>JAUIRK010000897.1:580000-930964 GCA_030549495.1 Nectonema munidae
CATCATCATCATCATCATCATCATCATCATCATCATCATCATCATCATCATCATCATCATCATCATCATCATCATCATCATCATCATCATCATCATCATCATCATCATCATCATCATCATCATCATCATCATCATCATCATCATCATCATCATCATCATCATCATCATCATCATCATCATCATCATCATCATCATCATCATCATCACCTCCACACAATCAGTGCTGTATCCATTTGGACGTGGGCAACCATGGAGTGGCAGAGTTTTCTAGTTTACCATGGTGTCTTGGAGATATTACATGGTGAGGTCTCCAGTTCTCTTCCACGCCGTAATTATAAGCCACGGACCTAGACTTTGTCTAATTTGACTAACAGAAGTAACTAGGCTTATTTGAAGGCGGCCTTACTCGCCTTGTCACGACATCGTCCTGAACTTGGAGCATTTTAACTTCTATAAAGGAGTCAGCCAAGTCGTTATGTCTTCGCTGTTTGTTCGGGACTGCTTATTCATCAAGCTATGCTTGTTTATTTCGCAGCTAAACACCATATCTGATGGCCGTTCCACTATTGTACCTATATACGTACAAATTCCTATGATTTCAGAATTAATCATATTTTATTTTTGAGATTTTTGATTTTGGGATAAATTTTTTGGCTAAGAGATAACTGTGGAACAATTGCCATTATTAAGATTAATTAGAACTAGATACTTATACCCAGTAACCAATAAGATTTCCTTTTGATTTTATATATCTACTTTCTACATCTGATTTGACGTTATCGAACATAATTATTAATTCTTGAAGTCTAAATGTTTCTTTGAGTTCCTCGTTTACTGGTCTAAATTCAAAGTGTGCACGTATTTTTTCTTAAATATATATGTAACCCAGTTTTAATTATAATTCAAGGGTCCAAAAATTTAAATATATATTTCAGTCCATTTACATAACTACACATATACCCAGAACAAGAGGTAAATTAGCATTTTGATGTCTTATTTTTGACAAATATCGAGAATCAATTATATGATACATTTTAATACCATACTTTCTTTATTCAAAAGTATCCAAATGTTTACTGAACATGTTCACATTAATCATATAAAATGTTCAACAAATATGACATATCAGAAGGATTCCTATGCCTAAAACAAAATTATTATCAATATAAAATGATGTCTGCAATATATCAAACAAACGAACTTTGAGTAAAAGCATTCTTCTATAATTGGAGCCAATTGTGTGTCATATATGGACCATTTAAACGAATAAATCTCATTTTGAACTTTATATGATTCTTTCTAATAACAGTCTCCAAAAAAAGAGCACTCTTACTACGATAGAGGTCATTCAATGGAATAAATTGATCTTAAAATCAGATCCAATATAAAAATAAAATGTAGCCAATGAGTTTCTCTGCACTAACGGTTGTCAATTCTAGCCCGATTTAAAAAAAACTAGAGAACATTACCTTTTCGTTAATGATAAAACATGATTTCAAAAGCTTTTACCCGCAAAAATGTTGTCCAAAAACCTACTTGTGAAAAATTATTACAAACGTTATTAAAAATTTTACTTATATTTCTGCGCATTCAGATTTTTCAATCTTTTTTTCTATGATAAGTTATTCACACACAAAAACAGATGGGTTAAGCAGATTCCAGTTGAGATTTTATGATAAAAAGACAGAATTCGCATATGTAAATGGCAAAACATATCCTACTGAAAATTTTGAAATGAATGGATTATTTATCAATCGAAGACTCTCAAAATTTTTTGAATAGCATGTATATTTGACTCATTATTTGACTCATCTCACGAACTGTTCCTCCAATCACTCACTCAAAAAGTGTGTTTTTGTATATCTTTATATATGGGGAGTGAGTAAGGTTGGTTGGATACTGGGTTTCGATAATTTAATGTCTTGGGTTCGATCCCGCATCAAGCCCGCAATTGTGCCTTCTCGATGAAAACACCCTACGGTACCTTTACCTTTATATAACTTTTGTTTTTTTTCGTTTTATATCTCACTAAAATTAATGTAATTTATATCTAGTTTATAATTCACATTCTATATTTCTACTGATAACTTACATTAAATAAACAAACGCTCTCGGTTCAAATATATTTCGGGTAATGAACTGTCTTGTCGAAGGAATTAAGTTCGCAAAGCCAGGTTCCAGTTTACTTCTAGAAATTTATTCTATAAGACATTCTAAATTCCTCAGTGATATTTGAATTATATTTCATTTATAGAATTTGGATTCCTCAATTCCTATCTCAATGATTTTTGGTGTAAAATAAATTTTGAAAATATTTTTATGTTGTTTATAGATGGCGTTAAGTAATATTTACGTTATTTATAGATGTTATTTTTTTCAAAAAATTTTACGTTTTTATTCAAACATAAGCAGCTCTTTATTATTTAAGATATAAACTTATTTAATTGTTTTGGATCTAAAAATGTTATAAATAAGCGAAAATTATTAAAATGGCATCTATAGAGGCCCATACAACCATTCGAGGTAGTAAAAATTGCGGCCTAGCGCGGGTAACTTCTGGGCTGCTATAAATTTATCAAAAATTTTTAAAAAGCACACCCACCCCCGCATCTTGACCCAATTTTTTTCAGGCCACTCTTTGCTTTTGGTATCGTCCCTTGTAGCTAGTTATATAAATTCAGTCATGACAGAAAATCTTATTACTGTAAAAATATCCTTTTTACAAATATTAATTGTAAAATTTTTGGCCGTTCAATTGTCCACTCGGCAGATGTCTACACTCGTATCAGGCACATAAGGATAGTGAAACATAGGTTGATTAATTGACTCTTCATATCTTAGATTAATTTCAAAAAAGAAACTATAGATACACTACTTCTATTATTGTCAGTGTTGTCAATTTAGAGAAAAAGTTGGCATATTTAGCTATTTTTATGTTTTCTCGACTTTATTTTGCTTTTAGTGCACCAATTTTTAAGCGCTTTTTGTTTTTAGATTTACTAAACAATATAGGAAACCCCGTTTACGTTTTCTAATCATGAAAAAGATTACTTTTTAATTTTAGATTAGTTTTCGACATTTATGGAGGTGTGAGTAAGATTGGTTACATACTTAGTTTCGTTACCACAAAGTCTTGGTTTCGATACGGGATCAAGTCTCTTTGCTCATTCTTCAACACTAGCGTTGAGATAGGGCCTTGTGATAAAAACATTTAACTGAGGATGTTTTAACAAAAGTAACATATGGATATTAAAATTTTGGATCAAAGTTCATCAATTTCAACATGATGTTATTAACGTACTATGTGACTGGGGTTAAATGGGGCTCTACCCCCTCCCCCCCCCCCCCCCCCCTTCAAAAGTTACAAGTAGGTGTGTAACTTGTAAAAGTTTTATTTGCAAAAACCATTCATTTTTAATATGTTTTACATGTCGTGATAACCTGTAATGTTTAGCCATCCATCTCTTTTTATTTATTTCAAATTTACTTTTTTATATTCATTTGATGTCAGACTTTTTTGTTCTGTTTATGTTCCCATTGACAATTATAACATAACAGACAATTATAACTTATAAAGTGTAGAGAGAGTAAACAAAATTTAGATAAGATGAGAGCTAACTAAATTTAGCAAACTTAGCAGATAATACTGATCATCACGCTTTCTATGAATGCCTATGTGTCGGCCTAATGCAAAATTCCAATTCCGCTGAGTGAAATAAATAGCCTCCCTTTAGATATTACAACTGCCTTGTTGAGTGTCTGAGCTCAGTTGTTTTTTTTATATAATAATAAATATATTGAATACTATATTTTCAAGAATATTCTAAAAAATGAATGATGGGTTTCAGATGATACAATTTCATTAAATTTTTGATTTACTTTGAGAAATGTTTTCAATGACACATTTAAAATTCTTCTCCATAAGATTCGATAGCAATCTAAGTCTTCTATCATTTGTAGCGTTGGACGTCAAACAAGTCGCGCTCCACTCATATGTTCCGCCTCCATCCATTTCCCGTATTTTAGAGCGCAATCATATGAAATATCTCATCATACAAGACAAGCTTTAACATTTTGGTCTATCAAAATTTTAATATAAGCTGCTATTTACAGTTTTATGGATTGATCTGAGCCGCAAAATGAGTGTCACTGTGTTCATCGCCTAGATAACTTTTTTTATAGGATTATACATCCACCTTTTAATTCCTTTCTTTAATTTCTCTTTCCGATTCTAGTTTCAAAACATCATTGAAAACAAGGTTAAGGTGTGCCCGGTCAAAAAATTGTAAAAATTATGTCGTTACACAACTTAGACAGGACTGTTCATAAAAATTGTGCAAATACGGAATTTTTGAAACAATGAGAAAATTATGAAGTTTAGGAAATTTACTCTGTCCTTCCTACTATGATCATATTATTTTACATTTTCTCTACAAATGGATTGATAAATATTTTATTTTTACTTAAAACATTTTTATTTGAATTAATAAATCTACATCTTCTAGTTAAGTTTTGAAGACTTAATATAAATATTAAAACTCTTAAATTCAATAAAAAATTTTCTTACATTTTAGCGATATTTTCATTCAAAAGTAGAATTGTTGCCCACTTCTTCGCTATGACTTCTTAAACTGTCCCTTATTTACAAACATTAGGAAGTGTGGAGTGGGAATCCGATTGCTTTGAAAGCGATTCTATGCATGCGCCTGTCCTTTTTATCGCAATGTCCCGTTTATTGTAAGCATTGTTATTTGCATCATTGTGTCAGCATGACATCATCCACACCACCACGACAATCGTTCTCAGAGATGACCCCTCATCTTCCACATCAGCGACATTGTCGTTCTTTTCATTGCCATTGCCAGGAGGATTACCTTCCTTGATCCCCCTCCCTTCCTTACCAATACCACGACACAGTAGACACACGTCTCTTCATGCCATTCGATTGGTAGCACCATTCTCGTATGCTTAACTTCACACAATTCAAGGTCTGTCTCCCTTCTAGGACTTCCTTCTTCTTTTCGATCTTCGAACACTCTTTTTTCCTTGAATTCCTTCTGATTTTACTTCCCTTTCCAATTTATAAAGATTTCTTCTATTGATTTTGATCAGTGTAAGAATTAATTAACATTTATGCAAATAACTATATTTCATTATATACTATTTTTAGTTCTGTTTCGTCCTTTTGTAATTCTATTCTGTCTTTTTGCCATAATAGAATTGTAAAAAGCACGAAAATTACTATTGTTATACCCATTAGACCGGCATCAGCACCGTTTCCTGCTTTATCGGCTCATGATTATTCAATCGCTATCGGTATCCGCAATTTTTTATTACTCGCCGATTTCTTGAGCCCAACAGGTAGAGTAAAATGACTCTCTCATTTTATTCAAAGATGTCAGTAAATTTTGAATATGGCTGAGAAGAGCGTATTTTTTGCTTCCTTTTTGTTGCAAAAACAACAGCACCAGTGGGGGATCCAGAAATCTTTTGTGGGGGGGGGGGGGGGGGGATACTAATATTATCAAAATATTTTACACATTTTATTAGGGAAGAAATTTGAAAACGTATGTAAAATAAATGATTAAAATTATATTACAAAGTCTTTTCTTATTTCTTTTTGCTTTGAAAATCGATCAATGACTTCATCAATTTTGATTTCTATTTTAGAGTGGACTCCAACCTTAATTTTTCTTGAATAGATTGCTGGTGGGGGGGGGGGGGGTATGCATCCCCCTATCCCCCCTTTAAATTTAGAAGGAGGCACTGGAGAGAAGCTTATGTAATAACATCAGGGGTGTGAGTAAGGTTGGTTAGATACAAGGCTTCGATAACTCAAGGTCTTGGGTTCGATCCCGCATCAAGCGTACTTTCCTCATACTTCGATACAAACGGCGCAAGTGTGTATTCTCAATGAAAACACCCCACAGTACCATTAATTTGATAGTACCAAATTTTAAGTGTTTTTAATTTCTTCATGGAATAAACTTCTCTTCATTCTCATTTTTCAAAATGTTTTCATTTTTTGTATTGATAAGTATGTGAAATCTGGGCCTAAGTGGCCTTCTTTGGTCGTGCGAGGGTGAAAACTAGAGGATACTTGAGTGAATAACTAGAGGAAACTCTGAAAAGTTTTACTCAAGACGCGAGTAAAACTTGAGGTAATCTCATATTTTTACATAATAATAAAAAATTTTACTTGACTTAAAATTCTTTTTAATTTAAAATGATATTTAAATCACTCTCGCAAGAGAATGATTGGCGAGTGGTGTGTAGGCCGTATGTCATTTTTTAAATACATTTTTTATCAAGGCTCATTTTGTAGTGAGCAAACTATTTAGATGTGAATAATCCTAAATTTATACGCTAACCCCTCTGAAATACGACTTCCTCTCAAATACGCCTATTTAAACGTGGCTGGATGATTGGTTGTATTTGAAACTGTTTACTGTATATAGTGGCGTTTGTTGTATGAGCGAATGCTGATTATTATTATTCATTAGTTTTTGGCAAAATAATTTTTTGTTTGTATAGATGAATTTTTGAAGAGGCGAAGACAAAAATCAATATATGTTTCAATAAAGGGAATGACTGTTTGAGGAAAAAGAATATTGACAAATTTATAACACAGATGTTTTATTTATGCGGTTGAAGTTTTCGTCTTTCAAAAACGATAAACCATCGTGCTGAGATATTGAAAGATAAAGGGAACTCTCAAATACGAAGCTCTAAGCCTATCAAGTGTGTTCTCATTCACGCAAGCTTATTTGTCGCAGATGTGTGTGGGAAGCGTTGACTATAACTCAAAGGGGCCAATGGGGCGATTGTCTCTCTCTCTCTCTTTCATTACCAATTTTCCAGGATATCAGGGTGTAGTTCAATCAGAATTAGTTTCATTTTGTGAAAGAACATTTGCATTTCAGATTCGCAACATACTATGTGTGAATGTTTCTTGCGCATAACGAGTAATACTTGAAAGTAATACGCTGATTTTGGGTATAGAAAATTTAGAGATCATTTATTTAAAAAAATCTTATAAAATTTCTATAAACGTATATAATAATAATAATAAGTTATATGTTTAATTGAAGAAGAGCTAGCTGTGTATTACAATGAATTTATTTGATTCTATAAACCCTATAATCGCAAATAAGTGCTTTGCTCACTGCTGATTGACACCAAAAGACTTGATGACATTCGTCTGGCCCAGCTCCTGGAGTGGATTTGTCCTCTTCTAAAAAACATAAGACACTATCATTTACTAGTTAATGAAACACTATCACAAAATTAGAAAGAGCTTTTCTATGGCTTATGATAAGAAATTTCAGATGATTCAGAAGAGAGTGACAAACCTCGTCCCAAGTGCACAAATCTCTCATTGTCTACAACACTCTCAGCAGAAATTGTCTTGATGCTGTTTTTGCAGAAGTGAAGCCGGGAACCATCTGAAGAAACAGTATAGAAGTAAGCCAAAATAAGGTTACCTGGCGTAGAAGCAATGCCTACAAAGATAAATAACTTGCTTTGTTTTTTGAAATAAATTTATTTTATATGATGAGAATAATAAAGACATAACTTGATAACACTTTTTTCCTAAGTTTTCATATCCTTCTAACTGGGAGACCACTTTTCTCTATCTTTAGGTCTGAAAATATGTAATGGATTGAATTAGAGAGTACAAAATACTTAATTCATTCTATTGTCTGCTTTAATTTCGTGTTTAATTGCCAGCGTTTGTCATAAAAGAGTATTTATATCATTACTTAACATTTTGCATACTTGCATAATGATGCGCCAACCGAATCAATTCGAGCAAACAATGAGGAATTAGGCAAAGCAATTTTTCAAACTAATTGCATAAAATAAATCTTAATTGGCGGCTAATCTTGGAATAAATTCATCATTTGCTTCAGACTCAAAATATGTTTATACTACTCATCTTGGAGAATGTGTATCTTTATTTCTAGATGCGGCTGACTTTGTGAAATGGTACTGCTTCAACTTTTTACATTTGTCCTATCTTCTTAATTAAAATATGTATGCTACTTTATCATAGCTGTCAGTCAATACCTGACAATCATGATGGACATGCCGATTGCTGTACTTTTATTGGTCGATCATTGGTGGGTTTCACACATTTTTAGACAAAATTTAAAACAAATAGTAATTAAAAATTTTTAACTATGTATCAATTTTTTTCATTGCAAAAGTCTTTTTAAGATAAACAGAGGGGGTAAATAGCTTTAAATTTTGAAAATATTATCCAAATATGAATAATGGTATGGAATTGGAAGGAATTTCACTCACTATTTTTATATTTGCAATATGTGACGTGCTTAACCGGTTATCGACCACAGTTGACATATGTCGACTTTACAAAAATGTGAATCGTCCGCGTTTATTAATGCTTTTTAATTCAAATCTTCTTCTGATTATTCTGGTCGTTACCGGGTTAAGCAAACATTTACACTGTTTCATTATGTAAAAATTGCTTTAGTTCTTGTTGGAAGATTGAAAAAACAAGCTGACTTAGTTTTATTTGATACAGCTTTCAGCTGCCAATAACAAGTTATAATTTTTTAGAATTACACAATCTAGAGTACCAATATGATATGATATTTTTTCTTCGAATTTGATCAGCTTAATAAGTGGATCCTTTTCAAAAATGAATGGGATAAAAAGCAGTTGAGAAAGAAAATTTCAAAAGATGGCATGTATGAGATTGTCTTCACTCAAGTGATAATAAAATTATGTACAAAGTCCAAACGATGCTACCAAATCAAACAGAAAAAATATAAAATTTCGTTTCAATGTATACGTGTAAATCGTTTTGTTGGAAAAATTAGCATTCCAAAATTTGGGTGAATAATTATTTTTTCTTTAAAGCGAAATTCTATATTCTTAGTCACCTACCTACCTTGCTTCAATTACGTTATTAATTTAAATCCGCATTTGCTTTTAAAGATCTCGATCATTGCATATCTAAATGAAGAAGTCGATCACGAAGTAAAACCTTTGAAAGCCTGTGACATATGGTTCTAGCTATTACTAAATTCTTAGGTAGGATATCAAGATCAACTTTTTTGAATGACATCGTCTTCTGACAGTTGTTTTTAAACCCTCACACTGAAATACATAAATCTCAAAAACCAGCAACATAGCCCTCATTTCTTCCTCATCCATTCTTTACTATTTCAGAACTTAGACAGTCGTGCACCTAACTGGTGGGTATTTCGCTATAGAACCCACAAACCGCTGCTTAAGCTGAGTTAGCTACATCACCAATAAAGTGTCCAGTTTTTACAATTGTTATAATTTTTTCACCTCGATGGGCATATCTGCCAGAAATATTGTTTCTAAATATTTCATTTTATTTGGTTCACTTTTCGTGGATGAAATAGATTTCCTTCCTACTAATACTTATCATGTAAATCGTTCATATTTGCATAAATAATGACTACTAAATTAGTGAACGCTATTCTTCAAATTTTCACTAATAAATTACACGCTTTCTCAACGCTTAAGTCTAACTAATTAAATTAGTAAAAAAAAATTAGCTACACATACCAGCTTAATTAGTAAGGGCTCTTTTCTAAAAATCCACTATTGAAATGCTAAGCTTTCCAGTTTGAATGTGAAAGATACCAGCAAAATTATCAATAAATAGTATTGACTTTTGACAATTAAATTATATTAAATAACTAAGTATTCCTAAATAAACTTTATTGATAAAAAAAACTAGTTAAGATAGCTAGAAAAACTTAGTAACCTTAATCGTCCTTATGGACTTACTACCGCTAAAGCGTTACTATTTTTAATCGCCAAAATTTCCCCAAAATTTTTATAAGAAAGCGGCAATTTATAGTTTTTTGTGTTATCACAACATTTGAATCTGAAAAAAATTGAAAGCATCTATTTGAAAGTTATATGAATTACATCTACAAATAGAGGTATATTAAAATTTATGTTTTTTATGCTCACACTTGGGTTTGAATTGAAAACAAGTTGCCATCATGTTTTTATTGTTACGATAAAATAAAGACTACACAAAAACTCAATTGTCATGGGTGTGCATAATGTGTTTGTTATTGACTTACACTCTCTAACATTGAAATGCTCCATCTGTGAAAATAGCATAATTGATAGGCGTAACTAATAAAGTTAACAAAGTCATCGTTGGCTAATCCAAAAAACGAGTTTACCAATCCAACTATACTAAGTCATACTGATTTTCCCTTTCACTGATAACAAGATTCATCCGCAATAATTCATCAAAAGCAGGAAAAAACTTTTCATACGATTTTCATTTAAATTTGATGACATAATTGAATTGTTGATAAGTCATTAATTTCTCAACTAATTTTTTTAATATAAAGCTTCATATTCCGTTAAATGTAGAGACTAACTGATTAATGTTAATTTTGTTTTTTTCTAAATTTATTTATTTAAATAAATTTTATTAACATCTAAAGTCAATTTTTAGTCAAAAATGATCGATTTCATTATAATTGTAAACAAATTTCCAGATTCAACAAATAGTCGGTTATAAATTAAAACAAAAATAAATGAAAAATGATCAATAACTTATGCTACACATCTATTGGAAGAATGCTTAATTTTAGTTTCAAAAGTTTATATACAGTATTTGAAAACTAAAATAGCGTGTTTCTTTTGGGACGTACAGTACTCATAAATCAAGCCAATCAGAGCCGCCTTCCATATTTTTATATCTTGATTAAAAAAATTTTATGATTGAATTTTTCCTACATGTATATATGTTGCACCCGTTTGTGAAATTGGTCATTTTACGAAGAGGACATACATAGTTTATAAGCTATAGTTTAATAGTTATCTCGTTAATTGGAACTCTAATTGAAATGTTGAATAAGTTAGTTCCTCAGTAAGTTAATTTTTTTCCTCTAATATTTTAATGGGTAGGGGAGGGAAGGAGATGACCAGTAAATACCAAGGCAGTTTTTTTAAATAAAACAAAGTGAATAATTTGTTTCCGTTAAATTTCCTATTAAATTTCTTCATAAACCATTTTTACTTTAAGTATTTTAAAAAATGAAAGGAATATTGAAGTTTGAAGCTTTTTGGATCTTTTTAATTTTTAATTACCTTCCTGTCAAATCAGTACTTCGACTGCCCAATCCTGAAAATAGCATATCACGTGTTCAAAATTGGAAGAATTTACAGGTAAAGAACGATGCATCTTTTTTTTTTATCTTGAATGACATTACTTAAAATTAAAAATGATCAGAAGTCGCATTAAGTTTTCGAAATTGGGAAAAGTGTTGCGAAATTCATATAAACGAGTGACCGCAATCTATAATATTAAAATACCCCTCTATTATTATATTTCTTTTTTGCATTAATTTTTTTGAAATCCTCTGATCCCAATACTAAGATAGCGATTATTTTTCTTTGAAAATTTATATTTGTTCATTTGTTTTGGGGTTTTTCACTGTTTTAGTCATAGTAAAATTACAATAACAAGCTCCCTTTATTTTAAGCATATTTTTCTTGGATATAAGGTCTTAAATCACTCAGCTTTAGATTTTAAATGCCCTCTTGTTCAACGAGAAATAAATGAAGTGTAACATTGTGAGTCTCAATGTTCAATCGCTCTAGAGTAAGCTTGGCGAGCTTAAAATATTTTTTGGCTTTTTCATTTCTAAATGCAATAAGAACATTCATATCATCTGTCTTCAGGAAACCGGGGTAGTTAATTTTGATATCGATGATTATGATTATCTCAGATATTTTAGTAGTCTGACTCAGCATAGTGGTTTGGGATTTTAAGTTTTTGAATTATTAACAAATTAAAACTAAATTCATGAATAACGGCAATTTTTGAACCATTTTCTTTGGAAATAATGAATACTGATGGAAAAAAATTATTTGGAAGAATATATATGTGTATATGGGATGGAGTTTTGCAATATCAAAATATTGACTTGCGGTCCATGAA
Organism: Nectonema munidae; assembly: GCA_030549495.1. Taxonomy (NCBI): domain Eukaryota; kingdom Metazoa; phylum Nematomorpha; class Nectonematoida; family Nectonematidae; genus Nectonema; species Nectonema munidae. Next base: position 591,975 of record JAUIRK010000897.1, read on the forward strand.
GCAATTTGAGTGTTTTCCAGAAATTCTTTTTAACCAAATTACAAATTTGTTTTCTTCACTTATTAAAAAACTCAATTAAAGAGGCAACAAAGATTAGTTACAAATTAAAGTAAAGATGTTTGGATTACTTCTCAAATATATGAGTTGATAAAAAGAAAATATCTTTTACTTACAATGTTAAAATGAAATAGAAGTTACTCTTTTGTTTTATCGAGTAATTACATCAGACTGCACACTTATGAAGAACAAAATTATTTATTAACAAAAAATTAAATTTCAATGATTTTCTTCTGTTACTAGAAATTCAAAAGATACTTGATCACAAATCAATTCATTCATCAAACCATCAAGTAAAAAATTGATAAAATTGAGGTCGATCGTGATAAAGTCTTGATCGAACACAAGTTGAATGATTCTTTTACTCAGTCATCACGTTCACATAATGAGGATTGCAAATTTGAAGTACTCAATGATAAGTGTTCTAGTTTTTCTTTCAATTATGTTAAAGCATTCGACATTTTGAGAGCAGTATAAGAGTGCACATAAAGGAATCTACTGACGCCTACGGAATTATATACGGAATTTTATACCATATTAAACTAGTATCATCAAATTTTTCTAGCATACTTTCATATTGTTTGAATAGATGTATTGAATTTTCTGTTTTTGGTCAAAACTCAAACTTAATAAAGTGATCCCCGTTTTAAAAAAATACCAATGACTTCACCACCTCGAATTTCACAACGATCTCAATTTTATTGCAAGTCCTGAAAAATTTTTGAAAAAATGCTTCAAAGTAAATTTCAAATTTCTTCACTCGAAATAATATATGCTCCAATCCTAAATTTGTTTTTCGGAAAATTTTTTCAACTGAACTGCATCATAGTTTTTTGATTGGTAAACCTGTTACCTACTTAGAAAATAAAGATGATGCCGGAGTTATCTTCCTTGGTCTCGCGAAGGCATGACTCCATCTCGCATGATGTTTTGATTTTTAAATGTTTCTAATATGACTTTTCTGAAAAAACTTCTATTTTATGCCTTTCTATTCGAAAAATAGGAAACGGTTTGTTTATTTGAATAACATATGTTCTGATATAAGATGTGTTACTAGTGGCGTACCATAGGGATCAATTTTAGGTCCTTTGCTTTTCACAAATTGTATGGTTGATTTGCACATATGTTCAAATTTTTTTGAATACATAATGTAAGCAGCTGACATTACTTTACTTCTTAAATATGATTTGAATTTGAAAGAAAGCTTTTTCCCAAACTTGGAAAAGATTTACAAATGGTTTGGTTCTAACGCCTTAACTACAAACAAAAATAAGACTAGTGCAATGGTTGCATCGAAATAAGTTGGTGTTGAACCTGTACTTTTTTCAATCAGTTGTATAAATATTGCTAACAAGCTTAATCTTCTTGTTTCGCATATAAATCGTTGTCTCAATTTTCATGATGATGTGAATGCGGAATATAAAGCTAAATAAGACAATTGGGGTAATCAAGTCTAAAAAAGTTTTTTCCTTTAAATGTAAGATTGATAAATAATAATCTATCTAAAAAACTATTTTTCTTTCTCATCTCAATTATATTTTTATTAAATTGTGCTCATTCCATTATTGAGCCGGTTGGCTAGATGCTGGATTCGATAGCTTAAGGTCTTGGGTTCGATATAAGCGGCGCGATTGTGCCTTCTCGATGATAACACTCCAGGTACCTTTACCTTTACCATTATTGGGCCTCTCGAAATTCTACATAGCAAAGCAATTAGAGAAGTTCTTAACCTGGGAAAATTTTCTTACTCAAATCATTAGTTAAAATCAAAAGACTTGTACTTTCAAAAGATCGATAGTTTTCTCCTTAAAATCTTGGACTCAAATTCGCACAACTTTTTGAAAGTTTAATAACCTACACCCAAAATGAAAGTTTTTTTATAAAAATTCTCTTACTTTAGTTAAGCTCTGCGAACAAAGAGTGAGAAATAAAACACTGTTATTTAATGAAAAAACCAAAGATTTAATCCGACAAAGCTGCTCTTTTGTGAAAAAGTAGAAAAAATTTGTCAAAGACAAAGTCATACCAGAATATGAAGGCCATGTTGAATGTGACAAAAAAGAACTGTTTTTTCTGCTCATCTTGACTGCTTCTTTTTGTTGAAAAAATAATTTGGTTATTTTTGTCACATTTCTTAAAGTTAGATTTCCTTCTTGTGGTTTTGATAAATCTTTGGAACCCAATTGATTTGAAGTTAAATAACCAATATTTGAATTATTATTTTTTTAATCTTTGATATATTTACATAAATGTTCATTGTCTTTATTAAGTCTTACACTTATTACAAAAACTACCAAAAATTGTCTAAAAATCATCGATTCATTTATAAGTCATCAGAACTTCTCAAAAATATACCCAAACCAATCAAGAGTTTTTAAAAGTAAGAAATGGAATTTTTCTCAAGACTACAAAAAATTTGCAAAATCTTAAAAATGAATAATTATTTCGATAAACTTAACAAAATTCTTCATAATGTTCAGGAAGTCATCAGTTCAACTTGCACTAAAGAAAATCGGATCTAACGGAATTATTTCGCTTTGACCGAAATTGACCTTATCAGCAAATTAGAAATAATTCAAAAAATATCATCAATTATTATCAATTGAAAACCCATAACAGTCTTCCGAAAAATATTTCTGTTTTACCTTTTATTAATGTATTGCCTAAAATAATTTTATCAATAGAAATTCTTTTTGAAAAATTTGTTACAATTCAATAATCTTTAACTCAGGGAAAATATCACAATAGTATCTTAAACCACAACTGACAATTTTTTATTTGCGTTTTCATATGAAGTCCATCGTTAAACTTCACGCACTGCTTGGAAACTTTTCCTTGCAAAAGAAAGACTCCGACAGTTTAAATGTGATTTTTAAGGAAAACAGTGTTTTTAGCTTTATCTATATCTTTTGCAATCCAATCAGTTTCAAACGAATCATGTCAAATTCGGTGAATTCAGTTAAATCTGGTTTTCTTACGAATCCAAGTTAAATCGAAGGATGGGCTGGATCTAGAAATTTAGGATAGGAAGGTCTAAATTCAGATAATACAATGCAGTTGATTAATCCTTAATTAATTTTTTAGTTTTAAATTGAAAATTGCACATTCATTGCACACAATAATAAAAGTTATATTTTTCCAATTTTCTAAAAAAATGAAAATTCAATGATTTTACTTTAAAATTACCTAAGTGATGTTTTCGGAAATGTTACGATATATAAATACTCATCGATTTGAAAAATTATGTTGATGCTGATGCTAATGTCGATAACTTTGAAAAAAGACATCTGATTGGCTGTTTTTATTTTATATTTCAAAAGATGGATAAAGACAAGTTCGTTTAAAAATAGCTTTTCCAAAAAAGTGTCCAAATTAAATTTCTAAAATTTTAGATATTTAGTCTAAAAAATTCATTTTTTTATTGTTGTTATTTTTTTATTTTATATATGAAAAATTTCAAATGTCATAAAAGATTTTTTTATAAAAATTAAAATTCATATAAAACTTGAAACTCTGGAATTTAAATTCTTCACGGAAATTTCTTACTTTGCAGTGCACTTAAAATCGCCAATAAGATGGAAAAAAATGCAAAAATAAAAGAGATGATGTTTCATAAATGAGCTAGATCCTAACTTGTCAACCCTTTTCACTCATTTTTGGGGGCAAGCGATTTTTCGCCCTTGTGGGAAAAATCTTTTGGGGGACCAAAAAAGTCGCTAGTAGTGAGAAGTCGTATGCGCTCCATCATTAAAAATAGTAAAGGAATTAAGTTAAAAAAATGTCGAAAGTTTGAGGTAGCGATTCTATTTAAAAAATGGAGTTTGAATTCTACCACTAATAATAATAATTTAAAAGTATATTAAAAGACAAAAAAAACTCTACTAAATAAAATGTCATTTAGGGATATTTGATTGATTTTTTTTATTAATTGATCAATTGCACGTGCGTTTGTATGTGAGAGAGGGTTTTGTAAACCTACAAAAAATGAAAAGAAGAAAAGGTTTTTATTATAAAGGTATTTGCGGTTATCATGGAGTATGGACGAACGCTAACTAAAGTAGCGTAGTAAACTTTAGGGTTTTAAGTGTTATAGAAAGAAGCAAACTAAGGTGGCATGGCCATATACTAAGAATGAAAGAAGAGAACATCGTTCAAAAAGCTTTTGATGAGACTGTAGTCGGCAAAAGAAAAAGGGGAAGACCTTGCAAGAGATGGAAAGATGGGCTCTTGGAAAAAATACACGCTCTCGGGTTAGAACAAGATGATGCTGAGGATAGAGGAAAATGGAGGCTCAAGATCATGGCCACTGACCGCCAACTTGGGGACAAGGTGTAGAAGATGAAGAAAAATGGACGAACGCTAACAATTCAGCGCTTTCGTTCTTCAATCTGGTTCTTCTGGCGATTACTGTTGCTTCTGCCCTGGAAAACAGGCGCTCCGCTGAGACAGTGCTTGAAACCGCACACAACCACTTTCGGCTGAGCCAAGCGAATACAGGGTACGATTTGCAATTTGGACTCCACCAATGCAGAGCATCTGGTACCCTTGCTTCTCTACAGTGTGCCAAGTACTTTTCCAATTCATTTTCGAATGCGTATTCTAGCTGCTCTGTACTTTCTTCATTCAACGTATCTCGGGCGAAAATTCTTTCCATAATGTAGTTGTCACAATTCCAAGCACCATACTCGTCATCATCATCCAATACAAGTTGCGGTGGGTGTTTTTTTTAATCACTTCAGACGCACCCCTTTTCATTTTGTCAGGAGTATAGTGCTCTGGCACGTTTGCGTTCATCTTCAGTGAATCCATCCATCAAGGTAAGTCTTGGGTGTAAAAGGAAAGTCTATAATAATAAATAAATCTCCATTCCTTTGAATCTTCTCCTGAACTCTTCTAATAATTCGCTTCTAAATACCCGTAGGGTTTCTTTTGCCCCTTCATACCAGTCAGCATGAAGAACACCACCCATCAGTTCTTGGTGTGTTGCAGTAATTTTTTTATAAAATCCTAACTTAGAAGCCTCAAATACCTTGTTTTTCTAATTTTGCTTAATTTTAAGTTTAACATGTTGCTCTTTGTTAACATATGAAACCATTAGGAGAAAAGAGGTAATTTGTAATTTCTCTGGCTTCTAATTGTCAAATGGATTGGGAAAACAAAAAGAAAAAATCTGATGTTTCTTTACAGCCCAAAGAACAAATGTATTTTTTGTTCATTCTGAAATCCAAAAAAGTTGGAACAGCAGGCATCCGCATGAACTGAAATTCAAAGAACTGTATTTTTTAATTAACGGTTTTTGTTTGTTATAAAAAGTTATCTTGCTTTTAGATGTCAGAAAAAAGAATAGGAAAAGGATTCACATATTGAAAGTAATAATTATTTATATCTGTTACCAGAGATCAAAATTTTCAATACAATTTTACCAATAAATTTAAAAAAAGAAGGTATTTAAACCCCCTAAGTTGAGATTTCATTAAAAATTTTTAATTGTATTTATTAAAAATAAACAAATTTCGCAAAGGGTGTCATTTTCTAGACAAAATTTTGCTTTTTTATAATAAAGTGAACGTGGCACAATACGGCACAGTTGTGCGTGAACAACATCAATGAAAGATAAGGATGCTCTTGATGAGACAAAATGAAAAAGAGCTCGTTCGACTCTGTTGAATGATGCGTGTAGGAAGGAGATTGATGGGAGATGAGACCAAATAATGTAAATGTTGTTATATGAATAAATAATATATGTTTATGAAAGTGTCATTTTTCTTACTGTGATCCAACTTCATAGAACGATGTATGAAACATAAAGTTAAGAAGGTTGCTCTTGGACCTGATTGATGGAATATATCTCCTCACGTATACATAATGAAGATAAGATGAAAAGGCCAGAAACAATAAAAGCAATTATTATTATTTGAGTTTCTCCTTTTTTAATCGTGATGAATGAGAACAAGTTTGTAGATGATCGTGAAGCGTATTAACCCATTAATGCCCAACCATGGAATTAGATAAAAAATCTTAATTCCCTTTTTTGTAATATTACTCATTTGGTGTCAATAGCCAAAATTTCTTTTGTAAAATTTAATACCGTTTTTAGTTTTTTGACAAACGGGTGTACACATATGTGCACGCTGGGAAGTTTTCAATCTATCAAATTTAGAAAAGATAATCTTATAAAAGCGATAATACAATTTTATTTAATCTTAAAAACATTAGCACAATTTTGAAGTATGGAAGAGTTTAAAATGTCCACTGTCAATGCATAAAGCCACATCACAAGTTTCACATATCACCCTGGTTCGCCTTGCACATGAAGAAACAGCACATCTCACTTTGTCCAGCTGTTTTGGCCAGTGTGATCTTCCATGAAGTCGTACACTTTCATCTACTCTCACTTTGCCTTTTTTGAAAGATTTTCTCGGGAAAATATTAATACATGCTTTTTTATCGCTCAGATAGGAAGAGGAAACACTTCTCAAAAACCACAGTAAATCGTGGCCTTTGTTGTCGTTTGCCATCTTATACAGCATGAAGGAAAATGTCATAAGCGTAGACAAAAGTTTGGTGAAATGTGGCCACCACCACTTTTTCGACTTAATGTGGATTCATAAGTTTCTCGAGGCCCAACTGCACCACTTTCCACGGACGATAGGTGTCCAGGATGGCAAAAAGGAGGTTCTCCTTAGGGCGCTTGAGTCGCCGAAGTACCCCTCCGATGGCGCCAGAAGATTATGGGCATCCTCAACTATTATACGGCAACACTCCCAGGAAAATTTCGCATCATTTCGGCGCGGTATAATTGGGATGAGGCGCCCGAGCACAGCGAGCTGGTCCAGCTCGCCGTGCCTTACATCATGTCAACCATCGTCACCCTCTCCGTACCAGCAGATTCCGTCTACGTCAACGCCTTCTTGCAAGCCCTCGGATTTGTCACCTCGAAGGGCTCTTAGACAATCCAGGTGGTTCACCAAGACTGACATATTGCGGATTTGGAGTTTCTAGCAATAACTCTGCCACACTTCCTCTGGCCCAGCAGGAAGATCTACTCCGATTCAATGGTCGCCATAGGCTGTATCCGAAAATTGGGCAGCAAGTCGTTCAAACAAGCCAGGATCCTCCTATGGCTCGAAGCATCCAGTGCCTGGACAGATGCCCTCCGTAACGCCGTGGAACACGTCAAGTCGGAGGACCATCCTGCAGACGGCCCGTCACGCACGCTCCCAAAGAACCCGATCCACTCCTTGGAGATTTGGAATTGCACCATTGCCATGGATTCCATGGAATGGGTCACCTTCTTTGAAGCAATCTGGAGATCCTTCAGAGAAAAAACCAAAGATAGAATGGCGAGGTTCTTGCCTCTCGTGACCTGAGCACCCATCGTCCGTGGACGGAGGTGCAATTGGGCCCCGAGAAACTCGATGGACTGCACGGGAGAGAGGATCGATTTCTTGACGTTTATGCGGATTACGCATTCGTCTTCCAGAAACCAAGCGAAGGCCGTAATGATCTTGGTTGTGGATTCCCGGTCCTCCCCCAAAATCAAGAAGTCGTCCAGGTATAAGATAAAGCGGAATTGGGCACGCTGTTACACTGGTAGTCTTTCCTAGAAAGTTCCTAGCAGACCTGCCACCACGCTTTGGAGGACTGCTAGGCTAAAGCACGCCCCATTGGCAACCTGGTGAACTGCCAAAATTTTCCTCCTAACTTCATACAAAAGCAGTTTCTCCATTCTTTTTGGATTTTAATGCCATAAAACTCATCTGTAAGATCCAGACGGGTGGCCCATTTGAATGAGAGCTGAACGTAGCGCAGCTGGAAGAGCCGTGAGCTTGATAGCTGGCGTGGCGAAGAGGTCCCGTGAGAAACCAAAGTCTGCCACCAAACGAGTCTTCCCGTTGGTCTTGGGAACCAAGAAGCACGGGGAGACTATTCTAGGGCGAATCACCTGTTTCAGTACGCCAGACTGGACAAGTCTCGGAAGAACCTCCTTTGTAAAGAACGATTTCTGCTCCTTAGGCGGTGCTGAGAACCTGGCGAAGGAGTGGAAGGGGGTTTGCTTATGACCCTGGACAAGATTAAAAAATCTCTGGACAAGGATGCTAATTGTGCCATTGTGTCGTAGGTCAATTGGAGCCTTGAAAAGCGGGGTAGTGACCTGGAAGGTGGAACCCAGGACGGGGGCCCTGAGCCTGGCTGAGGTGGTAAATGAGGAGAGCAGTTTCTTACATGATGCGATGTCAATGATCGACTGAATCTGGTCCTCAGCCAGGTATGGGTAGGGGTTCTCGTCCGGGTGAAACGACATCACCTGCGAGAAAATGGTGAAAAAAATGATTTTTTTTGTTAAAAAATTAATTGCTTCATCATTTTCTTTTTAGATTTTTTTGGCCTGGATTATTGAGTCATCTCCATCTTCCCAGATAACATGAACACCATAAGCTTTGACTTCTTTTACTATTCCATACACTTTAGCAGAATTGTGAGACTTTCCAAAACGATTATAACTCTATCTTTCTTTCAAAGGAACTTTCATATCATCAAAAAGAAAAGCTTTTGCACTAACCAAATAACCTTTACAATACCTAATATTACTAACAACTTGGTAGTAAACTCAAGAGCAGCAAGCTACAAAAAATCAGTAAAGTTTTATAAAAGACAACACATATTGAATCATCAATCAACTGATGTATATCAGTGAGTTGTGCACACATGTGTACACCAGGGTGCACCTGGTGTGCACATTTGTGAACAATTAATTTTTCTTTAGAGTGAATGAGAGCAACTTTAATGCTTAAATTAATTGGGCATTATATCGTGTTATATAGCTCTTTAGCTCAACATAAATACTAAAAAAAAGGAAAAAATATTTTGGATTACCTTTCATTTTATCGAAGCATTTCAGCAACTATTTAAAGATAAAAAGTTTTTCAGCCTAAGAATAACATAAAAGCAAGTATTATATTTATTTTTTTTCTTTTTGTGATAGTGAAGGAACAGAATAAAAATTAGAAAAACATTTAGAAACTGTTTTGATTTTTTTAGGGCTAAATTTTGATCTACACATATGTGGACACTAGGATATAATGGGTTCATAAATTGAAAGCAGGTCAACTCGGCCTCAAGCGCTAGACGCTCAACATAAATTTCAGTAGGAGGGCGAGGGTTAATAGAGGTTGTAAAATTTATCATATTTAAAGGGAGTCCCATGAGGGGCAAAACAAATTCGTGGGAGAGAGGAGAGAAGAGTAAGAAGGGTCAGACCACTTATAGACGCACCTATTCTAAGCGCATAGCATTTTGTAAAAAAAGAAGAAAGAATTTCTTATGTATCAGGGTGCATTTTCTTATTCACTAGCGTAGACAACGTACATAGAGCGAAGAGATAGAGAGAGTGGTATAAGATTAAAACACTAACTTCTAATGAAAAAGTTAACTTGGATCATAAAGATCAAACCACTTTATCCCATCGCCATTCATAAAGGTACAGAGGATTTCTTTATTTCAACGCATGCCAGAAAAAGCAGGACACGATAAGTCATTTGATTTAAACTACGACGAAACTAGGAAAGCGTGCAAGTAGGAGATGGGTTAATCCTTTGAGGAGTGGAATTTTGATGACTATACTCATCTGCTTTCTTTTTCTATATTTATAGCGGACAATTTTCATTTCTGAAGATACTTTGTATGCTCCTACAGAGTTAATCTAGTTTTATTTCCACTAAATGTCTGCTTTTTCTAGCATCAAATCGGTTAGCCAAATAAGGCAACACACTTTGCGACTGATGTCACTTTTCTATTATGCAATTTTCATATTTACACTAGGATTCTTTTTCGAAAAACAAAATTTTATACCGCAACAAACTGATGACAGAAGCACAAAAAGGTGGAAGATATGGACAAAGACTTTCTCTACAGGATCACAAAGAGGAGTTCGTAACAGCTAACGCAATTGACGAAGACAACCGAAGAGACGACTTCTACAATGCCTTTGACTTCGGTGAACGTCGGCAGCAACCAAGTTCCACGCGAGAAAGTTATGATCAGGCGCTGTACGACTACAAGAAGTTATACAAAACATGCCAGTACAATGTGGTCGCTTGCTTCGGCCTTAAAAAGTCTCTATTTTTTAGGAAGTAGTTTGGACGCAACGATGCATATGGCGCGCAAAAATATAAGGCAAAAAGAAGCACAAAAAATGCTTGATTTATACTTTTTCTATGTTGTAATAAGTGTGTTTTTAACATTTCAAAAATACTTTCCATCGTCAAATGTTAAGCCATTTTAATAAATAATCGTGATTGTATTTTCAAATTAAGGTTCTTATTAAAGCTTTAAATAAGTTTTGTAACTGAAAAAATTCTATTAGTGATATTTGAGAGAATTTTGAAAAATAATAATTTATCCTTGAAAAGAGATATAAATTCTAATTTTTGGTAGGTTAAAGCGATCTTTATTACGAAATGATTTTTTTGTCTTCACTGACCTAAATCAAAGCCAGAATCGATTCAAAACAGGAAATTAGTGGTTTTTTGTTTCTACAACTTTTTACTTTTTTTCGCTCTGATTATAACGCGTAAATAATGCACATATGTAAAAGAGAAGCACATATATATTATATATACTGACTTCAAATTCGTCTTTTTTCAATTTGAATGTATCTTTTATATTTTAAATTCATTTTCTTCTTTTATTTTATTCTATGTATATATTTTAATTTTTATAAAACAACCGTTCAATATCAATGACAAATTGTAAAGCAAATACGGATGACAATTCTTGAAGTCATTTTCTTTGACATATTGTGATGAAGCATTTATTATTTCTTTTATAGAGAATCATTATTTCACAAATTCGACTTTTCTTTAACGTTGGCTTTTATAATCAAAAAAATTTCAAGCGCATAGAGAGAGCAATAGGTGAGGGTGGCATGGCAGGTTGGTTGAGATGATGGACTCAGCACGGAAGCCTCTGGGTTGGATTCTTCATCGATACCAATTTGTTCATAGTTTGATATAAGCGGTGTATCAGTGCTGTCAATGAAAACACACCCACGGTACCTTTAAGACAAAAAACTTGTATATTATATTTTGCACTCCTTTTTTTTTATGAATAGCGTATTGTGCATGATTAGTCAAGCATCTTGAAACGAGCTATTGTCATCCAGTATGGTCTTTAGTTTTTTCAGGAACTCCAGAAATTTTTCATTGCAAGTGGAATTTTCTAAAATTTTAGTGTGGTTCATGGGAACCATCAGAGTAATGCTCCTCTCTCGGAAAGAAGGAATAACTAGATTCATGGCCTAATTTCGATCTTGCCAAATTTCTTGAAAGGTAGGATTGAAACCTGATTATTCCATTATTTTTCGAAAATTCTTGGGGGCGTTGACTCTTTCCAGTTTATGATGAAGTTTATTTAATGCGGTTTTCAAATCTTTTGAATAATTTATGTAAAAACATCATTTTCAAATCCAAATTTGAAAATCACCTTATATGATGAACTGGAAAGATTCAATGCTCTCGAGATAATTCAAAAAATAGAATATTCTCAATATTATAGAAATATTTCAAAAAACTGAGGGTGTATCTTCATTGATGAATCAGGTTTCAATCTTAGCCTTTCAAGAAATTTTGGAAGATCCAAATTAGGCGATAGGTCTAGCATAATTGTTCCTTCTTTCAGAGACAGAAACATTACTTTGATTGCTCCCATAAACTACACTATAATCCGGCACTTCAAAATTTTATAAAATTCCACTTGCAATGGTGAAAAATTTCTGGAGTTCATGAAAGAATTAAAGACTATACTGGATGACAATAGATCGTTTGAAGATTTTTGGCTTATCATGGGCAATGCTGCTACCTATAAAAAAATTTAATGAAGGTAACAATTTATATAATGATATTATTTCCTATACTAATGGAAAAAGAGCGTGTGTTTTTATATTTAGTAGGCAATAATACGTATGTTTCTTGCACACATGTTTGCGGTTATTTCAAAATTTAAAATTAAAATAAATATAATCATAAAATAAAAACAAAAAGACGAGTTTAAATTGAAAAAAGATAAATTTAAATTGAAAAAGGACGAACTTAAAGTGAAAATGATACATTTTAGCCTAAATAAGAGTTAGAATTATATATAAATGCACAATAGTAGATTTAGAATAACTTTTTAAAAAAGATAATAACAAATGATTCAAATTATCAAAAGCTAAAATATTATTGGAAAGATCTATATTAAGTGAAGTTGAAATTACCTTTGATAGATAAGTGAAGTAAAGGATACGCTTGACTTGGCATTACGTAGCATGTTGTTAGAGGTTTAAGACACAGGTAGCCCACCAAGAGTTACAATACGGCTCGCTGAAAATTTTTCGAAAATATTCAATGAGATGAAAACTTGAGATTTCCATTTTTACATCTTCTTTTATATAGTGGATGCATCAGAATTGGCATCAGATTTTCTGCTGGAAATCATGGACTTCCGATTTGACTCTGTGAGAAAAACAAACTTTTACAACCGATTTATTTTGATCAATATATTGTTTCTAAATATCTGCACAAAAATTTGATACTTAAATGTTTGATTGGATTCATCAAATTTAAAGCAAATATTTTAAGTGATGAATATCAATAAGTCAAAATATAGAATAAGACTTGATCACATGAATGATACTTTGACAGTTTTGAAAAACTCTTGATTTTGATGAAATGATTAAGAAGAATAGGTTTCAAGTTTGTAGATAGATCGGAAAAGAAGAATTAGGAAAAAAACTTTCATCCACAACTTGAGCAGGCAGTTTTTGAATGATTCTTGCAGATGAAACGAGAACACTTAGAACAAGTTCTTGTTGTTTTATTTCTTTTATTCAAACATATATAGCAAGCCCCTCTTTTTGAACTTGATTCTTCATTTGTATCTCTTTAAATCCATAAAAAGATAATAAAAGACTTAATTTGTATAGGAAGTTCAAAAATAAGTTGCTCATCACTTTCATGCATTCTTCAGCCAGACGTAAAACAAAGATTTTTTATTTTAAAAAAATTTCTACCACTTTGTTTAGAGTTAGGAAAATTTTCGGGTAAGTTGTATCGTGATACAATCCATGTGTTAAGACAAGTAATGTCTAAATAATTACAGAATGCTGCTAAAGGCCATCTTCTACGTGGTTTGTATGATCTGTAGTTTCTTATCATCCTATTAGCAGCATCTACCCCTGATTTAAATTTGTTGTAGTAAAGTAAACTTACAGGTTTAGAATGTTCTCCCATTGTTTCTATGTTTTTATGTTGGGACGATAAAACGTAAACTACTTTAAAGTTTTTTCTGGCATGTCTCCTAGGTATGTAAGCACTAAGAGAGGCATAGTCCGAATAAACTGTTTTACTTTCGCATTTAGCAAGTTTTAAGGTCTTGAGATAATCAGCTTTCAATATTCTTGGGATGAATCTTTTGTTTCCGTTTACAGTACCACATAGAGTTATATCCTTTGTTTGACACCAAACTACTAAATTATGGCTGGTAAAAAATCTATCTGTGAAAATACCACATCCAGAAGAGACTTGAGTATCTTCAATAAGCCTTTTACAAATATTTATGGCTGAAAAATAAGTACGGTCTGACAGACCAGAAATATAAATTTCTGGCATCAAACAGTAATAATACTCAGCATAGTTTATATGATAATATTTCAGGCCATAGTGACCCGGCTTTTTAGGATCATATATTTTCAACGGACAACGTCCCCTAAAGCTGACAAGTTGTTCATCTATAGTTAAGTGTGAGTGAGGTGTCCAGTAAAATGAAAAAACCTTACGAAAATCATCATGTATTTTTCTTATTGGACTTAACTTATCATTTTTATCTTTCACTTTTATCATCAAATGTAATAAAAATATGTATACGTGTAAACATATTTCTGCCTATGCACGCTCTTAAAAAGGGATTTCCATGAGAAGAAAAAAGATCTGATATTTTAACCTTCTGGTCACCGTTTTGCCCAACATAGAGTAATGAAGAAAAATATGAAAGCAAATGAAAGATCTGAAAATTTTGATAGTACGTCTTTAAATTCAAGTGTTTAGGCTTAGGAGACCTAAAATATTTAGTCTTACTACATAAAATAATTAAAAAGAATAAACTTACGAGTAGTTTTTCCCCATCTTGTTCAAAGTCATCTCATAAATATATGTGATCAAATTGACGTCAAAGAACAATTTAAATATTTCTAAAATGTCTTTCGTTCTTTTCATTGTTCCCTTAGGGCCATGTGGATCTCTTATGGTGTTTCTTATATTTGTCCTAGGAGTTCTGCCAAAGATTGAAGAACTTGATTCCCATGAAAAAATAGTCTTGTCAGGCGCAATTAAACTAACGTCAATAACTTCTGTAGTCTCTGAACATGAGGATTCAGAACTTGAAAAAGAACTTACATCAGAGTCAGATTCGGAGAAACTCAAATCAACAGATGAGGAGGAAGCAGAAGAACTCATACACAATTTTGAAAAGAGGAAAAACTGAGGGAAAACGAAAGAAAGAAAAACAGGAGAAACCGCAATTGGAAAGCGAACGAGATCAAACGAGAAAAAAACAATAGGAGTGAAGAAAGCAGAATTGTATGGAATGAAACTATAAATTCAATCCAATAACGAAAGAATCTTATGATTGAATATTGGCTTGAGTTGAAAACAATATAAGAAAGCAAACGCAGATAGAAATGAAAAATGTAAACTGAGATGGATTGTTTTGAAATATGGATAAACAACAACTGGTAGATAAATATCGAATTATATACATTCTAATCATATTATATACCATGCTTCAAGCATAAAATATAAAGAGAATCGTATGATTGTTTATCATTTGTAAAGGTATGGTAAATATTCACATGAGAAACTCATGATTGAGCGTGGTTATATGGTGTCGTATTTTCATAGATAAATGAACTATGAGCAGCTTGGCAGAGTAGATATAAATAAAACTTTTCGTTGAGAGAGAGGAATACCTAATTTTCTCTCATTGTCGGACATGAAAATCATTTTTTCTCAAAATATGAAGAAAAAAAAACCCAATTTTTATGATGATAAAAGGGCAAGATTTAGTTATCCAACGTACTTGATAAGTTTAGTCCTTATCCAGTTTCTTAGTTAACTTAAAAAAATAGGAAAGCTGAATTTGAATTAAGTTTTATAAAGGATTTTGAGTACCTTTTACCAAATACGTGCATTTCGATTTATGGAATCATTTAAAATATAGATGGCGTTAAATCAAAATTTTTAAAAGTAGAGAAAGTTTGTAAATATAAGTTTTCTAATGAATTTAGATTCTCTATATCACATAAAAATTAATATTAAGTCAAGTTGAATTTTATTTAATAATAACAAAACAATCTAGTTCATTGTTTACAATTTTTCGAATTTACTTCATTCAATTTTTATTTCCTAAGTATATATTTAAAATTTGCGGATAAAATACATTGAGTACGTATTCGGAGTAAGTGCAGAAGGACATGTTATGCGAGGGTTAAAGTGGATGCATCAGAATGGGCATCAGATTTTCTGCTGGAAATCATGGACTTCCGATTTGACTCTGTGAGAAAAACAAACTTTTACAACCGATTTATTTTGATCAATATATTGTTTCTAAATATCTGCTCAAAAATTTGATGTTATGTGTGGTGCGATTCATCATTTAAAGCAAATATTTTAAGTGATGAATATCAATAAGTCAAAACATAGAATAAGACTTGATCACATGAATGATACTTTGACAGTTTTGAAAAACTCTTGATTTTGATGAAATGATTAAGAAGAATAGGTGTCAAGTTTGTAGAAGATCGGAAAAGAAGAATTAGGAATAAAAACTTTATCCAAACCTTTTTAGAAAATCCTTAAAAACGTATAAAGGTATCATTCGGTACGAAAATTTTTGACAATTTCGCTAAAAATAAAATTTAATTTCTTCAAAATTGAATTCAATTTGTTTAAAAGCATGAAGAAATAAAAAAAAGGTATTTAACTTTTGTAAGAATTAAAAATAAGTTGTCAACAAAATAGTTGTACAACTATAGTAATAAAAAAAGATTTTTTATTTTTACAAAAGTTAAATACCTATTTTTTTAACTTCTTCATGCTTTTAAACAAATTGAATTCAATTTTGAAGAAATTATATTTTATTTTTAGCGAAATTGTCAAAATTTGCATAAAATTTGTTTTAATTGCATTCAAAATGTATAACTTCCTGAGAGTAAGTACTATGCAAAAAAGAGATAAAATAATTTTATTAAAATTTGGATTTTGCCTTTAAAAATGATTTAAAAAGTTAAAATGACAAGTGAGTAACAAAAATGAGAACTAATATAAGAAGCAAATCGTTTTTTAAAAGCATTGTATTGCACCAGACAATGGTCGTATGATATCAAAAACAATATAATTTTGCAAGATTAAAATAAAATATCATATTTAAAAAAGGAGTATAATAGCATTCTGCGTAGCTAAATTAAAAGAATTCTAACCAAATCTTTACAACCTTTTTTGGTAAAGTCGTGCTCGTCCAACAAATCGATGTTGATTTCCTTCTTTTTTGTCAGATTGAATGGTTTCGTTGCAAACATCTCTTCGCCGAAAGAACTCTCGAAATGGAGGAAGCATTTCTTAATGTGTTTGTGTTGTAGAGGCAAGAAGGGAATGTGGACAACGTTTTCAATCGATGAAATCGCGTCAAACTTTTCCTCCACTGGACGCGTTGTGAAAAGGCGGGAAAAGCGATGATAAGGGATATTTGAACGCTGTAAATTTTCATTCAAACTTTGACTGAGTGTAAGTTCGGAGATTTTTTCGGAAAACAAAGTCGAATGAAAAATGCGAATGATAGGTGTTTGGAAGAAATCTGGTGAATAAGCTTGGAAAAAATCGTCTATTCTGTTGTTAACATGGTGTTTTTTCACACGCTCTTTTTCAAATCCTTCTACATTGATAATGTTGAGACAGTTCTCCTTTATTTTCGAGCCGAGATCGTGTGAGGAAGTAAAGAAATTTGCAAGATCAACATTGATCACATGAGAACACTTGACAGCTCTGGCCAGTATGTTCACAATATGACTCTTGCCAACACCAACTCCTCCATGGAAAAAGAGATTGACCGGTTCACGACAACTTCTACACCACACTAAAGGCTGCAAAGCTTCTAGAATCTAAAAAAAAACAAAAAGTAGTAAAGATATTTTATCTAAGCAGACTTTTACACATCGAGTGTTTTTGGAGCGTTGTTGAAGATATATGAGAAGTAAGTCGCTTTTATGAGGAGTCTTTGTAAATGTGCAAATAAAAATCTTGCGACTGATAAACAACGTGTTATCTCAGAAAAACTATCATTCTTTCGAGTACTAAAAGAGAACTCATTCATGGGATTAAGTTTAAAAAAATCAGTAGATATCGTAGGGCGTAGTGAATATTTCATTTAAGAAGTCACTTTATTTACTATTTTGCGTAACAGATGAGCATATTTACAGGCCCAAAAGTCGGCTATGCAAATTGGAAAAGTAATTTTAGAAAAAACATGCTGTTATGCCAATTTATTAGTAAAAGTGAGAAAAACAAAATTGTTTAGGGCTATGAATGAAATTTGAAATTTTGGAGAAGACTAAATCTTCCGCTCAATGATCATTTTATTGGGGGACAGAGTAAGCCAGCTCTATCCCAATAAATTAGATTATTAGAACACTGCAAAGTAATGTAGATTAGGGCCTGACATTCGTTCTTCTTTTCAATGCAGTCAAGAAACGATAATAAAACACACCTTTCCCATTAAAATGAACATATGTGCGCACTATCATGAATGCAATTATAATTGCATCAACAGTACAGTCAAACCTGTATTCGGACATCACTCAAGGGAACCATCAAAAGTGGTTGCTAAACGAAGGTCGAATAAACACAATCGGAAGTAATAGACTGGAATAGCAAGGCATGGAATATTTCAATCATTGTATCGCGTTTTTCAGTTTTTATTGTAAAAAGACGATTTGTGATAAAGTTTGCGATTATCTTAAGGTTGGGGCGGATTTTAAATAATGATTATGCTTCTGACCCTCTGAATTTTTTAAATACAATTTTGATTCTCCTTTTTTCCCTTCTAAAATTCTGAATCTCAAAATACGATTATATTTCTAATTCTGATTAGTAGAAAACATATTTGTAGATATTTACCGGTGAGTTTAGCTAGCGGTGGAAAGATGTATTGCTTTCATTTCCAGTGCCTTACTGGACTCGTAACAGCTGTCAAACATTAAAGGGTAGATATACATAACTTCTAGATGTAGGAATGAAAAATCCTTATCTACCCATGATATCTAATCTGTGGGTGGAATGTCATTTAATTGTGTTGCCTGGATAGGAGAAGGGTTTTATAGAACTTAGTTCTTAGTTTTACACAAAACTCTGCTCATTCGCCCGATGTATACAAGCGAAGCTAGCAGCGCTACATTTACTGAGAGAAAGAGATTTTGTGGTTCTCTAGATCTTATTTTGATTGTGATTTTGCGTTTTTAAGAAGGATTATTATGATTCTGATGATGAATCTGATCATAATCAAGCACAACTCGACAAAGGTACAAATCAATTTGTTAGGTTAGGAAGACTCGTTGATGAAGAATAGAGACTTTTTGGTTTTAAATAATTGAAAATAATGAAATATTCAATGACATTAGAATAATTTCCACGTTCAGTAATCATTCACTTATTGAAAATTTGTGTAATCATTATGCTTATTCTTCTGATATATATATGATTTAAAATAAACTTTTGCATCAGATAATCATATTAAGAAAGTAAAACATTTGAAGAGAAGCTTTACTAACTCAAACATTCGGTGAACACGAAAGTGGGAATGGAAAATTAAGTCCCGTCTCAACCCTCGGTATTGATAGACGCCTTTTTTGAGAACGAATTTTCTGAGACTGAGTTTTCCTATTTTTTCAACGAAATATTAGTAAGAACTTAAATCTCAGCTAAAAAAGTTATTGCACAAAATTGCCTGAAGTATATCCCTTCAAATTTCGTGAAATTTTGTAAAGTCGCTAGCTGCACCTTTTGATATCATTTTCATGATAGTTGTTGGATGACGCTCTTATGTCAAAAACTGTCAATAAAAATCAAAAATTAGAATTTTTCAACAAAATTTGGATATTATCTACAGTTATCCTAATAACTTAGTGTATACTTCTTTGAAAATTTATAATTATATACAGTTTTGAAAGCATAATACTTATATATATTCAATTTTTTTAAATAAACATGACTACTTTTTGGAAAATATCAATCAAAATTTTGCTTAATGACAAATATATCTAATAAAATATTTATCCAAATTTTATATAAAATGTTTTTATATTAAATCGGCAATACTGATTTCATTTCTGGACTCAGATTTCGCATCTAAGGTTTGAAAATATTTGGCATAAATTATCCGTTTTTATACCAAACGACCACGATGGTTTAATTTACAAAATCCATTTTTGCAAGTAGAGTTAGTAAATGCAAATCAAATTAGTTATGTATCCCTGAAAATTATTTAAAAATATTCATAGATATTTAAGATTTTATAGTAAATCGACAATGATTTCATTTCTGAACTTGGTTTTTGCAATTAGAGTATAAGGACGCGGGTGGTAAAATATTATCAATCAAATTTCCCATTTCAGAAATCCAAGTCTACATGTTTTTGATCAGAACAGAGGCGCACATCCTCAAATTTTTTTTAAAATGAGCAGAGAACACATGACACCCGAGAATACACTTGCACTCTCAGCTCCTAATCGCACCATTACTGCATATAACTGTAGGGATTTTATCAAGTTGAATGATCTTGTTTGTAATTGTGATCGCCTCACTACCTTCTGGGTTAACAAGATGACAAAATCATTGATAAAGCAAAAACAAATTGTCAATTTTTCATGTCCACTATTAGTTTTACACTCATCTATTAGAGTTGAAAACATTTCCATTCTTCAATTTTATCTCTCATCACTTGAATAGAAAGAACAAATTATTCACATGATCGTGAATACAAATATAATTTGGAGATTTACAGCGTATCATAAACGCTGAAGTAGTCAATTTTTATTCGGTCAATAAAGTCAAAAAAATTTTTGCTGTTAGGTCAAAAAAAATTTTAAATCAAAAAAAAAGTTGATAAAGTCAAAAATGTCATACTTTAATTTTTGAAAAAAATCAAAATTTTGTGAACTTATTTAAAAAAAAATTGTTATGTTGAGCTTATATTTATCAAATAAAATGTTTATTTTCAATTTTTTTTCAAGTTTTGTTTAGCACAAGTAAGTTACATAATAAAAATGGCGAGGGAAAATACGCATATAAATTAAAGACTAATAACTTCCAAGTTTATTTATAAATTGAATTAAAATTTAACATAGTGATATATAAAGGATTAATATACAGCTTTTATAAATTTCAAGTAAAACTACCCTATAAGTTTTCCACACTTTTGTCTTGAAGTTCACTTTTATTTTTTAATGCCATTTTAAAGGTAAAATACGCATAAAAACTTACTGACCATTAAAAATAGCAATAAGGTATTGAGCTCACTTTTTACAACAATTTTTATCAATGAGCAGAGCTTTTTTATACATTAAAAATTTTATTCTAAAATCGATATTATTATATTCTTTGAATTTTGTTTGATTTTCAAAAGCCTTTTTCTTATATTTTTTATTTTATTTAAAAATAAATTAAAAAAAATAATGGGAATTTGACTAAACAGCTTTTTATAATTGAACAAAACTATTTGAAACTGGCTCATATCGTCGAGAAATCACAAACACCGTATTTTTCAATTCAAGACGCCTACAAAATCTTACAAGTATTAAGGTTTGAACAGGGCGTTTGTGGAATTAACAAATACTTGGAGAAAAGATTTGAAAAAAGTGATATTCCAAAAATCATGCGTTTAGAAAACTGTCTTATTTCACGCAGTGAATTCTTACTCTTACACAAATGTCCATCTACAACTACTTCAGTTGAACGTTCATTTTCAATGTTAAACAAACTTTTATGTAAAGATCAAAACTTCGATCCAAAAATATCATTAAGTATATGTTGTTTTATTTCAATTCACATGTTTGAACGTTTATTTTTTATTCTTTAGTGCTAATGTATTCAGCAATTAGTATGCAATAAAAATTTTTTGTTTCTGATGATATATAAATTGGAATATTTTCAAAAAAAAATTTAGGGAAAAAATTTCAAGTTTTTACGTTTAAAAGTCAAAATTTCAAAAGGCAAAAGTGTTTAGGTCAAAAATTGTTCGCCCTGATTTCTAATAATAAGAAACCATAACATGACTATTGATTGCAAAGATATGACTAACGATAGCAAACATATGATTAACGATCACAAACGACTAGCGATTGCAAACTTATGACTAATGATTGATAAACCCTAAATTTACTCATCATTTCAATCAATTCGATATACACAATAGTTATATAGCCTGGCTAGCTTCCCTGATAAACGAAAATTCTCGCGAGCGAATTTTGAGTTGCTTTTATTGATATCCTGTCCTGTATGATAATGATACGTCATAGTCTTATTTATCCTTATATTTTACACAATGCAAATACACCAAACTTGGGATTTACATCAAATGTGTATACAAATACAAACATCAAACGCTGCTCACTATGAAAGATCACAGACAGGAAATCGATTTATACAAAGAAAGAAACGAGCTAAAAGATTTTTATCAACCTCTCCTCCTCTCACTAATTGTCAGGAATATATCAAATGAATTGGTTAGATGCATCTCTGTACTGAGACACTTTGCCGCCAAAATTAAATTTTTAAATTTATAAAAGTTAAAATTTTTAGCAACGAAGTGTTACCAAACTAGATTACTAACGCAGGAAAGCAAGGAATCATCTTATGTCATCTTGATATTATTGCTACCTACGCGTACATTGAGTTTGTAAAAGTAAGTTCTTTGAAAAAACATTTAGGACTTGGGTTGGGGTTAGGTTGTATTTGACAAGTATGAAGTCGTCAATTTAAGTTCGCCCTAAATAGAAATTGAAAGTCTAAAATATTTAGAATAAGGTTAGCTACAAACCTTAAATTTATATGAACTAATAGCTATTCAATTACCTAAGTGATAGGACATAATTGCGTGATAATGAATTAGTTTGTGCAGAAAATAGTACAAAAAGTGCAAAATAAACTCCATACAAATTTACGCATTAGATCCAATGAAAAGCAGACAATAAAGCTTTTACTGTACTGAAATGAATACACCAGTATCTAATGGGTCAACGCCAATCGTAAAGGCAAAGCTAGCATTTACCATTATTCACAATATCACAAGAGGCACCTTTTAAAAACACAGATAACATTCATGAATAATAAGATTGCAATCATTTACTCACTTATAAGTTTTATTTAAGTAAAAACATTGCAACTTATTCAAGGCAATCTTGATTAAAAAAAAACTAAAATATTAAATAAAAGGAATATCTAGAAATAAAGATGCCATATATTTGATTTGTGGAAAAAAAGACTTGCTTGTTTAAAATTATATTTAGCAAATATAATAAAGGCATTTTTCCTATTTTTTTACAGTAATTTAACTCTTTCAGTTGCAGTAATCAATGGGGATAAAACCTTTTAAGCTTTAAATTATAGAGAATACTTCCATATATAGTAATGTGCTTTAAAAAATATTTGCTTCCATGAAAAATTTGCGAGCTATTCTTTAAATTCCTGTATTATTAGATCAAATGAAGCGTTTAAATCAGTTAAAAAAAAGATATTAGCAAACGCAAAACTATTGGAGACGGCAGGGGGATGAAAGGCCTTTTTACCCCCTCCCTGGATGTGAACCGCTCGAGATTGAGTTTATAATTAAATAACCATTTTCTTACGAATTAGGCTTTTGTATTGATTTATTATACTAAACGATCATTGAAAAATAAATTAATCAAAACGGAAATTCCATGGATTTATAAAATTTGGAATTTATCCCTAGCAAATGTATAATTTAGCGTTTATTTTAAATACACGCTTGAAAATTTATATTTCAATTCAGTTTCAAGCGCATAGCACTAACGTTAATTAAAATTTTGATTGAGGAACAATTTTTCTCTAAAAGTATAATTACATCACGAATGATTTTTGAGAAAAACAACTTTTGAACTGGGATTGGTTAACAAATGATATTGAGAGTGAATATCTGTTCATATTACATGATGATAAAACGCATGATACCGATATAAAGATCTAAGATCATCAAGAAGGTTCTTTAATAGGAAGGTAAAGTCAGTTCTAAATAAATCTTAAAAAAGTTTTTTAGAACACAGGTTGCACAAAATTAATTTGTGATGAAAGTAGAGCTACTAAGGAAGGATCATCATAGAATGAATATCAATATTACACACTGCATAAAGTATAGAAGAAATAATGGCGTAGCAAATAAGAACCGATAAAGAATTTGTAGCCAAAACGAAGGAGGTCCTATTGAGATACCTAATTTAGTGACAGGTGAAATATTTTGAGTTAATCAAACACTTAAAGTTGGCTTATTAAATGCAAATAATTTGGAAAGAAATACTGCAAGTAGGATTTAATTCGAAGTTTATATATTTGAGATTGATTGATCTTTTTTACACGTTTAATTGAATTTTCATAAAAAATAAACATCATGCCTAAATTCGACATACTTGAAAATGGACTAAAAATATAAAAAAGTTTGATTTCAATAAAAATATTCAATTTTGACATGAGTCGTCATATTCAAATCATACCGAGTATTCCAAGAACGAGTTTTGCTAGCAAGGACACACTCATGTAATAAATAATTTTGTCCAAATTTATAAGCAAAAATACTCTCGTTGTCAAAATGGGAAGGAACGTTTATGCTTGGAAAAAGAAAGAAGACCTTATGTGGGAAGAATAAAATAATGATAATAGACCTGATAAAAGCCAAAAAAAAGCTTACCATTTTATGAGCAATGTGTTGTCCAAAGAGTTTCTTTGATAAGGCGAAATGAACTCTTTGATAATCGTACAGAGAAAAAGGATGTGAATTTATGTGATGCTTATTGAGTGGAGCCAAATGGCGGAAAAAAATTGACGCCAAAATTCCAACAAAGGCAACAAAGATAGCGAAGAAGAGAAGAATTGTAAAAAATGGCGCTAATTTGAAAAGCTTGAAAAAAAGTATCGACATATTTTCTTCTTCTTGTTCTCTCAAAGAAAAGGAATCTGACTTAGAAAAGGAAGAAAAACTATTTGTTTGATCGAAAGAAGATAATCTTTTGCTGGCAAATAATAATTTGGAATTTTTATTTCTGTTAAAGCTTTCAAAACTCTGATGGTGTTGCCCTTTGCTGCCTTTATCACTGAATCTATCTTGATAAGCTCTTGACATGGAAGATCGAATTTCATTTTTGTTTATTATTGATAAATACTTCAGCATTCTTGATTTTCTATCGTGATTGCTTGGGATAAACCCCGTTGAAAGTGAAAATGAGTGTTTTACAGGGAGATGAGCTTCTTTGTTAAAAAGAGCAAAAGAATTATTCGGAAGGGATGATTTTTTCGGAACATTAGTATAATCAAAACTTGAATATTTTACAACTGGAAGTGCTTTTTGGCGTTGATATAGATTTCTCTTACGTTCCCATAAAAGTAGGGAGTCAGACATTTCAGTGTTACTACTATTATTATAGTTTAGATTTGAGAATTTCGACATATCTGAACAGGAAAAAATCTAAAAAAAAATAATTCTATAAATTTAATTACTTATAATTATAATGGATATTTTAAATTACAATGATAAAAATTACCCGAGAAAACACATCAAAAGTAAGTTTAATAATAAAAATTAACAAAAACAAAGTCAAAATTTAAATTTCGCATAATACTTTGCTTTATAAGCAACTTTTTTTCAGCGTGCATATGGCCATATATGATTAAATATTAATGTTAATTGACAGAAATTAATAATGATGTAATAAATTTTAGCAAGGAGTGTCTTGTCTGAAATTGAGAAATTTAAGTCACTAAAATGATGCAACGATATTCATAACGACTGAAGCATTACGATAAAAAATGACCACAAGCACTTCGAAGCATTTTGCCGCATTGTGAGGCTATCTTAACTCTTTCTAGTCTCTAGATGGATACGGGCCTGTATAGACGACCCAAGCACGACGTATATTTCAAAATATTACCTGACTTGAATAAAACTGATAATAATTCAACAAATAAAATGAATGAATAAATTTCCCATACTTTTCAATTGGATTTTACGCTTAGGGCTTATTTCTTATATAAATTATTTTCTTCTAACCCCTCAGGCACAATGGGAGAGAAATTGTGTCCCAAAAATCGTCTTCTTTACATAAAAACTCATAAAGAAAGCCTTTCAAAAATGCTGTATGAATTTTCAATTGTGGTGCCTTACGAAAATATACACCATTGCATGATCAAATCAATAAAATTGAATCTTTCATTATATTCATTCTGCTACATTACCAACTATATGTAATTGTTTATGCTCGCACACATTCATGTACCGCAAATGTTTATATAAAATTCCTGGCAATTAAAGTTTATTATTCATTCAAAAACATTGCCATGAGACAAATATATTAAAAACATGACCTTTATTATGCGTCAATATGTTGATAATTCCCGATCATACAAATCAAATTTACTAAAAAACTTTCTAATGGGGCTTTGTGTGAAACGAAAATTCGAAATGTAATGTGACAACATATCCTAAAAGTTAAATTCTCATTTGATGAAACTACAAAAAAAAATTATTAATTTTTATAGTTATATTTCCTTGGTAATGGAATTTCCACTAAATATGAAAAATAATAAAAACAGCTGATAGGTTTTGAAGAAATATTATGAAGTGTGTTATATTTGTAAAATTCAAGGATGAAGATTCTTTCGTTGAAATTGGAAAAATAAAATAAAGCATAAACAATTTAATTAATTAATTTGAAAATTTTCAACTTTATTTTAAGTAAAATTATAAAAAAAAATAACAACAGAAATTCAATTTTATATTAAATTTTAGAAGCAAGGTATTATAACTTTTAAGTTATGAAAAATACATTTATTTAACAGGATGAATTAAATAAACTAAACTAATTTAGTTTATGATCGTTGAAATTTCCTAAAATACTTTTCTTTCCTCAAGAAATAGTAGATATCTATATCAAGCAGAGCGTACAAATCTAGCGTGGTTATTGTCGCAATGTATACAACTTGATATCAGCTGCTCTTAAGCGATACAGGTAATTATGTTAACAAAATAAATAATGAAATGAATTTTAACCTTTGATATCATTCACACTTTTCCATTAAACCTTATGAGCAGAGTTTACGCTTAAAGATCTATGTCATAAATACATTTTTGCACATATTACTAATTTAATTTTGTAAATTTAAAATATTTTATTAATCTCATAGCACAGTTAATCAGCTGAATCTGTTACAATATATTAAACTGTCAATTTTGAAAACATTATTACAATCATGCTGAGGCTGTGTTTTTGACTTAACTTAAAGGCGTGGAGTAAGATCGGTTGTATAAAACACAACACGCTCGAGAATGCACAAGCTGGATTTGTCCGACGATTGACTAGTTTATGTGATAATAAACATATGATACTTTTCTGTTATCTCTCCCCCCCACCCTAAAAAATTTTTTTTAGTAAGGGATTTACTAAATTACTGCTTCATCAACATTTCTCTGATTATTATATAATATCATTTAGAATTTTTTTAGAGTGGGAAGGAGATAACAGAGATATATAATTTCAATTTATATATATATAAATTTTCCAAAAATATTCTGTTCTTTCAATTTTAGAAAATATCGTCTGCTTTTTTAAAAAATTTTTATAGTAGGGGGGGGGGGAGATAACAGAAAAGTACATTTATTTTTTTCTTATTACTATTATAGAATATTTTAAATAAATATACAACTAGATTGATATTGTTATAAATTATGAAATATAGCCAAACATTTTTTTTCATCCAGAAGGCACAATTAGAATACAAGATCATCGAATATCAAAGAAGTAAAGATATAAAAACTGTTTACAGGACATTGAATTTTCCAATTTTTATTGAAATATATTTGGTAAAGTTGAATTGAAGTTATATTCAAGACAACCCGAAAAAAGCTTTATTCTTAGGAATCTAGAGATAACTTACCTATATTAATTTGTTTACAAAAAATAGGGAATCAAATCTTTTTTCTCCTTTCAAATAAAGTTTTTTACAATTTTACTTTCAAATTTAAAGAAAATTTAGACAAACTCGTGCGAAAAATTAAAAAAATAAATTCTATTTCACAATTTAAAAAGATTTTATTTAAAATTTAATATCTGAAGACAATCAAAATAAAATATGATATGGCACAAAAACAAAATTAAAGAAAAATATTATTTGCATAAATGGTTGAAGAAAAGTTCCTAGGAATCGCTTGAATTCACAACCATCTTGTATTAAAAAATAAAAATAAGCAAAAAATCAGTACGCACATTTATGAATGAAAATAAGACAAATAATTTTTGATCTTACATTTAATATCATATACAGTGCTACCGGGTTCCCTTAATTGCCAATTAAATTCTGACTTAATTTACTCTCTTTTTTCCAAAAAGGCTACTTTTGTTTAAAACTAAATTGACTCTTCTAACCATGATTATCAAATAATTGATGCCTTGAGAGCTTGATGAAGAAATTATATATATTCTTACTTCATTCACGTTGTGTCATTTCTTTACGTCCTCTAGAACGACTCAAAAATTCTATACCTAGAAAGGCTATACTGGTCAATTGCCCTGGTCATTCATTTGCCATTAAATCAATTATACTGCATTTAATTTATATATAATTTTTTTACATTATAAAAATATGAAATACTTGTTATCTACCATATAGTATATAAGTTGTTTGATGCGCTACACATATTTAAACCACCTATGATGGTTGATAGACAATTACACATCACCCTACATCTACTATATAAAGTTTATTTTTAAAATATAATTTTTTTCAATGTGTCCAAAGAACAAAATTTTTAGTCAGATATATTTTTTTCCTTCTTGTTTCATTGAATAGTTTATTTAGCCTGCTTTTGAATTCAAGGAAATCTACAAGCTGCGACAACAAGAACAAGAACAAGAATAGTTTATTTAATTTCTAATAATATTTCAATTATGACGTGGAAAATGCCTGACAAAAACTTAGATGAAAAAATAAGTTCTATTAAAGAAAATGATGACTCTGTTTCTTATGCAAACAATTTTTCAGAATTATATGAAGATACAAATTTTCAAAATAATATGACTATGGAATGTTGTAGTTGTAAATCATCTGATGAAAGTGAAATTAGTGGTGAAAGTGATAAAGAAATTTTAAATGATGACTTTCAAAGTAAAAATGGTGTACTTTGGAGTTTATCTTTTCCAAAAATTCAAGGAAGAATAAGTTCTAAAAACATAACACAACCAAAAGGTGGTGTAACAATTTTTATTTTAAAAAGGTTTAAGAATTCGATTGACATTTTTCTAAAGTTGATAGGATGTAAAATAATTGAGTTTAATGTAAAGATGACTAACAAAAAGGCTACTAAAGAAAATAGTGACTTCAGAATAAATCTTGATGACTTGTAAGCCATTTTTGGTTTGTGTATTATACGAGGAGTTGTGCAAAGAAGATCAGAGCCTTTGGATACTTTTTGGGAAAACACTTATGGAAGAAAAATATTCAATAATACAATGCCACGAGATAAATTCAAAAATTTTCTGAAATATATCAGATTTGACGAAGAAAAATCAAAAAATAAGAAGAAAGGAGAGGAATAAACTTGCTCCAATTTGTGAGGTTTGGATAATAACCTGAAATCATTTGAAAAGCACGTACTCTTTAGAAAATTCAACTAAATGTTGTACTTTTAATTTTATAAAATGGTCAATTGACCAATTTAGCCGTTCTAGGGTTAAAATCATTAAAAAGCTTTTCTCCTTTATTGGCGTGGTGACAGCGATGGGATACAAATATAATCATGAGGTTAAGACCTCCAAGCCATGGTCACTTTGAGAAAAGGAATCTTTGTCATCCTTATCCAACTTGCAATCTAATCTACTATTTCATCTCTCTTTGAGTCCAGAATTTTCGTGTCTGGTGGAAACTTCATGGGAAGCACATCCAATAAAAATCATGGCTTACTTGACGACTAAGAAGGTATTCCTGTTGGTCAAAGAAAAAAACAAGTGTTAAAATTACGAGGACTTTTAACGTCTGTGAAAATAAAGAAAAGAATTTTGGCTACTATAATAATAAAAACTATAAAGATTTCGGTAAAAATAAATATATGAAAAATAATGAAAAATTATGTATTTTTTGCAAAAGAAATGGTCGTTCATTTTTAGGCCATGATATTGCTCATTTACCGAATAAAGACAGAGCTGAAATTTCAAGAGCTTTCCAAATTTCCTCAAATAAACTCAATCCCATTGAAGATTCTTCAATCAAATAAAATTAGAAGCTTCGGAAAAAGATGTAATTTTAAAAGTTGTCTGTGGAATTTCAACTTATTAGAATGGTTTTTGCGATCTTACACCTTGCCGCTTAATCATTGATACTGGAGCTCTCTTCCATCATAACTCTATCATTCATAAAAAATTGAAATTCAGCAGATAAATATATTCTCCCGATATGTGAGGAAATTACTTTGGATTTGAACATAAAGTATATTAATGTTAGCACTTGTGTTTGAAAATATGGAGTATGACATACTTGCGGGCATACCCTTTGCAAAGCAAATTACATCAAAGATGAAATTATTAGCATTAGAAGCTCGGCAAGTTCTTCCAATAGCAACACAAAATCATACATGTTCCCTTGGAGCCAAGAATATAAAGAAGTTCAGAAAAAGGCTGGATAATCAGTTTTTCATAAATGTAATAAATGATACTATAAAGATACATAATGATTGAAGCGTACCTATTGTCCTCAATAAAAATTAAGACATAGCCATGGTTCATCATACATTTGAACCAAAATAGAAAATTATAAAAAACGAAGTTAAGCAATATATAATACATTCAAAAAAAAATTCTATTTATCCTGATGACCTGCTCTCTAATAAAGAAAATCTCATGTTTGAAAAGATACATCTAAAAGAATTTTTTGCTGCATCGTACGTTCTTATATTCAATGATATTTTATACATGCAAGCACTTTCTGTCTTTCTAATGAAATATCTATTTTGTCTATACGTGAATTGCACTTTTTATTTGATAACCAGCATTGTACTCTGTCTCTGCAATATTTCCTTATGCTTCCTTGCCAAAAAGAAGGATTGGGAAAGATGACGAGATTTTACTACACACACTTATGCTTATAAAGAATCTATCATGCTCTTCAAATTCTATTTTACACTTCAATTGTTGAAAATATTTCCAACGTTCACTTCATACACGGATTCAGCAACATTAGCAATTCACATATATAAACTCTTCACTTCTCTTCTACTCAAGGAATATATTAAAGATTTTTATTTAATTTTATATCTGTGAATTTCTTCATCTTATCCAAGTGTGTTAGCTTCTGTCGAATCTAACTTCTTTTTACATTGTTCATAAGGCTCTTCCAAAGAGGGTGGTGCTTCCCAATTTGTAGACATTCTGCAGTTATAAAAAAAACTCAAGAAGGAGGAACCACTCTAGGCTACCATGATATCAGAAGTGAGCTTTAAAGATTTGTTAAACACAGAAAATAAGAATGAATTTTCAATTGGTTATACTCTCCACTTAAGGATGCCATTAACCATTAACTTAAGGGCGTGTGTTAATGATAATGAATGACTGTGAAATTCCTTCATTATCATTAACACTAACCAAAATTTAATTAGTTATAGTTAGGAAGGAATGTTAGTTTAATATTTTTTTTAAAAAGCGTTGTCGTCTTAAATTTTTTTAAATTGCCAAAACCAGCTTGCCTTCTATAAGAAAAGAATTTCCAAGCAGATTCAGAGTAGGACCTTAGGTTATTGAAACAATAAACCTAAATATACTCACTAGCATAGACAATACATTATGAAAAGGTTTAGAATTTTATAGATGATGTTATAATCTATATTTTTATTATTTGTGTTGAAAAACTTTTCAAATTCTTACTTCTCACGTTATAATATTCAAGTAAATTGATATTTTGAAATTTAAAGAGTAGTTCTCTAATTTTTTTTTAAATTTATGACTTAAAATACTATAAGCCGCCCAGACCTTATACAGCCAAGGGGGAATGTAATATTCTGAGAAATTATTTGAAAAGTGTTCAGGCAAAAAAAGAACATATGATATTTTATCATAAAGGTTCTTTTTGTTTTTAAATCAAATCTAATGAAAATGCTAATTAGAATGAACATAACTCTTGTCATAGCTGAAATCAAAAAAAGTTCGCAAAAGTTGCTTGAAGAGAAATATTGAGCATGAATGCATTGCTTTCTAGATTGTCCCATATTAAGTAAGCAACCGAAGTAAATCAGAATGGTCTTAAAAATTCAGCACCATTTGTAGCACTTGGAGAAGTCATATTAACCCTTAAATTCTGTTGAGAAAACCTTGATTGGATCTACTAAGGGTCCAAAATTATTCTTGTAGCAACCGTTGATTGTGAACAAAGATAAAATTCAGTATTATAAATGGTATATGCGTGTAGTTCGAAGAGTGAGAATATGAAGATCTGAGAGAATTGAGCGTTTGCAAAAAGTTTTTTCAATGAATGTATGTGGTTAGTCAAATAAAGCATAAATGACGTTGACACTTTTAATTTCAAAGCTTTGAGAAAAAAATCTATTAATAAGGCCAGAGGCGATAGTACGGTATTCATCATTATGCCATTTTGTTCTTGCTATAAATTTAATACTTTTCCTTTATAAAATACCTTATGTTGTATCGTACAATAACACAAATTTTGCATATAATACATATACTTGAATACTCTTTATAAAATCCTGCTATCAAAATGTAAATCCTTCGTTAAAGAGAGGAAATTAGTTCAGCATCATGCGTGATATTTACAATATAAGCTCCTATATAAAATAAGCATGAGGTAGACAACCAACCTAAAACAAGCGTGCTTAAAATCAAAAGTTTTCCTCCTATACTTTGAAGTATTTCAGAGAAAAGCTTTGAAAATGGAGTGATTACATGCCTGTCCTAATTGTTTATATTTGAAAAACCAAGCCAAATTCAGAGCTATCTTTATGAAAAGTGCGCTGTTTGTTTCTCGGACTTGTTTTTTATTTATAAAATAAATCGTGTCGAAGTAAAGTGAATATTCGATTGAAGAATGTCTTGCTCATCATCACACAAAATATGTTTTTGACTCAGTAGGGGAGGGAGATTATACCAGAAAACTTGTGCTACTAAATTTATGATGTATTTCTAAAAATCTCTGCGTTCTCAGGGCAAATTTCTCCACTCCCCTGACTCTAACCATGGAGGAAAAAATTAACTGGTCGAGTCCAAAATTCGCGCCACTTTAAAATAAATTTTTTTGAAACTGTACTTTTTTGTTTAAAAAAGACACCAAATTTTAAATAAGGAGAATTATATTTGGGGGGGGGGGGGGTAAAAATGAAGTACCATATTCAAAAATTGACTACTTTAACATTTGAATTGTCAGTTAAGGAACAAATTGGTCTTTCGCTTCAATTTTGCTAAATTTAATATTTTTTTTTTAGTTTATTATTTTCTCATTCAAAATTAGATAGGTCAGTTTGTTATTTTAATGTTGCTTGTTTGGGCAGTTTTAGGTTCTTAACTTGAATTGAAAAAAACCTACTCGTTTTTGACATAAAACTTTTGAGAAAATTTTTCTAAGTACCCATGAATTATTATACTACCTTCCATATTAAAATTAAATTATCCATATTCTGGACCTAACCCTTTCATATATTGGTCAGCTAAGTTTCTAAATACAGCAAACAAAAGCTATAAATGTAAAAAAAACTGAACATGACATTTCATACCAAAATTTCGCAATGAAACTATCTTGCCTATTTTTCCTATTTTGCACCAATCAAACCCTTTGGTTATTATGAGTGACTAATTAAAAACTGATTAATTAAAAATAAAGGAATTTTTATGGAAATAGTAGTTAATTGTTTTAACGTAACTCATCCTGAACCTTCTGAACTCATATCACTTATGAATATAATATTATCAATGGAAAGAAATGTAAGGCTTTCTTACGAAGTAGCATGATTGTAAATTAATTAACAATAAATTTGTTAACATAATTAACGCAAAGTACAAGAAATGCTGATCTAATTAGGATGAACATTCGTTTCTTAAGGTAGAAATTGATCAACTTTCACAAAGTGCTTACTTAAATGGTCACAAGAAGTAAATGAATGTATTTACCTGTTATATTTTCACCTATTTCATACGGAAAGTTCACACCAAAAATAGGAACGCCAAATGAGTGTTTAATGTTGTAAGTGATTCTGAATATTTCGTTAGTACGCTAATGGTTCCTCAAACTAATTTAAAAGCAAAGCAAAATAGGCGTTAATTTGACATTGATTTTTCTAAAACGTGTTCTTTTTTGGGTATACAATTAATGAAGAGATATCATAGTTTACCAAAAATCAGGCGTTATTAGTTATTTCTGTTGCCTATATAGATTCAGTTGGGTATGACTTTTAATCGATTCGTGCAAATGAAAATTCTTTACATTTTAGCGATAATAGTTTTGAGGAAAATAGGTATATTAATCATCATGGTTCTGCTTATGAAGATAACCTGTATTCAGAAAAAAAATGTATAGACGAAAGGATGGTAAAATTTAAAAGACGCAATATAATTAAACAGTGTGTTAGGCCAAACCTATTAAGTAATGTTTCAAAATTTGTCCTTTAGCCTTGGTTTAGTATACATTTGAATCCTTACATTTGAGAAACAGAAGTGAGTGATTGTGAATTAGGAGAACTTGTAGTTGTTGTTGTTGTGGTTCCTCAGGCTCTTTCATTCAAGGAAGCCTGCACCAAGCAAGAAATGCACCACATTGACTGGGCCCAGCCATAGTTAGAACTTGTAGTAATGAAATTAGGTAAAAATTTTTGACAATTTTTTTTACACGAATTGATTTGATATCCTATCTACACGATAAAGTTATTTGAGCTTCTGAAATTTTTCGTGCAAATTGTAAAATCTTCCTTGCGATTTGAAAAAAGACATTAAGATACCAATTATTTTCAAATTGAAAATAAAAAAAATTCATCTGGTGAAAATGATGGATTCACGATGCATCAATATGGTTTCCAATTATTTCCCACCAAATAAACAAACAATAGCCTGCAAAAAGAAAAGAGGAAAATGTGAAGGCATGATTGAGACTATCCTCGAATGATTTTCGATTACAGTCAATTTATGGGTGGAATCAATCAAATCAATTAAAAAGCTATCATAATTTTGATAACAAATCTCGCAACAAGTTTTATCTGATCATTTTTTTTATCTTTTCGAAACATCAATAGTAAATTCTTTTATTCTTTATAAAAACAAAAGAAAAGAATAAATTAATTGCTCTCTTTTAACTCAAGGAAACGTTAGCAATAAAATTAGTTAGTAATTTTACAGACAGAACCTTCAATATTCCAATATCCAGTTATAGTGGAAATATAGAAATTGGAAATCAAAATCTTTTGCGAAAGTTTTCACAACAAAAAGATGCTTTTTGTGTCAAAAAAACAAATTTGAAACGTTTACTTTTTGTTTTGCATGCAACAAGTATCTATATGTATACGAAAATCAAAGTTGTTCTTAAATTTCCACTTTTCTCAATAAAATTTTTTACTTTTTGAACCTCCAAACATAAAACTATTTAAATGTTACACCCTTAAAACATACAAAAAAAGAGATGATGAAGAGCATTAGACATTCTATTTATGTATTTTAAGTAGTGAATTCATGCAAATTTAATAATAACTATAACAAAATTTATTCAGAAAATATATTCAAATTTTCAAAAATTGTTTTTCTTTTCTTTTTCGAGAATAAATGAATTATTTATATTCGTGTTTATTAAATAAATTCTACTTTTTTTTAAATGCGATAAAGAAGTGAGAAAATGAACATTACAATAAGTAGCAAAGAACTTACTCTTAGTAAAGTTATAAAATGATAAAAATGTGAAGAGAGATTTTTCTATTTACTATATTCCACTTTTCAAACCAGAAAGGATTAACGTGGTAATGAGAAAGATTTTACCATTTACCGTATATATTTAGTGGTATCAAAATATAATTTACATTTAAAAAAATCGAATCCTGCTATATTTTGCATCCCAACTGATTGATAAACTTTCACCAAGCGCTATTTTAAATCATTTGTGCGCCATCTTTAATCACACTTTAGCAACATTCTTTTCATGATATGGCGCTTCCAACAAGCACGCATCATGAGTAGAATTAGTACAGACTTTATTTTAACTCTGGATCCTCTAACCAGCTAAGACAAAATAATTTGTTTAGGCTCTTTTGAGATAAACGAATGTTTTGTATGATTTATATAAGTAGCTGATTCGCACGTGAGTAAAACACTTTTAAGAT
Organism: Nectonema munidae; assembly: GCA_030549495.1. Lineage (NCBI taxonomy): Eukaryota > Metazoa > Nematomorpha > Nectonematoida > Nectonematidae > Nectonema > Nectonema munidae. The sequence goes on from JAUIRK010000897.1 coordinate 627,687, forward strand.
TGTCTGATAGAAAATGGATTTAGTGCTGCGAATGAAAGAATGTGGATGATAGATAATGTGGGAGTGGTGATATCGGAATCAATTTCAGTAATATCAAACCGAAACTTTAAATTTGAAAGATAAACGTAAGGTACACATGGAATATTTTAGGCATTATAAAATGTTTACACAAAAAACTAGATTTTTTTTATTTAGATTGAATCATCCTTTTTTTGTTAAAATGTCTTCACAGAATGAATTAATAATTTTTGGAAAATTTTCATTTTCAACTTTTTTAATTTTGTTACCAAGACTTTCAACAGATTCACCATCACTAACTGGAATAGGAAATTGAGCTAATATTTTCCCACTGTCTACATCTTTCTAAATAATGAAAAAAAAATTATTTATCAAAAACACATCAACATATAAAAATCACTATCTTCTGAAACGTTAAAAGAATGAAGACGTGGGACAACCTCTCATATTTTTACTGACTATAATTAATTACACATTATTACAATATACCAGATGATGAAAAGAGGTTTGGAAATTTTTTCAATCAATATCTACCTTATTTTGGATTCTCATTTTGATCGTGGTGAAGGCATGACCTGAAGATGACGTCAATGACATGGACCTGTGAACGAAATTTTGTCAGATTGAAAATGTTGGTCCTGGTAAAAATCATTGGAGTTTACGTTTTGAAGCTAAAACATTGATTAATAAATAAAAGATGGAGAAATTTCACGTCTAGGGAAAATCACTTGAATTTTACTATCAAAAGTGGATGTGTCTACAGCAAATTTTGTACTTTCTAGATATTTCTGATTTTTATTGCGAAAATTAAGGATAAAAACTCGATTCAAAATAAAGAAATATACCACCAATTTAAAGAGTCTTGTGCCAAGCAATTTCAAGCTTAACAGGCAAGTTTTAAAACAGTAAAATCAGCACAAATTGAAAATTGTCATGAATGAAAACTATTTCACTATGCTAGAATGTATAATTATCACAGATAACGGAAATTTTGTTTGCTGTACTGATATTGAGATTATTTTGTATAACGAGGATAGCAAAGCATTTTCTACAAAATTAACTCTTAGTAAATCATTCAGATATGATCTATACATCACCTCAACTAGTTCACAACCATGATAACAGTATGTACATTATGCTGGTTAATGTGGATGAAAGTTGGTGTTGAGATTCAGCTATACTTTGATGGATTCAATCTGCAAGGCAAGTCAAACGATTGAAGACACAACCAACAAAAAAAAGGATTGAAATTCTCAGGAACTTGGAGTTCTCACCTTTGATCATAAAACCAATTGAGGGTAAAGTTTAAAAAAAATTATAAATACATTTTTTATTAGCTTTTTTTCAAAGAAAATGAAATTGATGGTTTGACGCTACGAAATTTGAAAGAAGATATAAGGTGCCTAATACCTGGATAATTGGACTCTCAAAAATCACGTTATTGGTTGAAAAACTGGAAAAAATACTTTGTGAAAAAAACACAAAAAAACGTGCAATTGAGCATATTCACCATGGAGATCAAGAGGAACAATGAACTTCAAGAGCTTTAGAGGTTTATATAAGTAGAATATATTTTATAAAGTTATCTTGACTTTTTGTATGGAATGATATTGCATTTGCGTTTTGTTGGATTGTCAGAAAGTTTGATTCCATCTTATTACAATACAATTAAAAGAATATTAGATACAAATGAAATCTATAAAGAATTTGATAGTTCATTGAAGAAACTGCCTACCATGTTTATCCGCTAATAACATAAAGGCCAAAACTCTGTATCAAAACTTGGGCAAGCAAATTTATGATAAATATCCATGTATTGGTTTTCAACATGTTAAAAATTAATGGGTAACTTCATCTTTTTTAAAATAATATCGATTAAATTGCTGATAATTTATTAAATAGACGCGTTTTCATCTAAACTTTCACAAAAACTCAGGAGTATTAGATGGAAGTGGAAAAAAGAAGCTCTGAAAGCTCAAGCCAAACAAAAAAGGTCTAAAACATTCATTGATTTTACTTTAGACAGTATTGACTTTTTTTTTCAAAACTTTTTCAGTATTGTTTACGTCAATAAGAAGAAATCGACATGGAGGAGGAAGAAGCTTTCAATTTTTTAGAAGTTGAAATCTTCACGAGATGTGCAAAAATGTTCAAGGCTCAGAAAAAAACTTTCAAATGTAGGAGAGCCTATATTCAAAATCTGGTAGAAGATAACTGCGTAGTAGATATTGTTTGAAAATACAAATTTCTTGAAGAAATCGCTTTTGTAAGAATTTAATTTTAAAACTTTTATCTAGGCAATATGATTTAATTTAAGATCAAGAAGGAGTTTTTTTGAATTACTAAATTTAACAAGGATCAATTTGAAGAAAATTGGAAGTGCTAAATAAGATTAGAACTTTTCAAAATTGGTTCTGCAATGGATTATTTTAAAGCTTTCAAACAATAAAATTAAAATTTTTACGACTGCTAACGAAACGCTGTTTCTTTTAGAGCTATTGAAAGAATTAGCTAAAGCTTTGAAGCTGAAGACTAAAAATCTAAAAAATGAGAAGCCCTTTTGAAGAAGCAAATGTATAGTTATTTATATAATTTTTTAAAAACATGAATATACACCTGAGATTTTAGTGTGCTGATTCTTTGTTAGCAACAAAGGAAATAAGTCCTCCAAGACTTTTGATTGTAAAATATGAAATTGAAGAAATAACATTCACATTCATTCTGGGTGATGGTGTATTTTCAATTCATCAACAAGCATCTAGGAAAGTTTCACAAAGTTGCTAAAGATTCATTATGTTTTTGATTTGCAGTACCGCAAATGCTAGCAATACTTAGATTTTTCAAGAATTTTTTTTGAAGGATACAGGCCCCTTATTAAAGGGTAAAATTATATAATGTTTATATAATATTTTACAAAGAAATTTTCCGTTTAGATCATCGCTTTTTTCGATTAGATAAATCGTTTTTTCCAAAACCCAATTTTTTTTATAATACAAAGTTGTTTGTATAAAGCCATTATGTCTTGTTACTATTAGATATAATAAATGTTCACTTATAAAGTAGACACGTTTTGAAAAAATGTATTCATCTGTGTCTATAATCTAAGCACCTTACTTGAAAACACTATATATCTAGATATGTTTAGATTTTAAGGACTTAACTTTAAACACTATATATCTAAACATATTAAAAAAAGGTGTTCCTAATTCGTGAAAAATCTCGTGCTTTTAAAACATGTGTAGATTCTAAACAAATTTTTTACAGTACTCAAAAATATACAATTATTATACATTTTTAGAATTCTCTCATCATTCTATTTAATAATTTCAATGTTTTATTCAATTATTTGCGTTGATTAGAAAAATTTTTTTTAATTATTTTTATTCAGAAGGGCATTTCTTTACGGGGGATATCAATGACCTTTAAGGGGAGCTAGTATCCGATCTGTCTCGAGCTAACCTCAAAGCTTATTTAGGATATAATAATGATGGAAAGACAACTGATTAAAAATCCTTGTGTTTCTAAAAAGAATGAAATAATCAATTTTAATGATCTAAGCTAAATTTAACTAAGAAATAATTACACTAATTTACAATATAGTTACATTATTTTCTACATTTTTGAGTTTTAGAATAAGATTTTCAAAACGTATAATAATGTAGGATAGGTAAATTTATTTGAACCCAAATATCGGTTAGCTTCTTTGATTCAAAGTACTTTAATAACGAAAATCATATTTATGCTGATATCAAAAACAATAATAGATGACACTTCAGGCCATGCAAATCTTAAATAATGAAAAAGTGTACAATCGGTGTTCATGAAAAATATTTGAAGGAATATCATACAAAAAGATTTTTCACTTAGATAACAGTATTCACTAAATTTTTTTGGCTAGTAATGGTTTGTTCATACATGTTTCAAACTTTCATGTGTTTGCCTAGCGTTGCGTTTATGCAATGTTGTTCTTTCGTAACAACGAATATATTTTTTTGAAAATTTTGAATATTTTAAAATCTTTTTTAGGTCCTCAACATCTTGTGTATCAATTTTCTGTTTTCATCAAAATTAACCATGGTTAAAGGCTTAATATTTTAGTTAAAAAACTTTGATCAAAAATGAGTTAATATTTTTAAAAAGATTATGACAAAAAAATTTGTAACAAATAAGCAATGCGACAAAATCGAATGCAGGACTTCTTCGCATGTATGAAGGTTTGGAATTTGAGGAATAAAAAAACTTACGTCAACAAGATGAACAGTGAATCCAGACACCTTAACACCAGATAAAACAGCTTGAGAGATGGCATCTTTTCCTTTGAATGCTGGAAGAAGGGATGGATGTGTGTTTAGTATATTGTTTTGCCATTTTTGAACGAACCACGCTAAAAGAGGACAAATACAAAGCAGAGTGTTAGTTCAACAAATAATTATCACCGATTTTCCAATCAATAAAAATATGAAATTAACAAAACAAATTTGTGTTGTTTGACGCATACATCCATGACTCTTAATCCTTTAACTTGGGAGAGTGGTGTCCGACTGGACCTCAAGGGATTAATATTGAATAGTTGTTTGAAATAAAATAATTGGAATATGAATGAAAGAAGTTTTGCTATTCAAAAGTATATTCTTTAGAGTAATTACACGCTCATTAAAGGTCGCCATTTCTAGGAAAGAGACAAGAATAGGGTTAGGAACACGATATTCTGGTGATCATTAAAATTTTTAGGCGATGACACGGCGATATTTAACGTTACTAAGATTGACGCATTAAATTTTGATGTGTGTGCAGGTCCAGATTAACATAGGGGCTATAGGTCTACGGCCTCAACTGAAAAAATAGGCGCCAGTTATTGAAAAAACGCATATATATGCAAAATATAGAATCGGGTTAATATCTATGTGTTTTTTTAATTTTTTTCTTTAAACAACATATGTAATAATTAATACTTGTATATTATACAGTGTTTTATAAAATAACCTTTTCTTAGGCATGTCATAAAGCCGAAGATCTATACTTAGGTGGAGGGGGCTAACGGTTTCTTTAAATCATATACGCCCACAAGCTACAGCCCCAGGCGCCGCGTTCCCCTAATCAGCCCGTGTGTGTTTGAGCGCATGTACCTTCATATCAGGGGCGCATAAAGTAGAAATTTTGAAAGATGAGGGAGCAGATAAAAAGGGACAATTTTGCTTTCAAATTTTACAGAGTTAATATAATAGCATAACACTAATTGATCAAAAACTCTGAATCCTTAATTATTCTCATTAAAAATTGTACGCTTTCTATCTTTCTTGTATTCAAAGGTGAGAAGAGAAGGAAAATGTATGGATAATGAAGGATTCAAATTTGTAAGAGGCTTGACTAAGTATTGTTGTTGAAACCGGTCATATTTTCCTATTTTAGTTTAATGTCCGCGAAAGAGAATAACAAAACAAGTGATGACTAAGAAGGCCTTTATGTAACAATGCTAAAATCCTAAAAACATACTGAAAGGTAAAATTAGCCTAGGAATGGAATATTTATACAACATAATCTCAGTTTTGATGCATTTTTTAAAATAAACAAATAAAAAATATGGTTACAAAACGATCTTTTTAGAACTTGGCATAAAAACGAGAGTTGTGGAGTAGGGAGCAAAATATAGAACTCTGACTTCTAGTACTTACAAAAATTCGAACGTGACTCCGACTCAAACTACTTTAAAACAACAGGTGGCGAGTGTAGAACATTGCTTCACTAACAGTTCTGTCTCAGGGTTCTAAGAAACAAGTTGATTTCAGGGATGGAAGCTGAGCTAAGAGAAAGTGTACTTATTTATATATCTAAATGAAGTCCTGGGGCAGTTGTGCTTCCAGGTTATTCATGAAATGAACCGTGGCTAATCCTACAAATGCATGCAAAGGCTAAACCAGTAGGGAGGGAGAGTGGAAAATAAAATTTTACGCGAAAGAATTCTCATGAAGCCAGCCAAACACACTACTTCAATGTCAGATTCCTCGAGTTTTTCATTCATTGCTACTTCAAAGTCTTGACGCGTTTCAAATTTGGTATGATCTATCACCTAAAATTCATTTTAACATTTCATACACATAAAAAATGAAACTGAAAGGGCATTGATGTTAATACCTCAGTTAAATTTTTAACAGAATTATTTTTGAATCAGTTCTATATTGCTTAGTTAAAAAATCTTTTGGTTAACCGGTTAATTTTGGGGAAATTTTGAGTCCATAGATACAAAAGATACCAAATTAGTATAAGAAAACGGAAAAAAATCAAACGCAATTTTACTAGAACATAATTACAAGTACGATAACATGAAAATAAGGCTAAGCAATGCCATTTTTAGATGATATAATTACACAAGACAGTGTATTACAATCGTTTAAAAGTAAATTTATTATGATTTGATAAAGGTTTTGGGAGTTGAATTAAGCGATGAATTACGGTTCGTTTAAGGTGAATTATTCACCCGATAATAATCTAAAATTATCTAAATTTATTTTAATGAAAGTAAAATTTTTCAAAACCGCCAGGAAAAGAAGCCGAGGATGGCAAGCGAGGAGATGGAAAGATGGATTGGCAAAAAGTATGCAACAACATGGTTTGAAAAATGGAGACGCTCAAGATAGATGGAAATGGAGACGAGAAATCATGGCCACCGACGCGCTACTTGGAAAAAAAGTGTAGGCGAACAAGAATATGAAAGTAAGTCAACATTTTTTTAATTTTCTCTTTAATTTTCAAAGAATAGATTTCAACCTCAGAATGTCATGTTTTTCTATTAGGATATGTATCTTTTATCTTTATATATATTTCAAACTTTTTATTATTATATTTTATTTTTGTTCTTTTAGGTAAAGATGGAGAGTTATTTATGAACAAAATAATTTAAGTGATGAAGAGAAAATCCATTATTTTCTTTCGACGATCAAGATCTGTTCTTGTTTATCAGATTTTTGTAGTTCTTCGTGTTTTAGAATTGATACAAAAGGAAATAATAAAGGTAATTTATTCAAAAAAAACTTAAATAAAAATCAAACCTGAACCACCTACATTTTTAAAATGAAATCTAATAACAAAGTAGTTGGACAACTTTGAAGTAAAAGAAACAGAAGACTCTATTTTCACAAATTATGTTTACAAAAGATTTAAAGAAAAAACAGAGTTATTTGTTTTCATAATGGTGAATTTTATCATCGGAAAAAAACAAGAGGAAATCAGAAATCTCTGAAAATGGACTAATAATAATCTAAAAAATTGTAAATGAGTAGTGAAGAAACTTGTTAAAATTAAAAAAAGGCATGAATATAACGTGTGACAACGTTTTTACAAGCTACATTCTTGGAGAGTATCTGCTGAGTAAACGCTAAGTCTTCTCGGTATAATAAGAGAAATAAAAACGAAATTTTAATGGATCTAGGCGACGCTAATAAAGAGAAAGGTATTAAACTTTAACGATGCTGTTTCGGCTCACATTGTCCAAAAAAATAAAGTAGTTCTACTACCCATGTTCAAAGAGAAAATGAAAAAATGGGGAAAAAATCACCATTTGATACTTGATTACAATAAGACTTAAGAACGCGTTGAAACAATAGATCAAATGTGTAGAGGTATACAAAAGAAAACGATGTTGATGGACAATGCTGTTTTTATAACATGCTTGATATTCACACTTTAAATTAGTATATTATATCTGAATCTTTACCCTGATTGGATGAAAGGAAAGCGCGATTGAGGAAGAATACTTATTGATCTTTTATGGGGTGAATTCATTGAAAAAGAAAAAAGAACTTATTATAATCTTCATTAAGAGTTTGATGCTATTAGTTTCCAAGAGATAGTATATTAATATTTATGATGAGTGCAAAAAATACATTTCAAAAAGACTAAAGTGAAAAAAGTTTGTACTGATTTTGGGAAAATGTTCTTTGATTTAATTCAAATTGTTTTCTAGTTGTAATTTTGTATAGCAAATTATGTTTTGGCGTCGATTTTAACCCCAATGTCTTTTGAGCATATAAAAAGACCAATTAACTCTCATCAGTACGATAAAAAAATAGCTACGTTTGTATACAAGCTTTGTAGTTACTTTGTAGTTTAGCAAATTTTATATATTTATTTTTACGAGTGTACAATCACTATTGAAAGTTAAAGTTTAATCTCGTATATAAACATATTTACATTTATTTATTCTAAAAAGAAAAAAGTTAGTTATAAACCAAAAAAATCAAAAATTAATTAGTTTTCTTGGCCTTTTTTAAGTTAAATTTGATGATTATGACAAATCGCTACATTAAAAACCTGACAAATACTTCGGCGAGACCTTTTAAAATACTTGCATGTCTTTGTTTAGTTCGTGTTTTTTCATTTCAAGCTTTAACGGTTCTTGGGACAAAGCCTACCATCATTCCTGCTTTTTTCAAACTATTTTCTGCATTCTTTTCAATGAAAATCAAAAGCAGATAGATTTTTAAGAAAGTTTTTTCGAATTCCAGTACAACTCCATGCAACATCTATAAAATTATAATTCAAAAGTACTCGCCATCTAGTAGTTTTGCGTCGACATGAAAATTCTTCAATTATTGAATCAAGAAAGCTAACTCCATACTTACTTTGATTGTGGTCAAGGATTTTATTCGCTTTTTTATCTTTTCTTTTAGATTCATCAATTAAAGAATGCGAAGGTGACAACATTAATGCATTCTTGTTCATTCAATGGCGTTAGGTTGAAAGTAAGTGACGCAAAAATTTTAAAATGTGTGAAATCCAATAGTTTTAATTTTTTATTGTATTAAAAACCAATAATATAACTTACCCAGCATAATAAAATGTTACTTATAAATATGGCATTAAAATACAACTTTTTAAAAAAAAAATTCATCCAAAAGCTATAAAAAAAAATAATCAAAATACGCCAAAAATAAAGGAAAAAATTGTAGGTCAACGCGCAAGCTTCAAGCTAATTAATAACAAGAAAACTCCTTTGAATTGAATAAAATAAACTAATGAATCGAATACCTTAAACTTTAGGCTAGAAAAACTACCACGAACTGTGGCCTACATACTGCATAGAAATGTTTCTCTCTTACTAACATAAACCTCTACACTGCATAGAAAGGCGTAACGTCGAGATTACATCAGGAGTAAAATATAAGGCGTATATTTTTTTTATACATTTGTTGAAATGAGGATTACGTTATCACCCCCGCCCTCACCCAAGTATAAATCCATCAGGGTTTTGATCCTAAGAAAAGTAATATGAATTAAAAAAAATTTAACACAAAGGCTTTAAACTCTATGAAGAAATACTAGATATAATGAAAAAAGTAGGTCAATATAAAAAAATCACGTGATAGGGGATATTGTTTGTGCGAGCAAACTGCAATCCGAGAGCGTCTTGCCGATTTGAAACCACGAGACCGACAGAAAAGAAAGTCTTTTTCTCTTCAAAAGTCTCTAGAGAAAAGTCTATGATTGATTTTAAATTTGTTCCTGAAAATAAGATAATACAAGAGATTAAAGAAGGAAATTGGAGTAAATGGCCACTTTAGACCATTTAATATATAGAATTTTTTTTAATATTAAGCTTTTTGCTTATAACCTACTTTATAAAAATAAATAGAGCAAACATATTAATCTGATAGAGAAGGTTGTGAGGTCGGAAAAACATTTGGCGACTCTGACTCCACTAATTTATAATTTTTTGACTCTGACTGCGCCTCCAACTATTTGTAATTTTTGAAACTACAACTCCATTTATGTAAATATTTTTTATTCATGACCAGAAAAATCAGACGATATTTATTAAAAAGCAGAAGCTTCATACACAAAACTATTTGAAAAAGCAGACGAAGGTAAAATTGTTTATGTATCATATATGATAAACTCGTGAAAGGGACTCTACCTCAATATAATTTTGCGACTTTGACTTTAAAATTTTATATTTATACAACATCTATTTCAAATATTGTAAACCTCCATAAAGTGTGATGACAGGTACGATATTTCAAGGTCGTTTGTGAATGTTAATTTTATATAGGCATTGTTCCTGAATCTTAAACATTTCTGAAAATGCTTGATCAATTTTCTTCAACATAATTTATTTAAATGTTCTATTGGTTTTTATTTGTAGTTTAGTGTCTTTCTTACATTGTCATAAACTGAATTTATCCTAATTTTTTCCAATAGTATTCGGTTAAAAAAAATTTCATAAAAACTTTCTGCTGACAAACTGAGTTTTGCTCCATTACAAACTAATTTATCATAAAATAAAAAAGTTCATTCTTTAATTTTATTGAATTTTTCAGCCTTTTTCATTGGGTTACAAAAATTCAAGGCGTGGACTAAATTGATTAACGTTTTTGTTATCTTTTTGCAATGTTGCACACTAAAAAGAGTCTATGAATTTATTTTTTACTCTAACATATATGAACGTAATTATTTATGAAATCGGAATCGCTGTCGCAATAATTATTACGACTCAGACTCCTTCTCAAAAGGTGCGCATTCATCGACAATGATTTCAAAAACCTTCTGATAAAGATCAAAATCCTTCAGTTTCAAATTGGAATAAAAAGTGATTTAGAGATCAATGGGAAAACATGGATATTTTGTAAACAATAATTTTTCATTAGATTTTATTGAAATGGGATACACAGAAAAGTTTGTGAACTAATTAACATTTTAAATTATAAATAATGAAGTGCTTAATTGTGTGTGATATATTCTATTTACGCCATATGATAATGATAATTTCAAGATAACTATATACAGCCACGTGCCCAGTTATGGGGCACTAGGAGGAGGGCCCCTCCATCTAAGATACAACCCCATCTAAAATAATTAAAATTCCACTAGTGTTATCATTAAACATATTTTCCAAAGTTTACAAAAGATGGCTTTACGAGTTATGCGTAAAACTCGTTTAATTAGTTCATTTGTAACTGCTGCTTTAATGTGAGAATTGATAAATTGAAGAAGAATTTATACAATGGAGGACGTCTAGCTTTGATATACGCAAGATTGAAATTTACAAATTAAAAAAAAATAGAAACTATCTTTTCTCAGTATGTATGCGCATTCTAATAATATAAAGCAAAAAATTAATGAAATGAAAATATCGAAAACGCAATGATATCATTGGCTGTGATGATCAAATCATTTAATTTTGTTTAAATGGATTTATAATAATAAAAGAAATGACATGTGAAGTGGGGTAACAGTGTAATTCAAAATGTATCAATATATAGATGACTAAATTTGATTAGAAAGTGTGAGAGAAATTAAAAAAAAAAGATATATAGGCCATAATATCAGGAATGAGAACAAAGAAACAGAAACACAGACAGACAGGTGCAGTTCATATGTAGTGTCACATTCCGCCCCCTCCCCTCAAAGTAAAAATTCCTATCTACGTTACTGAGTATATATATAATAAAAAATTCACATAGGATAGAAAAATGAGCTAAAATTAAAGGCATTTTATTTTAATGTTATTTAGAAATGTTATTTTATTTACATGTGCGCTTCGAAATAAAAATTGATGATAATAAGTTGGTTAAATGAATTTACTCATAGTTAAAATAATTTTGCTTTTGGACACTTTTTTCAACAACGTTTTCATCGAATGATTAAATTGTATTTACGCTTGGCTTCCCAGAATATTATCTTAATAAATTTTTCGAAGTTTGCGATTAAGAAAATTATCATGAAATTATATCAAGATTTGAATACTTTTCAAATTTAAATATGTAGCAAATAATCAAAATATAACGGTCTAACTAAAGCAAGCGAGTTCGTTGGATGGAGTTTTTAAATCACTAAATTCTTTTGTCAAATAATTTTTTCCATTTTCATTTTTGTACCAAAGTTTTTTATTTTTCATGAATTAATACAAAAAATAATTTAGCATCAATTAACAAAATTCTTTTATGGTTGACAAAAAATTATATATCACAAATTTGTTCAATGATTATTATAGTTTTCATAAGATTGATTTCATGAGGTTACGGAATTTTTGAAAAGTAGTGGGCATGAGTTTTTCAGCATGTTTATAGTCATATATTTTGTGTTTTGGTATACATAAATTAAAATTGTTTCCAAATTAAATACTTTAATAATTTCCGAAATCACGTATATGAGCTTAATGAGCCTTCTGCTTACAAAAGAGTTTGGCAATATTCTGTCAAGTATTTGTTTTTTATCTTTATTACATCCCATCAAAGAGAGACTGAAGGCGTGTGTCTCTTGTGCTTTGATACTCCAATTGATCGTATGAAAACAACCAGAACTAAAAATGACTTTTAAAATAATTTTTCAATTTGTCATTTTAATTTGAATTTTTACAAAAAAAATCATTTTCAAATTTTTAATAAAATCTTTCAGATAAAATGGATCAAATTACTTATACTCCTAGTCACACTACTGAATCAGGCTAGGCTAGATGAAGGAAATACAAAATTGGCAGCGATAAAGGATAACGAGACGCCTAAAACATTTTTGTTAAAAAAGGGTAAAGTCTTGGAACAAAGTGATTTAACTGAATAATAATACGTGAATAACTTCTTTTTATTTATATTTAAAACGTACCTTTTCCTGAAATGAGAACGGCAATAGGAATTTTATTGGAGGATACTTTTGTTATCAAAGGATTTGGATATAAAGGAGGATTTGAAGCAGTCAAATCGCCATTGATGTAGTTTGCATTATATCTTTTCGATCTTTTTTTGCATCCATCAAAAACTTCATTAATATTTGTAATATTTACTGCAGAACACGATCCTTTTAAATGCAAACATAAATAGACTAACTGATAAAATGGCGAATAAATAACGACTAAATAAGCACACATCTAATTTTATAAACCAATTAAATCGCTTTTTTCTAGCTTTTTTTAAATACATCACTTCACTTCCTACAAGAACTGTTTGATCAAAGTGAAGACTTAGTTTTTGAAAGGTGTGCGAACTTGACATTTACAAAAAGTGCCAAAAATATACGAGAATGGTGTCATTTCTAATCAAGAATACATCTCAGCTTTATAATACCACCGATACACAAATGCATAGGTTTGCCTACCCTTTTTATAGCTCTATACATTCAAGAAAGCGCAAATATGTTAATTCGTAGTATAACATTCATTTTCTGAATTCTTTTGTTAATATTGATTACACGAATGCTTTGTTGTTGAATTTCTCATTCTTAGAGAATAGATAGATATGATCGACTAGTGAATGATGGGAAATAACGTATAGAAGGATAGTAAAGTTTGGTTGGATATAGAAATTTTAGTTTTAAAGACAATAAATTCAGGCTACCCTTAACAAACAGTAGTCATATCAGAGCAGTGGATAAACACGGGCAGGGCCGTGTTCAGATCAACCCCGCCTAACCACTTTCAAATTTATTCCTGCCCCTTGAAACTCCGCTCAGTTTAGCAAAGTTAATAAGTTCTTTATAGTCCTAGCCACCGTCTTTAGAATCAACCTACCACAACACCTGTGTTTAGAGTGTGATGAGGGGGCTGCGACATAGTATTTGTCCAAATTTAATATATAGATCTTATGCTTTGCTATTAACCGAATAATATTCGAAAGGCCAAATTCAATACAATTTCTATCCTAAAGGAAATTAGTAAGCAATATATACTTACAGCAATCATATCACAGCTTTAAGACGTATGCAGAATTGGCAAAATTTATATATATATGAAAAAGTAGCGAAATATAACAAAAAACTGGCTCATTATAAAACTAAATGCTTAAACCACGCCTCACTTATAAAAAATCGAATTGCACTATCGAATACAAAAAAATGATATTTTTAATGAGGTTACAAGAGAGATAAAATTTTATCAATCAAATAAAAAATCAAAATCTTATTAACTTCATTAAAAATTTGGCATACAAAAATTTGGAAGCACAGAATTCCAAAAAGTGGCAAATTTTGTAAAAAGCGAAAGATCTAGCAACATTGATCTACTAAAGTAGAGTTGAGACCGGCATTCATCATAAGGTTTACAAATTATCTAAATATGCGTATATTTTTATAAGCGTTGCTAAAAAATACATACAAAGTTTTTCATTTTCCATACAAAAGCATATATTAAGAATTCTATATTATTCGCATATTCGAAAAAGATCGGCAAAAATAAGTAAAATAATTTTAATAAAACACAGACTAATTTCTTCATGCATGGATTTTCAAAAAGTTATATATCAAGCATTGGTAATCTATTTCAATAGAACAGGCATTGCACTGAAAAATGCTTTAAATTTGGGAAGGGTTTACCTCTTGCTATCCGCTTCAAAATTCCAATTTTATAGACGTTCAAGGATGAATGTAAAAGAATCGAAGAAGAATTTTCGTTAAAAATTTTTTCTTTTATATCCAAAATCATTTTCATGATGAGTTCACAATGTTCTTTAGAAACAATTAAGATCAGGCCAAGACCACAGTTTAGGACTTTAAAAAGTTCGTGTCCAGAAGGACCGTGCAAAAAATTAGATTCATTTAGCCAGTAGTAAGCTTGTGGAATTTTCCATGAAAGTGCATCAATTTCGGCAGAAAAAGGGCTTGGAATGATTCTTGCTAAATTTGTTTTTATGCCTCCACCTAAACAAAAATAAATGTGAAGAACAACGAAATAAAATTTTGCAGAGAAAGGATAAAATAAAATATCAAAAATGAGTGATGATGTAATTCCATTATAAGTCACATAGCACTAATGCAGAGTGACATTCAAAATTGCATCATAGAAAATCTACCTGTAAACGTTTAAAGAGAAAACTAAATACTAGAGGTAAAAATCATTCAAGAAAACATTTTTATTCTATCCTTGTAATTTACTCAACAGACAAACCATTCTTTTTCCCTTGGCCATATTTACTTGATTTACTAATCGATGCGTAAAAAAGTTAACAAGTTCTCTTAATTGAAGAGGTTGTGATTTCCTTGGTATCTGAATTTTCATCATAAAAATTATGCCAAAAAATTTACCAAAATTAAAAGAAAGTGTAAACCCTTAGGTATCCATTTTGTTATTCAAATCTACTTTAGAAATTGATTTATAAATAAATTACAAAACTCAATGCAATATAAGTAGCATTTTGATTGATTTATATACAAAAACTATTTAAAAATTAATAAAACAGAATTTAACATAATATATAAACACAAAAAAAATAAAACAATTTATTTACCTGTAATATGAGCTAAGCCCTTTATCAAATTCAACTCAAGCAATGGCATAATAAAAGGAGAGTAAATTGTAGTTGGAATGGAACAGTATTCACCTAAAGATTATTATTAAAAGCGGAAAAATAATTGAAAGATTGTATTGGAGTAAAAGAAATTACCTAAAGTTAAAGATGGCTGCCAAGGGCAACATTGATGATAGGACAAATTCATCCTTTCGAACACTTTGCGTAAAAGGGAAAAGCCGTTACTATGAAAAGCAGAAGCTGACAATCCAAGAATAACATCTCCATCAATGTATGATTCCATTTTAGGTAGGTGTCTACCTCTTTCAACTGCCCCAACTACAAACCCCGCAACATCAAAATCGTTACTTTTATAAACGCCGGGCATTTCTGCTGTTTCCCCTCCTAAAATAGAGAAGGATATATCTTTAAATAATAAAAATTAATGAATCAATCAACCTATCAGCGAACAGGAAGAGAATTTGCAACCTTTGCAAATTCCAGAAATGACAGATTTTGCTTGCACTGGTACAAGCTTTGAAGTGGCATAGTAGTCAAGGAAGAATAGAGGTTGAGCTCCAACACACAAAATGTCATTCACACACATAGCTACTAAATCAATGCCAATATTTTGAAATGCTTGATCGTTATCCAACTTAGAAGTGATCTTAAGCATTAACAAAGAAAATGAAAGAACTATCTTAATTAGAAAGCAACAATACATTTGATCACATTTTCAAATTGACCAAGGAGATGAGGGTAAAGGTGAAATATCTCTACAGTGATACTGATCAGAAAAACTTACACTTTAGTTTGCTTAAACTTACTTCTAGAAGAAATAAAGATTTAAATCACGTATGAGCAACATTCATTCACCTCTGGCCCAAATTAAGTTTTTGAAGCCTAGTAGTGAAAAAAGGTCATCTTTTTAGCGTTAGAAAAAATGTGCATGCACACATATAGACAGACACATACATAACTAAACTATAAATTTTTATCAATGATCTTCATTTTAATGATTTAATTTAAAAACTTTTCAAAATCACTTTCTCTGTTGAAAAACTTTCAAAACCATATTGAATTTTTTTTTCAAAAATGTTTACCAATCAACTATCTTTCTTAAACATACTTAATTTTGATTTTATACGAACAAATCAGCTTAAGAACAATTTTCGCAAACAAGTTTGGACTCAGATCACAAAGTGTGGCTAGAATCTCGCAATCCAAAACTGAGCCTCTATAATTCTTTGCAATGGTTGTTGCTTTCTTAATTTTCTATCACCGTAATAAGTATTAATGTAATTTAAATATAGCAAATATATGAAACGTTTTGCTTTCTTAATTTTCTATCACCGTAATAAGTATTAATGTAATTTAAATATAGCAAATAGATGAAAACGTTGTTGAAAAAAGTGTCAAAAAGCAAAATTATTTTAACTATGAGTAAATTCATTTAACCAACTTATTGGTTAAATTGGTTGTGCTTTCTTAATTTTCTATCACCGTAATAAGTATTAATGTAATTTAAATATAGCAAATAGATGAAAACGTTGTTGAAAAAAGTGTCAAAAAGCAAAATTATTTTAACTATGAGTAAATTCATTTAACCAACTTATTATCATCAATTTTTATTTCGAAGCGCACATGTAAATAAAATAACATTAAAATAAAATGCCTTTAATTTTAGCTCATTTTTCTAAATATTTAAAAGTATTTAAATATAATTTAAATATAATTTAAACATATAAATACTGTTGATAATAATTTAGACTGAAATAAGAATAACTTTCTCGGTTCAAAAACATTTTGGATAGGGAAGGTTTTATAGAACGAATTAAGTTCGCAAGCTGAGGTATGTAGTCAAATGGCATTTGTGACAGAATGTTTAGGGTTGAAAGAGTAATTTAAATATTTTAATAATCCTGTCAGATTAGGATGATGTTACGATTCGCAACTTCAAAAAATGTTTAACATACCCTTTTGCGTAGGTGCAAGTGGTCGAGTTTTGGAACCGCTGTTCTAGAGTATCAAACAACTTTAGAGGAAAAATTCAGAAATCAAAAATACTAATTAGTATTTTATAAGTATCTTTATATTTTTAACGTTCTAAGAATAGTGCATACTTATTTTTTTCTTTCATTAATTTTTAACTAGTTTTAATTTTTTTATCTTTTCGATTTATTCAACTTTGTACTGCATTTAAAAACTACAGGCAATCAAGCATGAAAATAAAAGGTTACATTCAATAGTAAAATATACTTTGAGTTTGCTCCCTACTCCATCAGTAGAAGCCACGAGAAGCGGATCACTAAAGGAAAAGGCATTCAGATCATAGAGAGCAGCAAATCCTCCAACATCAGATATGCAACCATTGTTTTTCGTTGATGCAATCAATGGCTTTATCATGTCAACTAATTTTTCGCCCTTTTCAATTGAAACGCCACAAGCATCGTATGAAAGCTTTCTATAAAAAAATTAAAGTTAGAGTACATATTTGAATATAAAAGTTCAGAGTTTTTCATTAAAATATAATAATACTTTAAACCTCAAATAATATTTGTCATTGCAAACGCCATACTATGTGATAGAATAAAGCTGCAATGCAATTATTAACCATAAGCAATAAAAAAAAGTTTGAGTTGGTGAGAGTGAACAAAGAAGGTATGTTACATCTGTTATAACTACAAACTTTGTGATTAAAGAAATTTCAAAATTCTACACAAAAGTTCAAAAATTGAAATTGCGCTTTTATTTCATGGTTATTTTGGAGTAATTAAATAAGCTTAAAATTTGGGATAATTTGAACTTACTTTTGTTATATTAAATCCTTTTTCAACCTCCCTCCCACTATTGACAATCTTTACTAACTTTTAGCCAAATTGCCACCTGGCCCTCCCTCAAACTTGACATCATCAGTCAATGTAGTGAAAGGTATAAATTTGGACTTTTAGGTAATAATTTTTGAAACATCGTATGAGGTATATCAAATCTTACATCTAGCAAAATATGAACAGAAAGTTGAACCTTGTCTCCCAAATCATTTGTATCAAAACATACACATAACAAACTATGGAATAGAAACCACCGTAGTATACAGGTTTAGAAGGGTAAACAAGTTGTCTACCTGCGCTGAACTGTACAGGTTATGAGAATATATCACTACATAACAGTGAAGGGTTTCCTAAAAACTCTTCATAAATATTCCCTCAACTTTATTATTAATGTTTTAAAGAATCGCGCATTATACACATGATATGTGATAAAAAATATTTTATTGGTGAAAATTAAGGGGTCGCATGATACACGAGATGGGAATTACCAAAATTAAAAAATAAACAACTCTTAGGATGCAAAACTGAATATTACAAAATTTTATACACTTTTCAAATTTTATTTATAATTAAAATCCTAATGAAGCACATGCAATAAGCATCAATTTGATATGTTGCAAGTAAAATTTGGTCGAATAATTCTAAAGTTATAAGCAATATAAAAACCTATCTAAAGATGCTGAAAACTTGCATTACACAGGTGTGCTTAGAAACAAAGTTTGAGTATGCTCCTGAAAAATTTACAATGGATCTGAGGCGTTCACCCATTTTGTGTATTTTTAGCAAGCCATACATGCTAGGTATTTTCGTGAACATTCCAGACTTAATAATATCGAAAAGAGAGGATTTGATTCATTTTTTTTCTTCATAGCAAATAGTTTACTTCTAAACTCTATTTCGTGAAACTTCAAACACTATTTGATATATTTGCCAACTTAAATGATTTATCCTTTAGACATTGTAAAAAAGACTTTGAGTAAAATTAAATATAATAATGGAGAAGAGAAATTGTGTAAAGGTAAGCGAGTACTTCCAACTTTGTAGTTTCCACATATGGTAATAAACAGAAGGTGACTAAGAATATTAGAAAATTGTTCACCTTATTCGGTTTTAGAAATCTTTTTAAATAGTTTTTAAAGGAGCTCCCAGTTTGCACCAAATCCTAAAGAGTAAAATTCAAAAATCCCAACATATAGAAGCGGATGTAGTGTATTCCATAGATGTACGGATTGTAATAAAAAGTATATCGGTAAAACCGGGAGATAGCTTTCGGAAAGAGACAGAGAGCATTTACGGGATTTCAAGCATTCAAAGTGCGAGACTTCAGTTCTAGCTAATCATGCTGTTAAAGAAGGTGGCAGGCTTAACTTTCAAAAAGTAGAAGTTATATTAGGAGAAAGAGATTTAACTAAAATCCGTATCTTAGAGAGTCTGCTTATTGAAAAACACAAAAATGATTGTCTCTAAACGATGACAATGTACAACTAATTATGAAGAATAGGAATGGATCGTTTATAATTAATTTTTTCTTTTAATTTAGTTTTATGTACACAAAACTTAAACATATGGATCATATAATATTTATATATAGAGAGAAATACACATATCCATGTGTTTTATACTGGATGTTTTGTCGCCATTTTGTTTGTATCCACCTTACCTGTGGCTTCCAACTCGCACCATTAGATTAAAGCCATATTCCTTACTGCATAAAGCTTTATCTACAACCTTCCAGAACAAACTTCATTTTTCTTCTAATTTTCTTTAATGTTTTATGAAAATGAGCACTTTGGTTCTCAAAATATTAATAAAGTTTTTTTAAACGTGTTTAACTAGAAAAGATTAGTTATAGGAGCTGTAACTCTTCGCATTCTCTTATTATATATTTGGCAGTTAAATAATTGTCTTGTGTATAATACGTTTTATATATGCCTGTAGTCATTGTGTTGTATGTTTACAGTTGTGAACTTATAAATAGAATTTCATAAAGTAGCGAAAGAGAACTGAAAATTTAGCAATGATGATCTGCTTTGTTTTCTCTATTCCACTTATCATACTTGAGTTAGCAAATTTCATCTCTTTTTGAACAAAATTTGTCCTCATTTTATACTCAAGATTGACTTATAAAGTAAACAATTTTAGTAAAATTCGCTCTATCCGTCCTCCCTTTGCACAAAAATATTCCGTCTTGGAAGGTTTAAACAAGTCCAGCCTCCAAAAATAAGAGTGCTTATTTTAGTCTCGCTTTAAAGACATGCGTATCAAATGATCGTGGCAGCAGGAAAGTGATCAAATATAAAATGAGAATATACTTCATATCAGCCTTTGAATCCGTTCCAACATCTTTACGATAGAACATTCCATCAAATTGAATACAGGTAATCTGTCGTAAACAATTACTTTGAGCATCCTGAACAGAACAGTTTGAAAAACACACAATGGTTAGAACACGTCCAGAGGTCGTAAACAACTTAATTCCCAGTGTTTCTTCATCAATAGTGCTTCTTGTTCCTGCGTGGAAGATTAAGGGAGCATCGCCACTTCTTTCACACAATTTCGTGTTAATACCCACAATTTCTTTACCTTTTTCATAGCTTCCAGGATATCCCTTGCTAGCAAGGACAATGGCACAGGCATGGAGATGTGGAAGCCTCCATTGAATGCTTATTCCGTTAAGGTTTGAGTGAATACACGAAGTGATAACATCAAATAAATCTGTTTGAAGGAGCGGCAATACAACCTAGGAAAACGGAAATTTTTGAAGAAATAAAAATAAAAACTAATCTTTGAGATTAATTTTAAAAAATATATACTAAAAATAAGTATTTAAAACAGTTATTCATAACATGAATAAATAAAAAAACGTAAAAACGCTTTTAACACGTTTAAATAAATTATAAATATAATTTGATGTTTCAACCAATTTGAAAGAAGGAATGCAAAAATAAATTTAAAAATGGATTAAAATCCTAAATTTAGTAAATATAAACAAATTAAAGCTCATGTTCAACATGGAAATTTTGGCAAATCTTTTTAAAGACGATTTTCCAAACTACGCATATCAAAAAATGCTAATATATCTACACATATTAAAATAAATACTACAAACTCACGTTTATTCTCATTAAGTGTAAGGATTAGGCATGCATCTAATCTCCTTCATAATGGTGATTGATGTCTATCTCGTGGCAAAGTACAGTTAAGATTTGTGGAACTCAGTACAAAAGTTGCCATTTTTTGGGGAAAAACCAGTTTTAGCAAGTTTTTGATAAAAAAATTTTGTTAGAAAAACGCATCCATCTTAGTGATATATTTTATAGTCTTACGAGCTTAATATACCTCATTAGGAATGTAATCTGTTCAAATTTTTTCTTTTCTGACTTAGATAGTACTCCTCTGAAACTCAAGTATGAGATAATTTTTTTAATAAAAAATCATACCTTAAATAAATTCAGCTACTACTTAATTAACTGACAAAAAAGATAACGAACTAATGTAAATATATTTATGTAATGTATTATGGAGAAAAGAATTTGGAGAGAAAAAAATTTAATAAGAAAAAAGATAGGAAAAAATATAGGAAATTTAGCTTTCCAATTATTCAATAAAAAAAAATAAAAGAGTATTTTATTTGATAATATAAACTTTAAAAAACTTATAATTATAAAAGAAGTTTTCTACAAAAATGGACAATATATCGAATTCATATGCTACCTGAGTTTCTGGATCTCCAAACCGACAATTGAATTCTAAAATCTTTGGTCCACTTGAAGTTAAAATCATTCCAGCATATAAAACACCTAAAATAACAAAAAATAAATTAATAATGAAAAAGTAAAAAATATTGATTAACGCATATTCTAGGAGAATATATAACACTAGGAAAGAAATTTTACCATCGTAACAGAAATAGGAATTATTGGATTCGAGAAATTTAATCGCCCAAAATTTAAATTTGATGTTCCAATTGGCATTTACGTTATATTTTAGTGTAACTCAAATCTATTTTTATTCTTTAATTTTTGTACTTTCTTATTATGGCAAATCCATTGCGTAAATGAACTATGATACAAATAATTACATGTGTCAAAACATCTACCATAAACTGTAATTAAATTAATAAGATATAAATTAATTCGATCAATATATGAGCGACAATCAGTTCTCTCTCTCTCTGAAAAAATCAACAAAAGTCTCGCATTCTGTTTCGATTGAAATTATCCTGATACTTACTTTCCACAATTCGGATTCATAGACCCAAGATTATGGTGAAAGAACTCAATCTGGAAAAAAAGTTCATTTTCAAGGACATCTTAAAATGTATCTAGTAAATATAGATTTCTTGGCCTTATCACCCATTTAAAAATATTTTGAAAAGAAATAAAAATTGAAAAATATATTAACGTGATATTGCTAATATATACTTCACAGCTATTTTTAGCAGTAGACTGCTTTCTACACAAAATACTCTCGTTTATCCTCTGAGGAAAAAACTAATTTTTTTAGGTGTTTGGTTGAAAAAATTCCAGATCCTAGCAATTTCGTCTGTTCTATTGATAACACTAAATCGCCTACAAATCATTCAATTCAAACTGATTCAGGAGATGAAGATAACTTCTTTCTTAAAATGTCATCCTCGGAGATTTTTGATAAATCATCAGAATCTCTAGGAAAGCTATTTCTTGTCTTTAGTGGTATTTGACCTAAATGTACATCAGCATGGGGTATTGGTTCAAATACTGATTTGCAGTCGGGGTGTAAAATCTTTATTTTGATTTTCTTATGAATCCGAACTTTTGATTAAGCAAAATAGCAAACATTGAAGCGATTTTTATTATCACGACAAAGCATTGAAATCGAAAATGGTATATCCTTTGTTTTACCCTAACATTGAATCCAAAAATACAAGATTACTACCAAGATTTATGCAGTCCAAATGAAAGCTCTCCCATTTACAGAGCTTTAATGTCTTTTCATAGATTTAATTTTTTTTAAGAAAGTTGAGATAGAAGAGCTACATCAGCAGACAAATTAGCTGCCATTTCAAAAGTTTGGCAAGATATTGTACCCAATTTAAAAAAGTTTTATATTCCAACAGAATCCTTGACTGTAGACGAACAGCTTATAGAATATAGAGAAGGAATTGAAAAATTGAATCATTTTGAAAATGCAGTAGAAGGAGTTGTCCGAACTACAAAAGCAGTGGTAGGTTTGGAAACATTGCTTAAAACCTTAAAACATTGCTCTTTATCGATAAAAGTTAATGCAAGGAATCGCCACTGGCTAAAAAAATACTTATCTGTTAAAAGAAAAATACAGCTAGTTAGCTTGGTCAATCACTTATCTTTTAATATCTCAAAGCTGTTCCATATTCCTCGTGAAAATAAATCTTAAAGTAAATAAAAGAACTTAACATTTTATAATTTAAATTATGCTTTAAAATATTTCACCATCATGATGCTTTATACTACTAAGTAAAATTTTCTTATGTGTTTTGTCTTCAAGTAGAAGTTTCTACCAATCAAATGAGTATTTAAATTTAAATAAAAAAATATCTTCAATCCATGCCCTCATACATTTAAACGGATGAAAATAAAATATTTTTCTTTATACAAATTTCGATTTATCATTTCTATTGTTTAATTTTCAAAATTTACTACTCTACATTGGCAAGCACAATAACATATATAGATAGAATTGAAAAAAGTAGTTCATTTCAGGAAAAAGTGTCAAATTGAAACTGTGGACTTTATTTTTCCAACCAGGTTAACATTTGAAATAAAATGCAATGTTGAATTTAAAATGGGCGTAAACTCTTTGGTCAGTTTTGATAAAAAGGTGTGCATAACTATTTATTTTAACCAGTGATGGCCTAAGTTAAAGTTCAAAAAGAAATTTCACATTTTAAACCCTTTTTTTCATAAAGAAAAATCGTATCGGAACAAAATATACCATATTCAAAAAACCTATAGAAAGTTCGAAAAAAAACTGAAATGTAATAACGTAGACAAACATAACCAAAAAATTCGTTTGAGGTTTTTTACCTTGTGAATAAATGCTTCCAAAATTCTTTAGTACAATCATTGCAATCCTTAAAATTATGTTTTTTTTATTTTTATTATTTTCCTAATATTACTCGTATAATCAGCTTAAGGAACTTAATTTGTAATAATATAGTTTGTTAAACCAAACTCATAAACATCAAATTTGATATTTAATGTTAAATTACAAATTTATATAGAATTGTATAAATGTTTACATACTTTATTCAAAATCCATTTTTTGAAATGTAAAAAAGAGTGCTCTCAACGATGTCATTTTAAGTGTTTTAATAAAGTTCTGTTAACCCATTTACGGCCAATGTTCCTATTTTGGAACATAAATAATTTCATTTTCGTCTGCTTTTTTCAATGACTTTGAATATAAATCGTCTGCGTTTTTTTAGTTATCGTCTACTTTGCTTGGCCTTAAATGGGTTAACCCGTTATCGGACAGAATAAGCAGACGATATCTAATGTAAAGCAGAAGATTTGTATTAAAAAGCATTAAAAAAAGCAGACAATTCATATTTTTGTAAAGTCGACATATGTCGACTGTGGTCGATAACCGGTTTAACTGAAACATGATAAATTTAATTACACCTCAAAGGTTCGATAAAAAAACTAGAAAGATCGAAATAGTACAGAACTTCGATATTTATCGCAATTTAGTTTTTTCGTACATAATACTGAACGGTAATTTCAAAAAGTAACGCACCGTATGCCACAACGGGTTTTAACCAATCAAATTATTTTGAATATTTCATTCAATCATTTTTGACTATTAAAATGAATTGTAGATAACTCTTCAATCTGATTGGCTGGAAAAACTCATACGTAGCATTTTCAGTATTCATTAAATTCTTCTAATATTTAGCATACTCATTATATAGATAAGAAAGGAAGCATTTTCAAATACAAAAATTTAGCTTCAAAATTAACCGGGTTTTATGAACGCATGATTGACGATAATCAATATTTATATGGTACATATTGTTGCTGCCAAATTAGAGGCTTTCAATCCGACAAAATTGATGTTTTCCTTTTTTCTATTTAAGCTTTTTAAAAAGTTATCAAAAATACGAATAAATCCTCTTGCTAAACATTTGAGCACACTTACAAATGGGATAGAATGAATTAATGAGTTTTGAATTGGAACTTTAATGGTGTCTACATATGTGGACAGTTTGGTTAAAATACGATTGTGAATTTGTTGGTTATTTGAGGGTTTAATAGTTAATCTCTATATTTTATCTGCTTTATACACATATCCAATGTACATGCTATTGCAGTAAGAATATATTAAAATTATCCATTATGTATAAAATTTAGCAAGATGATCACATAATAAATTTTACAAGTCGTGGTGATGAAATTTAAGGTTTATGAAGTGATGAAATTGAATTCGCGGTGAAATGTATTCGTGATGAAGTGTCTCTTGATGAATTGTCGTGTGATTAAATGTCGCATGAGCACGTAACAAGTGATGAAATGTGACCTATCAAAACAGTAGCATATAATTTATATGCATCTTACCAATGAAATGAATATTCTCCTTTTGAAAGACGTTCATGATCTTTTCAAAGATATTTTTCTGAACAAATTCTGATATGCGGGAATCAGCCTAAGTAGGTTAAGGTGAATTTAACAACATTTAAATAAGAGAAAACTTATTAGTGAAAAATAGTCACATATGGGGAAGGACAAATAGCGCCCATACCACCAGTCATAGGTCCTGAATCCTTTGATCCAACTCTCTTATAATCTTGAGAAATAGGCATTAATTTGAAGCTGAGTCCATCGACAAAAGCCATACACTAAAATGAAAAAATCCTTACAGAAACGAAATTTGAGTAAAGAAAGTAAAAATTTTAAACTCTGCAAAGTAATGCCATGATAAACGATTTATTGTACCTGAAGATGTTAAAATCTCGATTCCAATCTTAATTAATTTAATACGAATCATACGATACCTTTATTGTAAATAAAATAAACAACTTTTACGTATAAAATGAACAATTCAGACTCTTTATAATATTGTTTTTTTGACACAATTGGGCTTCAAACAATCAATCCAAAATTTATCTCTAGTGGGACGTTTTTGTGCATGCGAAGCTTTGATTCGATAAAATTAGCATTGTTCAAAACAGTTTAAAATAAAAAAATTCATAAAATACCGAGATTTCTTGACCTTCCAGTCTTTCTTCAATCAAAAATTGGAAACCAGAATCTCCACTCACTTGATCCTAAAAAAAGAAGGAAAAAAATATTATTTTGAAAAATTTTGAAATATTTTAAATTCCCATGAAAAACTTATTGACTTTCATAATTACACATATCCTGTAGGTAAGTCTAAACCCAAAACTTTCCTTTATATTATTCAAATAGTTGGAGATCGTTATGAAAAAAATATGTTCGATAAACTTTTTTAAACATATAAAATGCTTTCAAAGTATCAAATTTCATCATACATTTTTTATGTTTCAAACAAACTGATAGTACTTAGAAATAAATGCTAACTTAATTGTTAGCTGTTATTAGACTGAATTGAAAGAAATGAACCCGTTATAAGTACTCCAGGAAAACTATAAAGATAAAGTAGCGAGAGATTTAATAGACAAGATTCTTTCTAATTCAGTTACTTTGTATAACTATATAATAAATAAATATAAATTATAAGACATATATATAATGATTTGAATTTGACACTAATTAGTATTTTTGATTTCTGAATTTTTCTACTAAAGTTGTTTGATACTTTAGAACAGCGGTTCCAAACCTCGGCCACTCGCACCTACGCAAAAAAGTATGTTAAACATTTTTTGAAGTTGCGAATCGTAACATCATCCTAATCTGACAGGATTATTAAAATATTTAAATTACTCTTTCAACCCTAACACTATATAAAAGTTTCAATTAAACTCAGCCCTCTTTTTACATATATTTCTTTTCTTTACATATTTTCTACTTTAAACTAATTTACTTTTTCCATAATTTTAAGGAAGACTTTCACTCGATGATGGTAAAAGCATATACTTTAAAAAAGTAGTGGCCATGGACAAGATATAATGAAGCAAAAAGAACTAATCTTTAATTTCACGGATGACTTTAATTTTAAGTTATATTGAAAAAAACAAAAAAAACCTTAAAGATGGTGTCAATGATATTTATAGCTTCTTTTTTATCATCACAGACGAACACACCTTTTCCAGCAGCTAATCCTGAAGACTTCAAAACAAATCCTTTATCACTTGATGAGCTAAAATTTGAGAATTATAAGAGTTAAAATTGAAGAAATCCTAGAAATTGTTGTACAATAAATAATGTGCGTTTTTGAGAAATGCGTTGTCTTTTCTGCTTCTATAGTATTTTGTGTAATCAATATTGAGATATACTCTAAATACTAAGAAACAAAGCCTACTATTTAATAACACTTTAAAACCGAATCAAGCTATTGTAAGTAATACACATATATTTTAGGAATTCATCTGAATATTATTTTACAAAAATAAACACCACAGATGCCTTTCCAATTGTAGAGTTGGAAAAATAGTCTACTAACTACTTGTCTAAAAACTTTTAACATCTGTTTAACAAAAATATGTGTTATTGAAGAAATAAAAATAAAATGACATTTCAGAAATTACAACTAGTGAATAACAAATTAAATATTTTTATCGACCTGTAATATTTTTCGCAAAATGTTTTCTTTCTTGAAAAATCAGGTTAAAACGTAAAACTACTCTTTCGGATCCATCATTTAAGACACAGTTTACATTTCTTTTCCTTTTAAAAAATGATATTTTGTTCCTAAGGATTTGGTGATTCGTATATGCAACTACAATTGATGCTTATTAACTGAAAAAAATAACCAACAAACAGGAATCCTTTTCTATCAAACAAGAAAATTTTCCCAAATTTTCACAAAATCTAACCTTGCAAAAATGGTTTGTCAAGACAAGTATTTGATACATAACTTTTGTGTTTGGGTTTGAGATTAAAACGGAAAAGTTAGTTTAAACTTTTAAATAACAACTTTTCACGATAGAAAATATTGGTCCCTACCCCCAATTTTTGACCAAGATCCATCCCGGATATATATATATTATTCACGGTAGTCTAAAGAAACCTAAAAAATTTAGATGAAACCCGAGAAAAAATAAAAGTAACAATATTTGATACAAAAAGGTGAAACCGAAGAATGTAATCTTTGGAGTCATTTATGGAGTTTGAGCAAAATTCAGCGTATGAAGCCGTTGGAATGTGGTACTTTCGCATCAAAGATTTCGCATATACTTTAGAGGACTCTATCAAAGCAGCACTTTTATTAGGACCAAAACAAGGAATTCCTTCAGATGCCAATTCGTCTGCGATGCCAGCAGCCAAATGAGCTTCGGGTCCAACAATGACGACGCATGAGTCCAGGGATTTGGCAAAGGAAATCAACGCAACATATGATACGCGCATACAGATGTCTTAAAGAAAAGTATACTTGAAACTGTGTACATCGCCGATTTAAGCTTTCACGTTCTACCCCACCCGCCTCACATACTACTTAAATTAATTTTGTTAAATAACTAGTTTCTAAAACTTGCGGAGATGGTTGTCCAACTCTTTGAACACTAGAATATCCTGAATTCTGGCCTGGCCTGATTCATCAGCTTTGTCTAATTGAATTCCCTTTTCTGGTTTAATTTTCTCATTTGCATTTCTATGAGTGTTATCTTTCTATAAGAAAATATTATTTAAATATTTTAATTATAAACTCAACTCTCATTAAACTATTCACAAGAAAGCAGCAAAACTATAAATAAATCTTTAAATCTCATCACTATCAACTAATAAAACTATCGAATTAACCAAAAAATAATTAATCAACTAATTACTGCTTTTTCCAGCACTAATTACTGCTGGGAATTTTACTCCATGACAATTTAACTCGAGGTAGTTTCACTCCCAAAATCTATTTAGGAAAGCTAAGAATATTTGCATTTTTTGAAAAATTATTTTTCTTCTATTTGAAAAAATAATCAAAAACTTTGCAATCTTCTTAGTGCCCTAAAAAAAGAACGTTTTACCCAATCACTGAATTTTTATTAAATATGTGATTCATCATTTTTGTGAAATACTACTTCACTTCTCATGCACTACACTAGGCATCAAATCTTACATTATTTGTTGTTTCCAGGCAGTCAATTCATTACAATCTATAATCTAAATGGCAACTGTGACAAGACATTTTATAAGCTATGTGATGCTAACTAGAAATTTCTGTCATTTTTGTCTGTGATATTATCTTTGTCAAAATAGTATTCTCTATTTTTCTCTTTTTATACGCTTTTTTCATTTTTCTATGCATCATATGTCGTACATCATTTTTCATTAGTCTTTACTTGAAAACAATACATACACTATGCCCTACGTATTCAACAGTACTCGAAGAAAAAAGAAACACGTAGATGACTTAAACTATGTATATGAAGCACAGAAACAAAATCTTGACAAATCCAAGACTTACTGAAAATGTGAATTTAAGACTTGTAAAGCCAGAGTTCACATCATGACGCAAGGTGAAGATTATACCGTAATCAAGCATGTTGGTGAGCATGAGCATAGCTCAGAAAATGGCGTCAGGCATTGGAAAGTGCTCCTCCAAATCCGCAAACTCGATTTGGTTACGAGATACCTAATGAATTCAAGTTTACACTGAAGAACATTTTTACAATTTGATAGCGGTCAATCTCATGAAGACAGAATACTTTTGTTTGCAACAAGCAAAGGTCTTGATGACTTAGTGAATGCGAAAAATTGGGGCGGTGATGGAACATTCAAATGCTCTCAAAATATATTCTATCAATTGTATACGTTACATATTCAAATAGGTTCATTAAGTGTTCCACGAGTATTCGCATCACTACTAAACAAAAAGCAAGAGATATATTAGAGATTATACTTGAACACAAATTTCAATAATTTCAGTTTATTCTTTCATTGATGTTATATTTAATGAACTTTTGATAAAATAACTCAATTTTTTGTCATTAATCATAATTTGAACCATGAATATGATAAAACACATATAATCATAAAATCACTGATTGTATGAAACTCTTTTTATTTACGACACAAAGAAGATTGGGAAGTTTTGTTTTTTTTTCAAACAGAAGGAAAATAATTTTTCAAAAAACAGCAAATATTCATATTCCTATGTTTTTGAACATTTTCTAATTATAGTTTGTGTTTTGAAACTTTTCGATATTGGGAGTGAAATTACAGGGAGACAATTTACCAGAATGAAATTACTGGGAGTAATTACTTACTCTCTATATCATTAGAATTAAAAAAAAGGGTTAAATTTATTCGAAATTTTTTTCATCAAATTTAAACTTCTGAATTCTTTTTAGTTTGACTATTTGGAGCACAAGTGTGTCAGCTGGCAAAAAGCAAAAAAAATAAATAATAGTAAGGATGTATTTAAATTTTTAACTAAATTTTTATGTTTTGAATATTTAAATTCAATTTTCTTTCCACTTCATAAGTTCGAACCTTAACCCATATCTAGTTTAAACGAGCGGCGCACATCCAGGAGGCGACGCCCCTCCCCCTTCCTCCAATGTGATTTCAAGGGGGCAAAAAAGCCTTTCACCCCCCCCCCCATTTCCACTTTTCTGAATTATATATCTTTTTTTATAGTATTTACTAGACTTGTTTGTCTTCTTGGTAGATTTTCAATATTACTTATCTTGTTTTAAGGTTAAGTCTTAGAATGAATATTCAAAATCTATTTTTTTTTCATTAACGTCCACTTCTTTGTTATAGCAATGCACATTTGAGCCATATTTGATCAGAGGCACTAAGGTAGCCTTCATTTGAATAAGAGCGCATGCATTTTTGAGCTAGGCGAATATTTTTTATAGCTCATAGCTATATAAAAACTCTATAATTTAAGGCTTAAAATGATTGTCCCTATTTTAATTACTGTAACCAAGATAAGGAGGGGGGGGGCAAGGGTGCTAGACCCCGTGGGATTTATTTTGCCCATCTGAAACTCCTTTGAAATATATAAATGTATACGCTTTCTTATATTCCCGGCCCTATTAAAAACAGTTTTGCCACTTCCCCTTGATCAGTCCAAAGTGGGCGATGGGCTAATTTAAATAATCAAGTCTTTTATTCTAGAAATCAAATATATAGGATCGTTATCCTTAGATCATTGGTTCCCAACCTGGGGGTAAATTACCCCGTGGGGGTAATTTAGCAATTTTTCGGGGATAATGGAGGGGTGACAGAAAAATGTCTTGACAAATGAAAGCCAGAAGCCATCAAAACTCTCAACTCACCTCCAGAAGTGACATCCAAATCTTCAAAATAAGGATCAGGCTTATTTTCAGCGCCAGGCTGTAGCACTGAAGAATATCCAGTTCGGTTCATCTGGAATTCAAGCCCAAAAGCTTCAAGCTGCAGTGGAAGCATCCTACTTTGTTGCATATAAAGTTGCCGAACAACAGAAATGCCACACCATTGCAGAGAATCTGATTATGCCGTGTGCATACGAGATGGTAAGCAAGGTATGTGGGGAGGATCAAGCGAAGAAACTGAGTGTCATATCTCTATCAAACAACACCATCCACAGACGAATCGATGACATGGCATCAGATATCTTGTCCCAAGTTATAACAGAGATCAAAGAAAGCTCATATAGCAAATTCTCCTTGCAATTTGATGAATCGTGTGACGTAGCCAGTTGTGCTGTTCTCCTTGGGTTCGTCCGTTACATCCACCAGGATAGGATCAAAGAAGAGTTCCTATTTTGCGAGAATCTGCTGAAAACCACGAAGGGAGAAGATGTCTTCAATATCATCAACATCGTGGATTACGGGGCCTCATACAAGCTGTCAATCCAGAAATTTCTGTAGATCATTGCATTATTCATCGGTACTCTCTTGGATCGAAAAGACTGCCTGGTAATCTGAAGTTAGTGTTTGAAGATGTGTTGAAAATCGTCAACTTCATCAAGTCCAGGGATGTGAATTCGCGCTTATTCAAGGAGCTGTGCAAGGAAATGGGAGAAAAGTATAAAGTTCTGCTCTACCACACCGATGTTCGCTGGTTGTCACGAGGCAAGGTTATACATCGTGTCATTGAGCTCCGAAAGGCTATTCAAGAATTCCTGGAACAAAAAGGATCTCCTTTTGCTACCAAGTTCCCCGATAAGGAGTGGCTTGCTCGACTTTGTTACTTGGCTGACATATTTACGGAGCTGAACAGTGGTAATCTGCAACTCCAGAGCCGAAAACGACTGTCATTGATGCCCATCACACTGTGGCTGCATTTCTGGGGAAACTGAGACTCTGGATTCGGCGCTTGGAGAAAGGAGTGATCGCCCAGTTCCCCACCCTAGACCAGTTTATTGAGGAGAATAGTCATGATACTGGATCTCTTCTACAGACCATCAAAAAAGAGATGAGCGACCATTTGAAGGGGCTTGAAACAAGCATGCATCACTACTTTCCAGAGAGTGACCAAGAAACAGCCGGTCTTCAGTGGATCATTCATCCCTTCTCTGTACCTGATGAGGCCATTCATGATGATGATTTCCCTGCAAAGGAGGAGTGGATCACAATGCGAGCCAATGAAGCCTTGAAAATCGAATTGCAAAACCAAAATGCAGATTCCTTTTGGATTTCACGACTAGCCGACTCGCAAACTCTGTCCAAGAGAGCCTTGAAGTTGTTGGTATCATTCTCAACAACGTATCTGTGCGAGAAGGGGTTCTCAACTGTGCTGGGCATGAAAACAAAAAAGAGGACTCGTTTGAATGTTGCAAACGATGCCAGGCTGGCACTTTCAACCACGAAGCCAAGAATTCCCCAACTAGCTTCAAATATGCAACTCCAACCATCTCACTGATGCTCTTGACATCTTTAGTAAGTCATTAGAGATGCAAAATGTACTAATACAATAAATAAAAGAAATGATCTCTAGTGTTTTAGTTTAGCCATATATATCAATGTTGACAACATTTTGTGAAAGGGGTAACATGCTTAATGTGGCATGCTAAATTGGGTAACAAGCTGAAAAAGGTTGGGAACCACTGCCTTAGATATTCGTTTTATTTAATGTTTTAGTTTTGTTTAACAAGATTTCTAAGAATAGTTGGCAAAGTTTTTAAACTTTGCTTAAATTTTTTGTTAATAAAACTTAGTACAAATAATTTCATTTTCATAGTGTATAACTTAGGGATTGGAAGAGCTAATTTATATAAATTTAAAGTTCGTAGAATATTTCTTCCAAAAATTTAAAACCTTCCCTTTCTATTTAAATTCAAGGCTATATACCTGTCAATTCATAGACCCATATCCTAAATAAATTTTCAAACAATTTACTTTTCTGACTGAATATATATGTGTAGGTAAAATATGAAGATTCTTTGTTTTTCTGTCTTTCCAATCAAGTTTGGTAACATTTCGTTGCTAAATATTTTAAAATTTAATGGCAAGCAACAATGCATTTCGGTACAGAGTAATCAATCCACCTAACCAATTCATTTGATATGAACCAGGCTTGTTGACAATTAGTGAGATGAGAGGCTGAGAAATATCTTTTATCTCCTAATCAATATTGTATCGGATAGTGGGGTTGTCGAATAATATGCTGTCGGATAAATGAGGTCTACCAATTAGTCCTCTAATACAACCATTTCCATATGATCTTTAGAAGACAAAGACATGGTTAACCTTGGAACAACAAATATAAAATCGGTTCAACCAAAAATTCAGCTGCCTAAAGATTTACAAGAGGTCATTTTTAGTCATGGTATAAAACCCTCACTTGATTAGAGTATAGCATATCTAATAGACTAAACAGATCAACTGTCACCATCTGTTTCAATAACTGGTAAATGACAATAGAAACTTTCTAAAAATTTTCAGCGTAGCGGTCTAACTATAGCTCGGGGTCTCATTCAAAAAAATAAATCAACATATAAACTACCGTACTAAAAAATCAACACAATTGTTTCTTCAAAAATTGTCTGAACAATCCAAATCTCAATGGGATGGGTGGCATTTTCTTTGTCTAAACCAGTTTGCCAAAATTTGGCTCTTTTTTGGCCAATGTAACTCTCATATCTTTACTCAACTTGCAATCTCTTTCGAGATTTGGTTTCAATGACAAGTAGAATGAAAAACGCTTCTCACACTCATATATAGTGGAAAATCGAATCAGAGCAATCCTTGCAAGCACAGGACTCTCCCATTTCAATCGAAAAATTCCTATGAGATATTTCAGAAAAACATGTTTTGCACCTCCTCAATCATTAACCAAAGCAATGAACTGTTCTTGAATTAAGAAGTCTTCTGAGGCCAGATTACTAAAATCGAGATTATAAACGGTTTTTGATAAATTGATAGTATTTTTCTAATTTTTCTAGATTAAGAAAATAAGGAAAATTTTCTTGGCATGCTACACGGTGTTTTATGGCCTCCAGAACATTTTTATTAATAAAAATCTTATTTTCATAAATTTTTCTGGTCAAAGAATGTAATTATTCCAATTTCATTTCAAAAGTTGTCATTTTTTATTACAATGGAGTACGCTGATCTCTTTTCCTTGCAGCGCAAGATTAAAGGAATTCATATATTCAAATATGCTCACAAAAAATGATAGAAATATAAGAAAACGGATATCAAAAAATTTTACATGCATTTGCCTTCTAGAAATTGCTGGATTTCTTTCCATTTTCCTTTGAAAAGCCACCTCACGTTTGAGTGCAGCAAGAGTTTTTCAAATTGAAAACAAATAAGAGTTGAAGCATTTGCTTTAATGAAATACATTGTTTTAATGACTTCGTTGAAAACATTTTTCAACTCATCGGGTATGGTTTTATAGCTCGGCGCACTGGGTCCAATTACATCTGATGATTTTTGCTTAGTCAGATTTCGACTTGATACCATGAGCTGTAAATTTTTTTTATCACTTTGTCAAATATTTATCTTACAGTTGTTCTATTGCTGAGTTTCGCAAAATAAAAAATTTTATTTTGTTTGTAGCATCCATTATTTAATCAATCTGAGCAAAAAAGTTGAAAATCGAATTCCCTATCAATAAAAACCACGTTTGATATGTCATCAGAAATCTCTCCTATTAGCCTTCTAATGGTATCGTTTGACAGGAATATATGCTTCAACTTTATAACTTCAGAACTTAGCACATTCAATATATCTTTGCAGCAAGATAATATCAACTGTTCTGCTATGTTGTGGGACTTTTTGACATATTTTTTTGAAACTTTTCAAACCATACTTAATATTTCGCAAAAACATTTCTATCTTATTTATCAAACATGAATTTGTGCAATCGTTCAGCCAATAGTTTTGTTTACCGAACTCGAGTGCTTCACTACCAGCGCAAGCTTCACTTGACGAGCTTTAAAAAAGTGGCTTTAATGCAGTAAAACGAAATTTCAAGTGTGAGTCGTCATATTTCATTTTTTTAACCATTAAGAAAAATGCACATTTACAAATTAGGCCTAAAAAGAAAAAAATAGTACTCAATTGAAAGACTAACTTATATATTCTTTTTAAATGTGATTTATTTGCAAATATGGCAAATGACCCAATATGGGCGCAATATTTTGTGAAAAACGATTCACTCAGTGTCCCTATTATCGATCCCCATGGAACTTCTTCGGGCAGAGCGGAATTCAGGTTTTCAAAAAGTTTGAAAACCACTGAGCTAGGTAATTTGACTTCACAAAATATGTGCAGTTGTGGTGGGATTCAGAGCTTACAGTGCTAGTATAATAGTGGTGTGTTCATTGGACAAAAATTTTTTTATAATAAATTTTCAAAATTATATAAAAAAAAAATCGCCCCCTCCCCAAATTTTGAAGATGTGCGCCCCTAGTTTAAACTGACGAAGACGATATCTTGATTTTAATTCTGATGTTTTGAATATTTAAATTAAATTTTCTTTTCACTTCATAAGTTCTAACCTTAAAATTAAAAAGATAAAGTCCATATTTGCTTATCTCATAAATAATAATGGAGATATCGCTTGTTATAAAATTTCAAAGGTCCCCAGAATTCTGTACTCATGAACTCTACTCACCTTCATGCTTCCCAAAAAAAATTCCTTTAGTCAAGGCGACAAAATATTTTCATCTTTTTCTAATAAGTTTCTTTCTTTCTTTCTTTCTTTCTATAATATACATATAGTATTTTAAAACTTCAAAAGCTAATAACAATTTCAAAATAAAATTTCAATTAATTTTATGTACCTATATTTTCAAGCTTAGATGACTGGAAATGGGTTCCTGCGTTTCCTGGAACTAAAAAGACGCGCTTCACTTTATCACTCTGAGCAACTTTCCATGCAATACATTGCTCTCTACTCCCAGAACCAATAACAATAATAGAGGCCATTTGAAAAATAGTGATTTTGTTTCTGAAATATAATAATTAATTTCATGAATTATGTTAACAATTAAATTAGCAACCAAGGCTTTATATATAGATATATTTTCTACACAATTTCAAAGTATTCCCAGATAAAAGAGTATTTTATGACTATTAAATACTAGAATGAGGAATTTGTTTTTTGAAGGTTTATAAGAGATAAAAAAAATTACCGTTCCTTCAATGTGATGTAAGAATACTTAAAAATACAAATTTTATACTACATTCAAGATGATAAGATGTAGCAATAAAATTATATACATCTAATAATACTATTTATTTTTAATAAATAATATAAATTAATTGCTATGGATACAGATGAGAAAGTTTTTAGCGATAATTTTAAAAGGAACACTTTAATATGACAGAGGTAGTGATATATAACGAGGATGTGAATAATACTGTTAAACTTTTGTTTCTTGGGTTTAACTAGTCTAGTGAAATTTTTACTTTTTTTTTTTATAAAATACTTACTTTTAAATAAAATTTAAAAAAAAGGTGAATCACAAAATTTAATAAATTGAAATTTTGATACATTCAAACATTCGTTTTAATTACCTTTTATAACTCGCTTTCTTTCAGGCTCCAAAAAATAATGTACAAGAATTTGTATAATCAAAATAAAACCAGCATTGTTATTCTTCTTTTGATATAATTTATACACAACATAATTTATGTTTGCTAACAGTGGCATTGAAACAATAGATTGCTAAAAAGTCTCATGAAACCTGCTCTAAGAAAATCCGATCTTAAAATAGTCGGTCAAAAATGTCAAATCTGACATGTTGCACATATTTGACCGTATTTTTTTAATAAAAAGCAAACTCCTTTTCTTTTACAGGCATTGGATGATGTAGATTTACTAGCCTACCCCACCCCCCTCGGAATGCGCCCCTGATCTAATTAGTATAGTTCATTTAGTATTAAAAAATACCAAAAGTTCTCTGATTATATTTTGTTTAAATTTCTAAAAAAAAAAATTACAATTTTTTATCGCAAAGACGTCTTCTCAGAAAGATTTAAAATTTTCAAGGTCAACGTTACAGAAGGAAAAAATAAATTTCCGGAAAGAGGATACACTATATAGTAATGTTTCTTAGTCTTTGAACGCATGCACCAATGCGCTCATAAAACTTTGATACATAAGATTGAAAATATTGGGGCATCTGAAAATTGTTAGATAATGGATTTGAAATTCTTTTTTGGCACTTGTTTTCTCCCCCACCCCTTTTTTCAAATCGCTATTTAATTTTTGAAATACTATTTTGTATAAAAGAAAAAAATTTTATTTCAATGAGTTCTTTAATTCATCTAATTATATTGTATGAATATATTTGATACATTTTTTTTAAGAAGTGGGGTAATAGGTGCCCTTTTTTATTTATTATACACTAAGAAAGTAATAGATAGATATTTGTTAGCAAACATCTCGCAATTCTTTACATTTACCTTAAAAACTAGAAAGAAAATAAGATCCATTCATAAATTTCACAAATATGTTAATAAAAACTAAAAGAATTGATAAAATATATAAAAGTGATATGTGTTGTTTGTTAATAAATTTTCTTTTTATATTTTCCACCATTATTTTGTATGAAATAAAAAATTTTGCTCATGACTTTTGGAAATTTATTACGGTACGATTTCATGTTATCAATAAATTATATAGAGGAAGTGTAGAATCTTTCATATGTAAATTTTAATTTTTAGAACCCACTACAACTAATTTTCTGTATCCACTAAACCTATAAAAAAATTGATAAAAATCGGTGATAAATGCTGAACAAATTTAAAAGCTGGGAAAAAATATAAAATACTAGACTTGTAAAGTTGATTAAAAAAATTTGAATTTGATTTGAAAGTATTTATATATAAATTATGATCTTTCATTGATATAAAAATCTTATTTAATTATTTTATACGTAAAATTAAATTTATTCTTTTAATATTTTTTTATTTCTTCTTTTTTAAATTTCAATTTTCATTTTTTAATTCTACTTTTAAAAGATTTAAAATTGAAATTATCAAATATTTTACTTCTAAATATCAAATTGCTTATTAAAATATAAAAATTAGAATAATTAATTATAAAATTCTTATTTGGTTATTTTTATATTAAATTTATTCAATAAAACAGACAACAGGAAACAACTATAGAAAGTTTGGTGTGAAAATTTTGATCACATCAGATTTATTTCTATGAAAATTTTTAAACAAATATTTTAATACTTTTGTTACAAAATATAATGAAATACCTCATTTAGTAGGTAGATAGAAGATATATGAGCACTTTCCAACGTAGGTTGATATGCATGCGAAGCATAGGAATTGGGTTCATGATCTAAAATAGAAGTAAAGAAGCTTTAGTAAGGTGAAAAGTATGATCTAGGTTGCTTGTGTATGATTATGCATATGTTTGGAAGTTGTTTGATAAGGGCGAAGTTAAGTGTTGGTGGGTATAGAGAGGAATGGTTCTATTATATTAAAGAAGTGAAGCCAAATCTGCTAAAATTAGAGTGCAAATTATAATGATAAAAATTGGCTTAACACAGGCAATGAGAGGTGAACCATCTTATTATGTTGCGAGGAAGAGTAATGTTTTATTTAGTGCAATTTGGGATAAGGGTGTAGGCATGTTGGTTAAGTAAGGCCATTCGTTTGAAATGAGTTATTTATAGATGTTTCAAAAATGAATAAAGGGAGGGCGGGGGTTAAGATATGTTGTGATGTTAGGGATGTGGATTTGGATGAGAGGCTTACCAAAAAATTCATAAAGGAGGAGGAATACGGCGGGGCACCAGAATAGTTTAATTGAGTAATTGTTGATAAGGTTGATTAATTTTTGGCTAGGCTAATTCTTGAAAGGGGGATTTTTCTGTCATGTTGTTGGCCCTTGATTATGTTTTGTGAATCTATGAAAAAGATTATGTGCTTGAATTTTAATGTAAAGATGATTAAATTATTGGAAATTATAAAGTTACAAGTAAAATGTTTATTTTAAAAACAACACAAATTTTCGACTCCAAGAGTCTTTCTCAAGTGCGTGTAAATGTATAAATGAAGGATAGAAGGAGAGTCGGTGGTTTGTTGAGTGAGATTAAGTGTCATTGATCTTTTACGGTTGTTTGACTGGCTGTGAGGGAGATTATGTTGTTCATGATGAAGATGAAGAGTAACATATGCGAATGGTTTAATAAGCTAGATTTATAGATAGTAAATGATTGTGTGGAACAAGTACATGTATGCATGTTAATGGTATATATGCGAACAATATAATATATATTTGAACAAGTTAATCTAATATTCAATATATTCAATTCTAAACGGTTGAATAGATTAAATTGAAGATAGTAAAAGATTGTATTTATATATAGAGTAAATGTATGTTACCATATTTGTAAGTAGTGATACAGAAGATATAAATATGAAATAGAATTAAACATATGTACACGCAATTTATTCGGCTTTTACGAGATTCAGCGTTACAATAGTCCTATTCGTAACCCGGGAACTATACAGGTTTCAGTACATATAGTATATAGAAAAAAGAAAAAGAAAGTATGAATCAATCGTTAAAATATTAGTGCATAAATTGTGTATTCATTACTGGGTTTATTTTTGATATTAAAATTTCTTCTTTTACAATTCTCTCATTGTCATTAAAGCATTTTTCTAATATAATCAATTGGATGTTAGAATTATTAAAATTAATGTTTCTATGATGAGTAGTAAAATGAAATCCAAGTGGAGAACTAGTTTTATTGTGTTTAATATTACTGATATGCTCTCTAAGTCTAAATATTACTGGTCTGCTGGTTTCACCTATATAATATTCTAGACATATCTTGCATGTAATTCTATATATAACATTAAAATTGCTACACATTCCTTTATCTATTATACTACATTCATCATCACATCTATGATTATTTGGTTGTTTATTTCTTGGTCTAAGTATGGTGTGTAAGTTTTTATTAGATTAAATTATTATCAATAATGTGGTTGCATGATGTTAGGAATGCTAGAGCTTCAGTTTCATAAGTGGAGGTGTTAATGTCTATGTCCATTTGTTGTATGAAGAAGGGAATACTTGTATTGTGATTAAAAAAGGCGCAAGCTGCGGTTGTTTTGTAAGGTGATTTTGAGCTGTCCGTAAAAATTGAGAGTTGGTGATGCCCATTTGAATTGCGTTGCTGTTTAATGGAGTTGAGTGCTAAAAATTTGTGTTGGCACAATTTTGTAGAGTAAGTTGTAGCATATATTGTTCAAGAAGGAAATTGAACAATTTGAGCGAAGGAGAGGTGTGAGTTGAATAAAAATTCGTGAAGTTATGTGGTGCTGGTGAGAGTGAAAGATAGATAGATATTTTTAATTATGTTTTTCTTTAGGTTTAATTGTAAGGGTAGGATATGTGTGAGAAGTTCAAATTTTGACCTAGAAGCATTTGTGATTGTGAGGAAGCATAGGCGATGTATTTTGTTAAGATGGGTTAGTGAGTTCTGGAATTTGAGTAAACTTCCCCAGGCGAGTGAGCCATATTGTATAACTGGAAGTATGATAGATTTTTAGATGTACTTTGAGATATTTGGATGAAGACCCCACTTGATAAAACAGTTTAACTCCTTCACCTTATGATTCTTCAAACAAAATTTGTTTGTAAAGATATTCAATTAGACATGCAAATTTAGGTTTCCAACGAATAATGCATTTAAAAACGTGATTCTTACTCTCAATTTAATTATTATCCGTCCAAAATAAATTCATGTCATCTTTTTGATTATAAATGTATCCAGGGTGCGAAGTAAAAAATTGTCACTAGGAGGGGGGAGGGGGTGATGGTCTGATTTGTGGAGTCACCCCTCGCATAGAAACACACAGAAGATGTAGGGAACGTCCCATGAGGTCAAGTTCTACAAAAAAGATCAAAATCTCAAATAAAATCACGTACTTGTATGCATTTCTAAAGCTACATGCTACTACACTGCCTCCATTTTGAGATGGATACCATACTTTCTATAGATCATAAAGAGCAGTCTCATTACAACTTCGTAATATTTTTAATCGTCATGTTTTTGGACTGTCTGATAGATGGAGCACACTGAAAACGTAAGCATAATGAAAAGATACGCATTGCATACGAGTATCGAGACGATGAAAACACATCTGCACAGATAGAGCAACATTATCGTTTATGTGTGAATAAAATGGCTACATGTAAGATGTGCGACATTGGGAGGGACATTTCTGAGTCCCTCATGGGAGGGGCAAAATTATTTCATTGGGGGGGGGGGGGGTTCGTTCTGTCATTGGGGGAGGGGGGCGAAGACGACGACGACGACGACGAATAACTACCTATCCCCCCTTACTTCGCATGTATCTTTCAAAGTTTTATAAAATTAAGATAAATAACTAAAAAAAATTAAAAAAAAACAAAAAAATTAAATCTAAATTCAAATTTTTAATAATTTTGTTATAGGTTTCAGAAAAAATTTCCCTTTTGAATTTAAAAATTAGTACATCAAAATACATTTTTCAATAGAATTTAAATTTGTTTTTTCACAATAATTTGCTAACGTATTAATATAATGCCTATAACAAAGTTTTAATTTACATTTCTGAAATACGTTATTTACGACTTTCATAATAACTTTTCTTCGTCCTTACCAAAATAACACACCTCATAATTTTTTGATAAAAATACTTTTCAAATGATTAAGAAAAAAAGATAAAGTTTTAAAAATAGACTCATAAACAATTATGCATTCATTTTTGATAAAACACAAACAGAACTTTACATGTTTTTGCACTCTTCAAAGTCTTTTCCCCCTTCATATTTTACTCAAAAATTGGAGACCTTACAAACACAACATACCATTTTTCTAATCGCATCCTATAATCAACTCACTTCAATTATACACTTCTACTGATGACAAACTTACTTAAATATTCTTGAAATGACCTAGCTATATAACCTTGCTGAATAAATATTTTCAAACGCACCTTACGATCCGCTCCTTAAAAACAATAGTCCTCTTATTAAATCACACATACTATACCTTAGACAAAAACTCAATAAATTCCTCACCCTCTTCCTTCCTCAAGTATAACACAAATCAAATTCTTGATATTTAGTTGAAAATAAAATTCAATCAAACATTACATGTCTGCGAAACTCTGTGACACTTCTAATATAATCAAAAAATCAACAAGTTATTTTCAATATTATAGTTGAAAAAGTATTGTTTATGAAAATATATTTGTTCTAAGCGCTCTCCAGTGCTTCTCCAGGCACTTTTAAGTAATATGCTGAAAAACTTTAACCGTTTTTTAATTTAAATGGATAAAATATAAATATATTTTTTTCTCAAGGTAGCTAAATAAATATTTTTTTCTCAGGATTTGAATTTAACTATAAGCTGTAAAAGTATTAGGTTTTGATTCGAAAGTAAAACAACCGTTAGCCAATTTCAGATACTAGTCTGCAATACCCATTCCTCAAATCTACCTACATAGAAATATCCTATCTACCTAGAATAGAACTAAAATATTATTTAAAAATTTGATATTCCTGATGAATTTTTTATTCCATTTTTATATTTCATTTCAGTTTGCACGCCATTAAAATTATATTTCTTTTT
The DNA here is from genome assembly GCA_030549495.1 of Nectonema munidae. Lineage (NCBI taxonomy): Eukaryota > Metazoa > Nematomorpha > Nectonematoida > Nectonematidae > Nectonema > Nectonema munidae. Next base: position 670,876 of record JAUIRK010000897.1, read on the forward strand.
CCCCTATACAATTATAATAAAATCTTAAATGTCTAGACTATATATAGGAAGAATTAATTATAGAGCCAGAGAAAAGGATATAGAACGTTTTTTTCGTGGTTTTGGACCTATCAAAGAAGTTATGCTCAAAAATGGATATGGATTTATTGTAATTTGATATTATTTTTTATAATTTCTGTTAATGGTACATTTTTCATTTTAGGATTTTAATGATCCAAGAGATGCTGAAGATGCATTGTATGAAATGAACGGTAGAGAACTTTTCGGTGATAGGTTATTTAATTTATCTTTTTACTCATACCTTAAAATCAGTGCAATCAAACTTGTTAGATTTTTATTTTCTCATATGAATGTCCTTTCTTAAATGACTATTGCCTTTTCCAAAGTAATGAAATTATGCGCTGTTTGTTTTTTTCAATAGTAATAATCATGCGAAATTGAATTATGTTATAATTAAAATTTTTATTTATACGTTTCTTCACCGTTGAAATGGTAGAGCTTCTATTACATTTAGATATTGAGTTCGCTGGATTAAACAATTTAACTGCATCTTATATTAAGCAACACTAAGCTTAAACTTGTGTTGATGTCGGTGTGATGTTAAGAAATCATGAATGGTCACCAAAATCTTAGTATAATTAACTGATGTATCCTAATAATATGTAAATATATATATGTATTATGCTTCTTAAAATATGACTACGACCCCGCTAATTTAGTTGCGTATATTTGCAAGGGAGGTATTTAAGGTTGTGAAAGACAAAATTAACATATTCACAGCATTATGAATTTTGAGACTTGTCAAAAAACAAGTTAAAATATAATTAATTTTAATGGTAGCCTTGGGCTTGAATCATGTTGTTAAGTTTCTCTATTCGTGGTTCAATCTTGGAAAGTGCTACCCTCAAATCAAAACCGGTTGCAGACGATTTCTGTCTTGTTTTAATCGTAATGAGAAAATCTGCATTTCTATAAGTTTAGAATAACTTATATATGAATTTATTTTTCTATAATTTCTAATGCTGCATGGCTTTCAACCAAAGGGTAGAACTAATTCCACCTTTCGATAAATTTACCCCTGATCCACCTCACTTCTATTCATGAAAAAGATTTTATATAAACAAGTACATAATTTCACTTTTGCAAATTATAATAATTTTGTTCTTTCAAAAATTCCAAGAATGTGTGCGCCACTGCCAGTAATTATAGAATTTTCTCCTGAATTTAAAGGAAAAAATAACAGGTTTTTCTTTGTTGATTTATGATCTGTGATTTTAGTCTTTACTAGCATTTTTTGTTTTTTCTATTACAAGTATATAAAATGAGCTATTAATCGGTTTATTCATTGTCTTATCAATAGAGATACAGGTAAAGAAAAGAATAAAATATCATTACAAGTTGGTGTAGTAAAATAAATATTTTTAAAAATAATATTATATGTCTCTCTCTGCAGTTCGGATCTGATTTTTTTCCTCTCCAATTTCTATAAGAGTGGATCGTTCCTTTTTTCACCGACTCTTTCAAAAAACTTGGTTCAGCTAATCTTCAGTATTCAAATAAAAATACGTGATTTAATGCCGATATTAATATTTCGAATAAATTGGGGGGTATGAACTTTTAAATTTTGATTCTATCCTTTTGTGAATTTTTTAACGTTTTCAAATTATTTTTTAGAATTGTCATTGAATATGCTAAAGGGACACCTCATGGAAGAGATGCCAGTAGAGATGGGTTTAGATCGAATGAAAGATATCTAGAGCGTCCTTATGAAAGAGATTTTAGAAGGTGGCGGCTTCCTTTCTTTTTTATGATGTGTGATTATTTTTCAACATTTTAGATCAGAATCCCCTAGAAGGTCTTGCAGTTACAAAGTAGTGGTGGAACCAATATCAAGCAGAGCATATAAAAGCGTAAATTTTTACATTAACTTTGCATTTGTTAAATGACATGTGCTTGAAAATATTGTAACGTATAATTTGCTTACTTATAGTAAATAAGCAAGCAAATGGTGATTCAATTCTATCACTAACAATGTTAGCAATCAATCAACCCAACAGCCACCAACCAACAATCGTCAAATCAATTTTCTAATTTAAATAACGCAATCCCAACACACGATCCTTCAGCGCTAACAAATATTTTAGCCATTCAACACACTCGCAATTATCCCCGTGGAATAACTGCCTACCGCATTTTAAAGCTCAAAAATTATATACCTAACTTAAGAATTCTGCTAGTAGATTGTATTGAGCGGCGTTTTTCTTTCAAATTGATAGTTATGACAAACCTGGAAGAAAATGGATACTCTTCTATCATTCCAATTCTAATCGCAATACTCTTTTTATAGGATATAAAAAGTCATTTCAAGAGATGTGGTGAAATTGATAGAATTGAAATTAAAGGAAAAATTGCGTAAGTTTTATTATACTTTTGATGTATAATGTGGGCTAGGGTTTCTCAACCGTGCGTGAATCACCCACTTTTGGGGAAAAATTTTTTTTTAGTTGGTATCCTTTTTTATCAAATTATTTGGCATTGTATAAACAAATATTCAATATCTCAATCAAATTCAAATCTTTCTAATTATAAATCTCAGTTGAAACATCACTTATTGTTCAGAATTAAGGATTTGTTTGAACTAAAAATCCTTTTTTTTTGTAATATGAAATCTAGAAAAAAAATATTAGCAATATTTTATTAAATCTAAATGGAATTGAAATTGAGGTTTGGAAAAAAAAGCTATTTTAGGATTTCATAGGGGGGCATTTTTAATTTTTAGAGTCTCAGTTGGCGATTTAAACAAAATGTTTGAACAATGATTGTGAGAAAGAACTTTAATCTCTTAAAAAGTTGCAATTATTCTATTTTTAAGATAATCACGTATTTTGTAGTTGTCGATTTTAATTTGAATGTTGATAAAATACAAGAATGTTATTTCAATTCCTCCATCACTTCTTTGTCCGACATATCTCGTGTATTTGTAATTCATTCTAGTTTTATATCTTTATTGCCACTAAATGTTTAGCACCGTTACTTTTACTCGCTCTAAAGATGCTAAATATTGTGTCGATAAGTATGACGGTACGGAGTTTTTTGGGAAAAGAGTTACCGTTAATGAACGAAGAAGTCGATCCAGATCTCGCAAAAGGTATTTTGATTTCCTTCTTTTCAAATAACTCATGCCACAGATAAATTATGATTTATGGATGTCTACCTAAAACTAAATTTAATACTATTTTCTGTCTATGACAAAGAAAACATTGATACGGTGAGCTTCAAAAAATAGTATTAAAATTTAGAATGAAATATAAATAAAACAACTAATTTCTGAGTATTATTTACCTTCTCATCTTTTATTTTGAAATTGATTTTTCTAAAGATTTTTTATTGCAACTTTAAGAGAAAATTGCATGGCCTGAAAGTCTTTAATTGTTTATTATCACTGTTTCCCCGTCTAGCATTTTCAATTCCATATAATTATATATTTAATTAAAACTTATTTGGTTGTTTCAATTCCTTAAAAACAATGGTATTTTAAATTAAAAATGTTTCGCGTATTGCAATATCATCCATTCAAAATATTTTTTGTCTCTTAAAGAGGTTTGGGGAAGATCTCAAAGCATAGAAAATGTTTTTGTTAAATTTAACCAGATCTACAAAATATTTTTGCTAAAACTATCCGTTTATAAAAATAACAAGTTTTAATTTAAATTTTAGATATTTTGTAAATAATACACTTTTATTGAAAAAGTAAAACATTTTGCTAAATGACAATAATTACAGGAATGGTTTATAAACAAATGTTAGTTATTTGATTTTGTTACATATTTTAGACTTGAGATCGTTACTACTAAAAAACCTCGTTATAGTTATTGTCACTTTCAATAGAAAAGTTCTCTATTATCGTTTAATTATAAAAATTTTGGTCCTTTTTTTCATTATCGTTTCTTTCCGTTAAATTTTTGTTTTTTAGAAAATAAGAAAAAAGTATTAAAATTCAAATACATAATAATTGTGTTTAAAGTTTTGTTACATTACAGTTTTCCTTCAAAGCGTAAAAATTTAGAAACGACTTCAATTAACCTTTTGAGGCTTAGTGTGACACCGGTGTACCAAGAAATAATAATCGTCTGCTTACAACATACAAAAATGAATGAAAAAGAAAGCAGACAATTATTCTTCAAGATTCCGGTCCTCAAAGGGAAGCTTTGTAAGCGTGAAAAATTGGTGTTGTATTCTTCCATCTCAAAGAAGATGGAAATACAAAAAAAAATAAAGAATACAGTGATTTTATTTAGAGCTTGCAGACCATATTAATAAGATGAAGCAACTTATTTCACAACCTGATTCTTTCGAAGTTATCAAGATACTTCCGTTCTAAAAAGCTGGATCCTTTATTTTACTTTACCTTCATAAGGCAGGTTGATGAGAAAGGAGTCGGTATCTAATAAAATTTAGGTTCATAAGCTGTGAAGTATTTTGTGTCCTTCATTTAAAATGTTCAAAAATAAAATGTAACGTTGATATGTATAGTTTTATACGATAGTATCATTTAATATATTCTTTTTACTCTTAAAACGATCATATGTCTATTTCAGCCGTTCCAGACGTAGATCTTATGCCTCGAAATCAAGAAGTAGAGAAAAATCTTCTCGTAGAAGTCCTCGTAAAGATTCCAGATCAAAAAGTAAATCACATTCCCCACCTTCCGTTACAAGAGGCGACAGAGAAGAAAGAGGTCGAAAGAAGTACTCTAGGTCTTCTGATGAAGCTTCTCCGGAGCACAGAAGAAACAAAAAGTCAAAGAAGTATGGCGATGACCATCAGAAAAATGGGCGTCGTCATCACAGTGATGATGAAGAAAGAAAGCGCCTGTCATCAGAAAGTCCTCCCCGATACAGTAAAGAAAACGATGAAGATGGAAGTGGAAAAGAAGACACGAGTAATTCTTTTTATACTGCAACACAAACTGATATCATATCGTTGATTTCTTTTATTGATTCGTTAAACTTGAAAACTATAACCGTTTCTACACAAAAAGAAGCTGCACGTGTTTTACAAAATCATAAATGCAGTTTAACAATGTGCGAATTAGAAGCGTTTGTTGCAATACAATATATAAGATTCGTTACATTATTTAAAAATCTTGAGTAAATATTCATGAGGGCTTCTTTTTAAAAAAAACAATGTTGATAATCGTTTTATTAAACTAATAATGAGAAATTTAAGATTCAGTGATAAATGTTCACAGGAACTTAAAGAATCAAACAGAATAAATATTACTTTTTTATAATCTTAGCTTCACAATCACATTTGACGAACAGTTATTTCGAATCAAAACTCGCTATCCTATCACTCACTAATCCAACAAAGCGATATAAATATGAACAAGAATTCTGAAGTCATTTTATGACCCCTTTTGGTAGTTGAAGAGGTAAAAAGTAGTTGAGGTGTTAAAACATATTTGGACTTATTGCAATTTAGCATTTTTTTCCACTAGTTGCGAATCCAAGCAGTGGAAATGAAATTTCAAGCAAACACAAGCTCATTTATCACGATTTTTTATTTTGAATGATTTGTGGGAAAAATTTGACTGATTTTCAATTTTTTAAATATTTTTTCAAATTGTTAAATCAAAATTTTTAACCTGGATAAAATCTTTAATACATATGTGAAAAAGATACTTAGCCTAACGCTAATCCAGTTAAAATGCTAAATTTCGAAACGAATTGATCGTGTTACGCCGAGTTTTAATGTAATATATCAAATTTATGAGTAAGAGATCTGTTCTAATTCTATTTTTTAGGTAAGGATGAAGAGCAAATCAATAAAGAATTTGGAAATAAGCCTTTGAAGGATAGTGATGCAGATAATGATTTTAACGATGAAAATATATGCCACGATAATGAAAATCCTAATTTAATGGAAGATGATAAATATCAAAATGATGAAGCTGGATCATCTTCTCACTACGATCAGCACCACAAAGAAAAGGAAAACTCTGATTCTGATTACTAAATTTTCAAATTTCTTTGTGTTCATGTATATATTTATTTGTTTTTAAAAATAACCTATTCAAAATATGAAACTTCTGAATCTGTTATATATTTGCCATTTATATTAGTTAGTTTATAATATTATAGGCAAACACATTTGCTTTAATAATGTATATATGTTTGTCCATTAATAAATAAATAAATTTATTTTATTCATTTCTTTATATTGCAATTATTTAGATTTGACTAAATACTGAGCCGCATGCCCGTCAATGAGAGGAGGGCACAAAGCCTCCCTCCCCCTCCTTAATTCGGATTTATTTTGCTGGATTTGGATTGGATTTGTTTAAAATGTATACGCGTTCTTATAGCTCCGGCGCCATTAAAATTTAGTTCCGCCTCCTGTACTTGGAGTCTGGCAACGGGAATGCTATGTATACTAAGTTAAGAATTGTACATTTAATTTTTACTTTGATATCGATTGGATTTTTTCTTTGCTCCAAATATTTAGTTTTCTTAAGAACTCTGAGTAACTAAAAGAATTGAAAGTAAACATTTTTATTAAGTTGAACAAAAATTGTAGTTGCAGTGAAGACTGGATTCTTTTATTTGTCTTCGTTTTTTTTCAAATTGGGACTAGTAGTCAAAGACAGAAAATATAACTGACTCATAAATGTTTAATATATATTTAAGTTCCAATTTAAAATGGCCACTAAAAAATCCTGAATATTTTTTAATTCTCTCATACTCATTTATATTACTTGAAATGAATGACGAAATTCCGAATGTTTTAAATATCGCTAAGCTAAGTCGATTGAAATCTTTATTATCCAGCGAACTTTATAGGGGATGTGTTTGCTCAAGCTTATTATACTTCTCGAAGAAATTGGATAATACTAATGCTCTGGAAAAAGTTAACTTGAAAATCCATGCTTTCAAAACAGTTAACTAAAATTTCCTTTGATTTAGAAAATATGATCCTTCATTTGTTGGTAATAAAGATCCTAAGATTTTTATGCTATGCCGATGCAGCTATAAATGTTTGTATGTCAAATCCGACATTGATTTCAGAGAAAAAGATATTCTAACTACGAAATCCTGCCTTTACACTCTTCAAGTTAACTACGTAAAGAAAACAAATAGAAACATTAAAATCAGTTTTTTTTTAAGAAGAAGAATTTATTATAATGAAAACACAAGTAGAATCACAAGAAGCAGCACTATATATGTACAAAAAAATATATGTAAACTTATAGTTAACCTAGATAAAATAAGACTCAAAAGTGAAGCTTCAATATTTAGTAATTTTATGAGTTTATTAAAACTAAAAAATCAAAAGCCTAAAATGGCCGTTACTAGATTTTTCAGAATGGAAATATATTTTTATTTTTTGACACAAAGATTATAAAAGTGGAAAATAAGATTATATTCTGTTTAGAGATAAAAGGTAATGTTTTACTCTATTTTTAAAGGAAGGTAGCGAAACATCCAAGTTATAACAAAAATATATTATTTTTAAAGATAGAAATATTGGAATCCTTCAGTATATAATCAACTCTAATAGGTAAGTTAGAATTTCTAGTTTCATAAGGAATGACTGTTTTATATTTGATGAAATTTCCAAAAATGTTGTTTAAATGTCCATGTAAATTTTTAAACAAAAATACCGCTACTCTTAGATGAAATAAGTCTTCTAATCTTAGAAGATTATTCTCCCTAAAGATAATGCTAGTATGATCTCTATATTTAAGATTGAAAACTACTCTTAATGCTCGTTTTTGAATAATTTCTATGCGTTTTTTCCATAGGGATACCAGTTAAAGATGCTATAATTCAGATATAATAAAAAAAGATATTTATAAACTATAAGTCTTATATCGGGAAAATATTTCGTGTACGATATAGTATACCAATTATTTTGTTCAACATGTTGATTAAATTTTAGTTTCTTATCTATAATTAAGCCTAATATATTAAATTTTTCTACTACTTCTATTTCTGTGTGAATTAAGAAACTTATCAATTTTTGGTTTATTAGAGATTATCATACATTTTGTTTTAACTTTATTTATCAAAAAGTTGTTGTTTTCACACCAATCAAAAAATATATTTAGTTCTGAATTTAACTTATTGTAATCGATATAAGTGTCGTTTTTTATTTTAGATGGGGGAAAATATGCGCAAATGTCATCAGCAAAGAGGAGAAAAGTTCTGTGATATGAAATATATCATTAATGGCGATGTTGAAAAGAATTGGTGCAAGAATGGATCCTTGAGGAACACCCGTTAGGTTATGATTGTCTGAGAGTGTATCATTTCATTTGACTTTTTGAAATCTATTTTTTAGATATGAAGAGAAGAAATGTAGTGAACTTTTACTCAGATTACAATTGGAAAGATTTTTGATTAGGGAGGAATGGCTTAATCGATCAAAGGCTTTTGAAAGGTCAAAGAAGTAAATACTGCATCGTCCTTCTTCTCCAAAATCTCTATCATTTGCTTCAGTTGAGTAGTTATTTCTAAATCCAAACTGATAATAATCATTGATGTATTGGATTGAAGTTATATATGCATTAAATTGTTTATAAATAAACTTTTCAAATTTTTTGACCGTGTTGGTATTATGGAAGTAGGTCTATAATTTTCAATTGAAAATTTATCATTTTTTTTATGAATAGGTATAACTTTATGTACTTTTAAAGCTTGAGGAAACATGTTATTTGTAAAGCAAGATTAATGGAATACGATAAAGGAACGCTTAAATAGTATTTTATATGTTTCATTGATATTCCATATATATCTTCGGTATTATTATCTTTGAATTCATCAATAATTGCTTGTATTTCCTGATACGTGCTAAGATTTATTTCAAAAAAACCAGGTGTATTTTTTTGAGAAGAAATATCATATTCTGAACAGGAATTATTTATTGTGTTTGTGAAAAATTCATTGAACTTATTAGCTGCTGCAAAATCATCAAGTATATTCAACCCATCTTTTATACATATTTTAGTCTTATTCTTATTTTTAATAACTTCATTTATTTCGTACCAAACTTTTTGCATTTAGCAATATTGTTAGAGAAATACTTTTCGTTTGACCTCCGTATTTTGTATTTTATTTTGTTTCTCAAAATTATAAATTGGCTTTTCGTTCATAAGTTTTTATTTTTTTTGTATTTCTGATAAACTCTATCACGTTTTTTAATCATGTCTAATATTTCAAAGCTAATCCAAGGTTTGTATTTGTATTTATACTTATTAATTTTCAATGTTCTAGTTGATTCTTTTATCAAAAAACGTATATTTTGGGTTAAATAATTGAATAAAATGTCGGGATTACTATTATTCTCTTCTGTATTCAAAAACCACTCAGTTTCTGCAGCTAAAGATTGAAATAATTTTATATCGAGTTTTTCATTGAAAGGTTTTTTGTTAATGATTTGAATTCTCAGATCTAATGATAATAGAATTGGGATATGGTCAGAGAAATGGGACATACAATTATAAGCCGCGTAATTAGAAAACATTGTTACTAAGAAAAAAGTGATCTATTAGAGTGTTTGATTGTAGTCGGGTAGGTAAATAATACGAGTTAGTTAGTTTAAATAAATTAAAATCTCCACAGAAAAGATTAAATGAATTTCTAACAAGCTTGGTAAGTAGTTTTTCAGAAAAGATCAAAAAATTATCCATTGTTTCTTTACAAAAAGATGGTAATCTGTATATATTGTACACAATAAGTTTTCTGAAATCAGGTATATTTAGTTGGAAAAAACTCGCTACAACCTAATAGAGCACATAAATCATTGCGGACAAAGAACATGAGCCCACCATCTAGTGAAGCTCTTCTAGGAGCATTGAAAGTAGTGAATCCTTTTAATATATATTGAATTGTCTCCAACACACCATGTTTCTTGTAAACATATTATAGAAAGAGGTTCGGTTAGGAACTCAGTTAATTTATCTATAAAAATTCCAAGTTCATTAAACTTGCTATGTAAAGATTGAACATTTAAACTCAAAATGTTATTTTCGTACAATTCTATCAATTTTTGGTCTAGATATTATATTATGTGACTTTTTTAGGTTATTTGTGTCAAAAAAAATATTGTTATCGAAAATAAAGCTTTTACCTTTGTTAATCATGAGTTATTGTTATATTTTAACATACTGCAGCTCTTTTTGTGCATAAGGACATGAGAAATTCATAGCAGAGTGATTTGATGTCTCTTCATCATATTTTTGGCAACTATAACATTTATGGTCAGAAGGAATAGTTTTAACTGGACAAGCGTTTGCTTTGTGAGGAGAAGAACAGTATTTGCAAATGGTTGTTTTTAGACACTTTGAAGAAGTATGTCCAAACATAAACAGTTCCCACATTGTATGTGAGAGAAGAAAGGCTTTAATTTCATAACTTGGAGCATAAAATAAAAGCTGAAATCCTTCTTTTTTATAAGTGAAAAAATTTCAGGGGATAAATTTAAAACAACAATTTTTTATATCATTATGTATTTCTTTTGTAAAAATAAAACCTTGATTTTTTTAAGCTCAATATCATCATTATTAGAGAGTAAATTTTCAGCTTTTTCTAAGCTGTCTTTATCAGGAAAACGTATCCTCGGTTTCTTTTTGTAGGTTTGCTAGATAAGATTTTTACATTGTTCAAGATTGACGTAGTTTTTTATTTTACTTCTTCAATAGTTAAGTTCTTTGAACTAAGGTAAATTATTTTATCTTTTTTTTGGTGGATCTTTTTGGGCTACCTCAGCATTAGTAGTGATAGAGTTTGAGGATTTAGGTGTTGCTTTAATATGTGCATCTGAATTCTCTTTCAGTGAAGTTATCATTTCGCCTTGTTGAAATAGTTGATCTTTTAATGCTTTAATTAATTCATATATATTAGAAACAGTAAGTTGTTCTTGGTCACGACAAGTTATGCAATGCCATTTAAGACCTTTGGAATTATGCTTATCTAGTAATTTGAGTAGTGAGTGATCAAAGTTTTGACAATCATAGCAGAGCCATTTAGAACAGGAATTATGCTTAAGAATTGTACATTTAATTTTTACTTTGATATCGATTGGATTTTTTCTTTGCCCCAAATATTTAGTTTTCTAATCTTCTTTATAAGACGATTAGAAAATTTATTACAGTTATCACATTTCCAATCATTAGTATATCTCTTCTATAGATTCCATTAACAGTTATTTGAAATAAAAAAAACGTAATTTAATTTCAATTATGAATTTAAAAAATTTAAATAATAAATACAAAACAAAAAATATCAATTTAAATTGACACCATTTAAATCTGGAGTAAATTGAGCAGGAAAAAAAGCAGTTGCTATAATTATGATTACTCGTGTCTTTTCTGATGATTCTGCTGAAAGCCGAAAAGCTACTAGAACGCAAAGAAATTTCTACCAGACCCAAAACTTTAAAGTATTTTAAAGCTAATGGATTCCATATCTAAAAAAATCATGAAATAAAAATGTCGATAGATGATAATCATGTATTCAATATTCCTTTCTTTTAAGCAGGAGTCGCCAAGCTACTACGCGGATTCGGTTCGCTAAGTAAGTTTATCCAGACGCAAACTAAATTTTGATTTGCATAATTTGAAACACTCCTCTTCACTAAAAATTAATTGTACAAAATTGGCTGAGTTATATCCCTTAAAATTTTTTGGCTTTTTGTAAAATGTTTAGTTGCATTTTTTGGTACCATTTCCATGATAGTTGAATAACCCTCTCATGTCAAAAACTGTCAATGAAAATTAAAATTTTCCAAAGAAATTTTGACTTATCTGTGGCTAACCTTAAACTGTCTATATTAGATATTTCTTTGAAAATTTATAATTAACTAACATTTAAAAATTTTTTTAATAATCATGCCTACTTTTTAGAAAATGTCAATCAAAATTTTGTTTTATGAAAAATAGTGCAACCTCGATATAACGAAATCCAACGGACTCCCATCTTTTATCGTTATAATGAGGTTTCGATATATACTAAAAAAAAGATTTTATACAGTAAAATTCTTTATTTTAATTGACCTGTTTTTGAAAGTGAATGAAAAAAATGCGTTATTTTCTTTTGCTATTTCTGAAGGTGCTTCTTCTCTTTTCAACAAGGTTTAGTAGCCATTTTTTTAACTTCAGTTACGGAAAGATTGTTTTCTTGAATATCTTCAGAATCACTCTGGTTTTCATCTCCAGCTTGTTCATCTATACAGATACTATTAGACTGATCCATTCTACTTCTTTGCTAATGTCATCATCGCTTCTTTTTTGACGAGTTACTACATCATCATCTATTGTAATAAACAATTCCCGTTCAGAATCACATGATGAAGTACTCACTTGATCGAGATTAAATCTAGCTTTTTTAAAGCAGTTTACAATAGTTGATGAATTAATACTGTTCTATGATGCAACCGATAGATGCAGGGCTTGAAGAATATTCAGCGAAAAATTTGGTGTCTCAAAACTAGATAAATGGTATCTGATAAGATTTGTTCTCTACTTTGCTTTGAACAATCTAATTATGACCTGATCTAGAGGCTGAATTAAAGAAGGGAATTAGCTGGAAAATATCTTATTTGAATATTGAATAAATTGGGTATATTTTTATGTGCTGTTCAATTGTACAATAACAGAACGAATTTTTATTTTTTGATCTCATTACATTGTTTAATTGACTTAACCAGTCACAAAAAAAATGAGTGTCATCCATAACTTGGAATTGTTTTTATAGTAACAAGGTAAGCTTTTCACACCTTTGAAACAGCCTAGTTTTGCATATTTTCCAATTTCTAAAGGTATAATCATGTTTCTTCCAGTAGAATTACAACAAAAAAGTATTGTCAATCTTTCTTTAGAATACTTGCCACCAACACACAAATCTCCTTTAAAAGTGGTCTTATTTGGCATCATTCTATAAAACAGGGCAGTTTCATCAGTGTTCTATATGTCATCCAAAGCATATTCCTTCAAAATTTCAACAAGTTCTCTTCTTTCCATTTTTTCACATCTATTGGCGCGCCCCCAATACGCTTACAACAAATATTATACCTTTCGAAAAAGTGCTCAGTCAGCCATTACTAGCTTTAAAATTTGGCAAGTTGAATTTTTCAGCAAAAATCCTAGTCTTTTCACAAATGAGAGGACCACTTAGAGGTATATTATTAGCTCTCGCTTCTACCAGCCAAGCGTATGTTGCTTTATCCACATTCCAAAATTGTGCTCTACTCGTTCTACTCCTTTTGGTAGGAGCATTGGTAGGAAAAAAGTTGGAAATTTTGCCTATATTTTTGATAAAAGTTGACGTAGTTGAAAAACTGATATTGTATTTTCCTTGGCAATTTCACTTTTTTGAGATTATTTTTTTCTAGCTCTTGAAGAATCGTTTTCTTTTCAGGTGCTTGCATTTTTCTTTCGTTTCTTTATTCATTGTAAAAGTATAGTCAACAAAAAAAATGAATAAAATTTGAATATGATCTTATGTATTTTTTACTGTATATTTGCCATGTCAAAATTGATGAAATTATTACTTATATCGTCAAAGGTTTCTGTTGCGCCCTCTAGCCAGTAGATGCCCAAAATACAAGTTCTAAAGCCCTCCAGGCGACAAAAATGCCTACACTGGAAACCCTTCTAGTTGATAAAGTTTTACATTTGTTCAACTTGCTACTATAGAATTTAGTAAACCATAAAATACGAGCCTAGACAGACATAAGAAGAAAAAACGAGAGTCCAATGCAAGTGATATTGGCTTTAGCTTCATTTTTTTTAGGTTTTTTCTATGCTTTCCATCAGTTAATTACAAGTGCCATTTTTTATATCATCTTTTACAACTGGAGATCATCTCATTTTTGGCCTACCTCTTCTTGCTTTTCTTGGTACTTTAATGCTGTTTACTTTCTTGATCCAATCCATTTCGCTATCCCTTCTCTCCAAATAGCCAAGCCAATATCCCATTTTTTTCTGTATCACATTCCTTTTATTTTTACAATACTTTTTATTATTTTTCTTTCACTATTTTTCATTCTATTTTCATCACACATTTGATTCGCCAAGTCTCACTTCCGTGTAGTCATTAAAATTTTTTTATTATATATTTTCGCTTATTGTACTTTTTTTCTGGTTATCAACATCCCGTAATGATGTTGAGCTACAGTATTTTAAGGAAGAAGTTTGTTCACTCTAGCATTTGAAGAAGCATTCAAATGAACGATGAATTAGTGTAATGATCTTATATTGCGTGCTTCAAAAATTATCTTGATCGTGAACAAGAAATTCCTACTTTGCGAATGAAAAATCATTAAAGCTTTATCTTATTCGCTAAGAATGCAATCACCATTTCACTAACATGAATAAGAAATCTGAAAATGTTCAGTCGCACAGATTTATCAAAACTTTGACATACCAATATGTGAGGATATAGCCACTATCAAGATAAATTTTTAGAATTTGCTCATCTTTTTCCTTTCTCAACATATTGGATATTTTTACAAAATTCTCGCATAAACCCACTAAATAAATTATTGCGAATTTGATGGTGTAATTTATTTTTCATAAAATCAATCACACATCTTAATCAATGCCAAATGTATAAACTTGATATTATATTATAAATTTCACTTTTTTGGGCTAATATTGTCAACTTATTTAATAAACCATCATTTCACCCAAAATTCTTCACATGTCAGTAAATAAGCTTCCACAGGTTACTTATCGCCAAACACTTCTTTTATTCTTAGAATACTTTTGTCACTCTAGATTTAAATTGCAGTTACTATTTAACTTTGGTTAGATATTTTTGAATAATTTTTGTCCCATTTAGCAAATCGCACCATTTTTTATTTTATCATGACGATATTTTTATTAATATAAACACAGGTAATTAATACTACATTTTAATGTGGTTAAAATGGTTATATATTTCGAAAATTCGACACTACATTGACATTTATATATTTAAGACCAATAGATAAAATAATTTCCTTTCTTGATATAAAAATGATTTTATCCATATGATAAATAGCGATGGGGTAAAATGGAACCTGTATCATATTCGCTTTAAGCTCATAAAATTTAAATTTATAAATTTTTTACCCATGAAATTTTTCAATAATCTTAATGATATAGTTAAGGAATACAATTTTTATAAAAATTGTTGAAAAATGACATGGGGAAAATATTACTGGGTGTTGCTCTTAATAAACTGAGCACTTTTAGTCCTCCTTGATTTAATTCTTGTTTATTAGTTATACTAATAATTCTCAATAGGACGACCTCTATTGTTTTGCTTAGAAATTCGCTACCAACTTGAAGTCTGTACTTCATTTCTCCTATACACAACATGGTATCTAATTATGCTCTTGATTCTAAATTGGGACTACCTTGGTAGCTCTACTTTCATCAGAAATTCTTTTTCACAGATTTATTTCTTCAGAGCTTTTCTATTGAAGAAAATCTTTGTTGATCTTGACTTTAAAAATAATCCTTTTTAAAAGTTCAGATTCTTAATGAAACCATTCATAGTTCTCTTTTTTTAGTTACAAAAAGCTTTCCACCTTTATCATCTAAAAGACTTTCTCTTTCATAACGAAGAAAAAAATAGTTAAGTTACATTCACATTTATCATTTTTTGAGAATAGCTATATCTTTACATATTATATCGGTCATAGTTATGGTAAGGTAACATTAACTGTTTAAAAATGTTCAGATTACTTTTTTAGTTAATTTATGTTTACTCAAAATGTGAAATCTTTTGAAGTTTCAGTCGAAACAAACAAATTTGATTGACATTTTTACATCCTAATTAAGAAAACTGAGTCCAAAAACGAAATCAGCAGGTGATCTAGTATAAAAATATTTAATTGACACTTTTAGACATTTCCATATCCTAATTGCTAAAATTTAGTTGAGAAATGAAATCATCATGGTCGATTTGATAAAAATTTAATTCATATTCTTCGAGTAAATTTTTAGTCGTAAACCGAAAAATAGATTACATTTTGACATCCTAATTCCAAAAAATGAATCGGCATGGTTGATTTCGTAAAAAATATACTTTGTTTAAAAATTTTTTATTTTTGGGAAAATTTTTCCGACGTAAATCAGAAAATTGATCGACACTTTCAAACATTTTGACTACCCAATTAAAAAAAGTGGGCTTAGTATAAAAATGTGCATTTTTTTTTTAATTTAAATAATATTCTTGATACAATTTTCTGGCGCAAACTGCCAATTTGATTGGCACTTTCATAAATTTTCACATCCTAATTAAGAAAACTGAGTCGGGAAATGAAATCAGCATGATCGATTTGGTATAAAAAAATTAATTTTATTTAAAATTTAAATGAATGTTTTCGTAAGCAAATTCATCATCAATCAAAATTTTGATTGTCATATAATATAAAAAGTTTGTCGAAAAAATGTACATTTGATTTTGATTGACAGTTTTCGTCAGGAGAGAGTTATTCAACTACCATGAAAATATAAGCAAAATATACAGCTAGTGATTTTAGGAAAAGCCATAAAGTTTGATGGAATATAATTGGACAATTTTGTATAATAGACATTTTATTTGAGGGGTCTCCCAAGTCCCATAATCTTGCTGGGCCAGTGAAGTGTATGTGTGGAGTCGGTGATATTTTTCTGGATTCAATTCTGATTCCCAGATATAGTTACAACCACGAAGTGATGGCTATGGAAAAAACTGAAATCAAAGTGTGATCAGTATAGAAAGTAAAACTTGATTCAACTAAACTTTATTTTCTGTAATCTTTATAATTATATATAAAATGAAAAAAGGACAAAAAAATAGTTTGGAAAGTTAATCTTCATTTTCCATTCCATCTTCCTCCTCCTCTTCAATTTTTGGAGCGAGGTAGTACTTGATGTAGCCGAGATCTTCCATTTCATATTGAACGACTAGAACAAATCAAAGAGTATATTTAAAAAGAACACTTGAATCAATAACTTATTTCAGAGCCCAAACTAAGCAAAAAAATTATGGGAAATAAAGCCGGGGCTGCAAGGGGCAAAAATTTTATTAGTCATATAAAAAAACCTTTTTAGTGTTTTAAACTATAAGTCTGGTAGAATATATTGAAAGTGCTGTGTAAAATGATATGCATATTATTTTTCATCCACGATGCTTAATAATAATTAATCAATTATATCCATTGGAAAAATATAGTGTTTACTTACTTCTCAACATATATCTAAAAATAGTATGTTACAATGCAACGTAGAATATCTACTGAATATTATACGAGTGCTTGTACAATTTTCCCACGATTATGATAGGTTCTGACTTGTATGACATATGAGATCAATTAAAAAAGAATGAAGTTAAAATTATAAATATACAAAGATAGGTCAAATCTTATCCTGTCTACATTTACACTGGGTACAAAAGTAAAATTTGGGGAGAGAAGAGGGTCTTGCCCTCAAAAGAGATAGATACCTTGGGATTCCAAATGCTTTTAAATTATGAAAGAAATATTTATTAAAATTAAAATGAATACTGAAAAGCCTTCTAAAGAAAACACATTTAATTCTGCCTTAAAGTCATATGCATATCTTTTGCTACAGTCAATTGTATTATAAAATGACTTAAAAAGAAGCTCACAAACAATATAACATGTTAGCAAATTTATATTATATAAACAATATAAGAAGCTAAGGAGTAGGCGATAAATGTCTTTTAACACTTTCGAAGAAAATGGCAAAATAGTGACGCTATATCTATCTAAGTTATATAAAAAATCATTCAAAAGGAAAAACAGACGATTAATATTCAAAAATCTTTTTAAAATAATAAATAAGTTTGCGAAAAAGATGAAAATAGTCATAAAAAATTTTAAGAATGTAAAAAAAACCTAGAGGAACGTCTTTAGACAGGGAAAGAATAACTTTATGGGATAAGACGGATGCTTTTGTGAAGTAGTTAAGATAACGAAGAGCGAAGTTTAACTTAACGGGATCTACGAGTTCAATGGTGCACGCTGATTCCGAATTCTCCTCTGAATCGACAGCTTCATTTGGCGTCAACTTGACGCATCCATTTCCTAAGTCACCAGCAGCGATAAAATGCACTTCACCCTTCACGACATTTATTGTTACAGATTCGCTAATTTGGGCAAGGTCTCTGCAAATTTTGGAAAACTCAGCAGCACTCATAGTGACGATGGCGGAGTAATCGGTTTCAGGAATTCCGAGTTGCTCAACATCCAAATTCATCAACTTTAATTGATAGTCACTCGTCCTATCTTGTTTAGGGGATTCAAATGTCAGATTCAAAACATCTGTCGAACCGTCATCGCTGGCTTTCAATGTAATAATATCATCAGCACCTGAACACTTTAAGATTTTGGACAAACTAAAAAATAAAATCATAAACATTATTATCACAAAGAAAAACTCTAAAATAACAATTAATTAAAAAGTTTAAAAAATAATATATCTAGAAATTCTTTCTTATAAGAGATAGCATGATAACTTCATTCTTACTATAATTCAAACAGTGTTGCAATATTCAATTTCCAATTATTATTAGTTTTAATTTAAGTGGATGAAATAAATCTAATAACAATCTCATGCTGACATTAAATTGCACTGAAAAATATTATCAAAACGTTTAATAATGGCAAAATAAGGAACTTAAATAGACATTTTTGTTTCTATACTACTTTTTACAATAGTTCATTAGTGCGGTAGTCTCCTTCGTAAAAAAGTTTTAGATGTTTTTTACCTAATAATTATTTCCAATGTATAAATTTAGTATTTTAGAACATTACAATTATAAACAAATGGGAATTTGAACTAAAGAGAAAAGTTCCTACTTATAATGAATTCAGGAGTGTTTGCTCCATTAGATCAATAAATTTTTTCTAGTAACAAAGAAGTTAAAACTATTATCTAAATAAATTTTAAGCAATTTCTATAGAATATAAATCAAAATTTTATTACTGAATTCAGTAAAGAGATTAAAAAGAAATATTCAATAGACAGAAATTACAAAAACTAAAGACTTAAACTTGTCTGCAATAATAACTTGGATGTAAATATAGTGGGTAATTGAAGTGTTAATTTTATTAGAGTTTGTATCTAGTTCAAATTAAAAAATACTGCACCTATGGGACGAACAGTTTTGGGGCTTTAAAGTTGAATAAAATTATAAATTAATGTTTTTTTAACAGCAAGTATTGTATACGGGTGACTATTTAAGTTCTGAAGACTGGCTAAAAAAGGGGCAAGTTTTGAGACTAAAAATAACTACAAAAAAGATTAATTTGGAAAAACTTTTTCGGAAGACAAGAATATTTATATTATTTTAGAAAAATTTAAGGAAAGAAAATCGTATAACTTATTTATTAAAAACATAAGAAAAAATATAGTTAAAAAACTACCTAGTTAAATTTATTCCCATGGATAGATTTTTATCACAACGATATTTATCAAAACCATCAAATTTTAGTAACATTGAAACTAAACTAACATGTGATCCATCCATTGCTTGCAAGCTTATTCCAGTTTCACTACAGTCCCATGCTGCTTCTGTCACTAGATCTTTCAATGATTCAATGATTTTTTTAAGTAATGATCCTTTGATAAGTCTTGCTTCAAACATTTTAATTTGATGGCGCCAAAAGAAAAACCGGAATTAGAAAAAATACTAGAGTTAGGTAACTATAAAAAATAAATTTTCGCTTTTAAAAATCAAAATTGGGATTATAATTAATTATATCAAATTTTTTAATGAAATTTTTAGTATTTTTTCTTAGAAGTTATAAATAGTAAAAGTTTTATACTTAAATTCATTTTTTTATTATAGGAAAAGCTTACTAATACACAGAAAATATTACAAAAAAGAGTAGCAAGTTGTCATATGTAATTCATTATAAAAAATAGCTTTCATATTATTCAATAATTTCTGTATTATAAACAAAACATTCTTTATTACCTTTACCATGTGTTTTCCACGTTTAAATTCATAACAATAACAATTTGTTTTAATATTTTTGTAGTCTGAATTGAACACAGAGTGTATTATTATCTATCATTTCTAGGGGTTCAATTTGGACCTTCTTTACTATACTAGAAAATAGCAAATTTTTTTATAAAAATTCAATTTATTTTTTCAAATAGGTAGTTAAGTAGGTTGGTGTAGAATATCAAAGCACTTGCCGAAATGAATCGATATCCTTCCAGGGCTTATGAAAAGGAATGAAAACGAAGAGAGTTTAAAAGAAGAGGACTTATTGGTTTGGTACGATTGAGAAAGATGAAATAAATTAAAAGCATTAAAACGTATGTGAGTTAAAGAAATGTTTGAATAAGGCAATTAATCTAGATAATATAATAAGTAAGCATTAGTCGTGAAAACTTTGAATTATAAAAAGCATATATTTGGAAAGTTAAGGTAAGCAGAAGATTTGGAAAGAAAATTAAACAATTTCTATAGAATATTTAGATTCAGTAAAGAGATTAAAAAGAAATATTCTATAGGCATAAATTTCAATAACAAAAGACATAAACTTGTCCTAAAATATGATACGAAAATGAAAGTGGAGCCTGAACTAAAATAGTTGAACATCTATCCATGAAATTATTTCAAAGTGAGTGATAAGATGATGAAAATAGCATTAGGTGGATGGGTATTTCTTAAACAATTTTGCAGAGATTGCAAACTGAATTATTTTAGAGACGATAACGATAGAAGTAATGTTTACAAGTGCAGTGGCCAGAAAACTATCTTACAAGAGGATAGGAAGGTAGCTAGGTAAGTAGGATAATTTCAAAGCACTTTTCAGCGTGTGCTGATATGCTCGCGTAAGCTTGAGAGTTGGTTAAGGGAGATGAACGTGTGGATAGAGATAGGGAGGAGTTACGAAAGTTATTCTAAAATAGAAAATGAAAAGGAGGCGAATTAGATTGTCATAGGGTTTTCAACGGTGGTGAGAGTTGTTTCAATGGTGTCAATGATGGTTGCGAGGGATTTTAGTAATGTTCGGTGTAACAGAAGATCTGAGAGTGCTGTTGGTGATGTCAGGATGAAGTGTTTAATAATAGTTTTTTTTAGTTAAAGTTGTAATAGTATGGTGTTTGTTAGAATTTCTAGGCATTGTGTGGTAGTAGTTGATGCAAAGTAGGCAGCAAAGGTGTATTTTGTTAAGAAAGTGATGGTTGTGGGCTGTTTTAAAAAGATGCCCCATGGAAGAAATCCTTATTGAATAAGTGGGAGGATTAAGGATGAGTATTTTTATTTAGTGTGCTTGAGACGGAGGCCCTATTTATAATTTAATTGAAAAAAGGGTATATGAGAGTTTTTGGCATAATTTTTTAAAATGAATTGAAAATTTTAGATTGATTTGGAGGGTAAGTCCCAGATATTTGATAGTTTTCAGGCAGATGTAGAAGTAGTGTTATTAAAAGAAGGTGAAAATGTTCGGTGTCCTTGCGTGTAAAGTGAAAAAAGCTGGTTAGGGTTAGATGAGAATTAACCCTTTGGTATAAAACAGATATTTTATTTTTTTGAAAATATTTTTGAAGCCAGTATCTAGAAGTAAACCGCAAAATCTGATTGAAGCTTTCAGATATTTTAAAACCATAAATGCCAAAACTGAGTCCAAAAATGAAACCAGCATCTTCCATTTGGCATAAAAACAGATATTTTATTTAAATTTCAAAAATATTTTTGTAGACATTAGACGTAAATCGAACATTTGATTGATAATTTCAGACATTTAAAACCTCTAAATGCAAAAAATGATTTCAGAAATAAAAATTATCATGGTCGAATTGGTATAAAAACATATATTTCATGTAAAATTAGAGAGAATATTTTGGGATATAGTTTTACGACATAAACCGCAAAATTGATTGATACTAGCAGTAAAATCTCTAAATGCGAAAATTGTGTTTCTATTTGCTATAAAAGCATATATTTCACGTAAAATTTGAATCAATATTTTTGAAAACAAATTTTAGAACTAAACGCAAATTTGATGGATACTTATAGGTATTTCCAAATTCAAACTGCAAAAATTAAGTCCATAAATGAAACTAGCATGGTTGATTTGGTATAAAAACATTTTTTAATTGTAAAATTTGAATGAATGTTTTTGGAGACAATTTTTAGAAGTAAACCGCAAATTTCATTAACACTTACAAGTGTTTTCACATCCTAAAGGTAAAAAATGAGTTCAGAAATGAAAACAGCATGATTCATCATCATTTATTTTTAGAAGGTGGTTATTCCTCGTAAAAAGGGTGCACCTTTCTTATTCAATATGGAAGCATTTATTAATTTCTTCCATTTACTTCTATCCGCATTATCTTTCTCCTCTAAATTAAATCTTTTCAAATCTTTGTCAACCACGTTCTTCCATCTCAGGTGCGGCCTTCCGTTTTTGGTTGTTCCTTCTATTTTCATCTTTGTCTTTTCCATAATTCATAAGATTTTGTTGGAGCAGAAGTTTTACTGCCGGATGCCCTTCCTGAAGCAAACCCTCCTCCTTTCTCACTCTGGGCTTGGGACCAGACGATGGTAGATTTGGTGGAAAACAGCATGATTGATTTGGTATAAAAACATATATTTCATGTAAAATTGAGAGAATATTTTTGGAGATAGCTTTTAGAAGTATACCGCAAATTTGATTGACATTGACAGATATTTTAAAACCTCTAAATGTGAAAAATGAGTTCAGAAATGAAAACAGTATGATTGATTTGGTATAAAAACATATATTTCATTGTAAAATTTGAATGAATGTATTTGGAGACAATTTTTAGAAGTAAACCGCAAATTTAATTAACACTTATAGGTATTTTCACATCCTAAACGTAAAAAATGAGTCCAGAAATGAAACCAGCATGGCCGATTTAGTATAACACATATATTTCATTTTAAAATTTGAATGAATGTTTTTGGAGCTAATTTTTAGAAGTAAGCCGCAAATTTGACTAACACTTATAAGTATTTTCAGATACTAAACGTAAAAATTGAGTCCTGAAATGAAACCAGCATGGCGGATTTAGTATAACACATATATTTTATGTAAAATGTGAAGGAATGTTTTTGGAGACAATTTTCAGAAGTAAACCGCAAATTTGATTAACACTTATAGGTATTTTCAAATCCTAAATGTAAAAAATGAGTCCAGAAATGAAAACAGCATGACCAATTTAGTATAAAAACATATATTTTATGTAAAATTTGAAGGTATATTTTATTTGATACATTTTTGATCAATCAAAATTTTAATTGACATTTTCTAAAAAGTAGCCATGATTATTGAAAAAATTAAATATATAAAGTGCTATGCGTTCCAAACTGTATATAATTATAATTTTCAGGGTATTATATAATATAGATCTTAAGTTATAAGGTTAAGTACAGATATTGTCAAAATTTTAATTTTGATTGACAGTTTTGGACATGAAAGGGTATTCCACTACCATCAAAATGGTTTCAAAAGATGCAGCTAGCAATTTTAGTAAAAGTCACAAAATTTGAAAGGATATGATTCAGCCAATTTTCTACAATTAATTTTTTAACGCCCCTTCCCCCCAACACTAATAGGGTTAATGAAGTTAGGTTGGGGTAAGTAAGTATGTATAAAGGATGGAGAGAGAGATTTATAAGTTAAGTTATATCGTTTTTAGAATTTCCTTCAGTTGTAAATTCAATGGTAAGCATTTGGAAGAGGCAAGTTAAACTCTCAATGATGGCTATGTGGGTACTGTTAGTGAACGTGGAAAATATTTCGTCTAAATAACATTTTAAACAGAAAAATTTTTTTTTAAATATTTTATTAAAATCGTGATTTTGACTAAGACTTTTATACCGAAATCAGGAATCGCATTGATGTGTCTAAATCGGTATAATCCCTCCAAAAAGAGATATTTGTCATATATAAAAATCCTAAATTCCAAATTCATGATTTAGGTTAAGTCAAATTGAAGAAGAGTAAATTGTGATCTGTTAATCAATTTTTTTGGGGAATTTGCCTTTATCCTTTAATTATCAATAATTTTTAGGTCATGTATTTTGCATATGGGTGATACATATTTCACTTTGTGCATTTCTAAAATACTAGCAATAATGTCCATTATGAGCAATAATGGGCAAAAAGTTTTTTTGTTGATTTGTTAATAAAAATATAATATATATAAAGTTTTGTTATTTTTTGAATAATTCTTCTGATTTAAATCTTTAGATCTAACTTAAATTACTTTTTGTCTGGGAACATCATCTTCTTCTTTACAGCTTTATTAGCACTTTTTCTAAACGGGGTCGGTGTTTGAGATGAGTCTCCTGCATCTGACCCTGTCCATCGCTATTTTGTTGTCAATATTGAGGTCGAGATTCTTCTTTTTGCTGTCGGCCATAATGCAGTCCTTTCATCTCATCTTCCTCTCCTCCTTTTGCCATCAACTTGTAGGTCCATCATTTTCTTTTCAATACATTTCACCCATCTCCCGAGAACATGGCCAAACCATTTCAAGCGTTCTTCTGGAATCTTCTTGCTCACGCTTACAACTTTTGGCGTTCCTCTTATAACCTCGTTCTTTATTGTCTTTTCTCCTTATTCAGCTCATCCACCTTAACATCTTCATTTCAGCCAATTCTAACTTCTTTTCATTGCATTTCTTTATTGGTACACTTTCTAGGCCATATAGCAAAGCTACATCGAAATATAAAAAAATTTCTAATTATTTTTAGTTGAACTTGATGAGGTAGCGTTGAAGACACTAATAGTTCGTTATAATTTGGGATCAATAGAAATCGATTTTTTTTCAACTCTTACAGAGTTTTTTGATCTATTATGTCGTTGCTGCAATCATTTACTCGTTTGTGGAATCAATTACGTCGCTGTTGCATTTTAAAATTTATATTTTCAAAAAAAGGTTGGGACATGGTTTAGCAGATCTAGTAAAATTAATGAGACTAGATTATTGATTCAAGAATTCTGCTTAGTGTAATTAGATTTGTACTAGGATCATTGCCAACTATGCCAATCATGAAATCACCAAAATAACCTTAATAAAACAAGTATAGGCGTCAGGAATGCCAAAGAGTGGGTTGATCAGGATAATGAAGAGAAGGTCTGAGAGACATCCCCTTTGTGGGAATAAAAAGGGATTGGATTTAAAAGATACCACCCTATAAAAATATTATTATTTTTGTTATTAAGTAAAAATAACATGAGTTTATAATATAATAGTTATTTACGAGCAACTAAATTCGATATATAAATTAGATATACCCTTAAATATTAACCCTCAAAGTTGCTGACAGAAACGGGGATTTCGTTGTCCATCAAATTTTTTTTTGTCAAGACTCAAAAAAATGTTTCAAAATATAGATCTCATAAATATAAAATATTTCGAAGAAATCTTATGAACCCATAGGATTTTCTTGCAAATAGAAGATGGATCTAGGGATTTTTAGAATTTCTCAAAATTTCGAGGTAAATGAAGTGAATCAAAATGGGCAAGAGATACGAATTTAAAAGGAAAAATATTTCGTTGTTTATAAGTTCAAGAAAAATTAGCATTGATATTATTTATTATAGTTATAATTTTAAAAAAGTGATTGAAAAAATAAAGAACAGATTAAAAAAAATATATTTCTTGTAAAAAATATGTGCTTCAAATAGAAAATAAATTTTGATTATAAAATTATGTCACGTTTACCAAAACATAAAGTTCAAAAATATGAAAATAGAGAAGGAAGCTTTGAGACTTTTGAAATGAGCACTGTTGAGCGAATATATTGCATTGTTGCGAATTGATACGCGCCTATTTAATTTAGAGTCTTTTGAAGACGACAGCGCATCATGGCTAATCTTGTTTTCATCATTGCAGTAAGAAGAGTTGCAAAAGTATGTGCAGGTTAATTGAGTTCCTTCATGTGCCAAGGTGCACGCATTATCCCTTGGATTATGTAAACAACTTCGTGAAATGGAATGAGTTTCGAATGGATTGCCTTTGAAACCTTAAAGTGTTGTCAGATATTAACATAAAACATTGCTAAAAGATTTGGGTATAATTATCGGCGCCCCACTAAATTTTTATTAGAGTAAATAAGTTCTAACAGCTTCAGCAGAGGGCCAGAGCAATGTTACGTGTTACAGCAGAGATGCTCGCCTTGTATAACTTTTTTTCATTGAGTTATTCGATGATAGACTTTTTAAAAAATAATCTTGAATAACTTTAGCTACTAATTTGTAAAATAAATCTTAAATTTTTTTTGGTAATAATCTTTATTTACTCATTAAAATTTTTACAAAAAATTGCTCTTGTTTTAGGAAAATGTGGGCACCCTTGATTAGGTATATAGAAAAAAAAATTACGTATCATATTAAAAACATATAGATTGAGGACTAAAGATAAGGAAATGTAAAAATACGTTTATGCATAACCCAGTGATAATAGCAAGATTTTGATTGACAATCAAGAGTACCAATTCCAACTTCAACATGTGAAGGGTCTAGTTCACACTTTGAATTTGAGCCTGTGGCGGAACATACATAGCAATGTATCGAATCAACCACAAGAACTAAAGATAAAAATAATTTATATTAAAATTTACATAAAAATAATATACCGATTTAATTACACATCCACAGACTGCATCCGTCATCTAAGTGGCACAGAGCCAAATTATAGGTAGAATTTATATACTCCCCCCCCTCAGTAAATTAATCTAAAGACAAGAGCTCTATTTCTTATTGTTTATTTGCATTTCAACTCATCATTGAGCCAATCATAATAATTTTATCGTTCTGAATCTTTCATTATAAACGATATTTTACAAATGTTGTATTTAAAAAAGATTTTCAAATGAAAGAGATAATCTGATATAACATTTATGAGTGACTGGACACAGATTATGTATTTAGAGCAGCGCTCTTCAACCTTTTTTTTTATTTTGTCCACCCCTTGTTGGGATCTGATAAATGTTGTCCCCTGTAATTGGTAACTTGTTTTTTCTTTTTATATATAGGTTGAAAATCGAATCCTAGCCATTCTAATGTTTCTAACGTTATAAATCAACACTATACAATTAGTTATTTAAAAAAAAAGTTTGTCTTCTTATTTCAATAACTATATAAACATTTCATATTTCCCTATATACTTAATTGAACAACACATGAAAAAATTAAACATCAGAACAAAGAAAATTTTCTTCTGAAAACAAAATCAAAATTGCAGATATGATTTTTTTGTATTTTAGCGTAGAATATAAGAAATTTTACTCAAAAAGAAAAAGGGAATTTATTTTTATCAGCAATTAATGGCCTGGTTCTGGATTAGGCGATTTTCAAATACATACGACATAAGAGCATCACAATTCAGAATAGATTTCATTTTTTTCCTTTTGATTAGAACTGAAGTTGGCATCTGCACAAATATGGATGTTAATTTCTCAGCTATTTCATTGTATTCTGGAATATTAGGCAAAAAAAATGGATTGAGAACATACATATTGGTAGTTGAGCGGTCATTTTCACTGTTTAAATATTAAAATTCAAAGTAAGATGTTTGTTGATCAAGTATGCCATTCGTATCTCCAGTGTCTGCTCTTCGTCCTGTAATTTGTTTCCAGCCGCATTCACTCACAAAGATATTTTAAGGCCTCAAAGTAAGAAAAACATTTTATTTCCACATTTGTTTTCCATTTTTTCACCTTAGGTTTGAATCCATTTATTTTACCTATACTTTAAAAAATATGCCCCCTTTGCCTTGGTGACTGATGTTTAGCTTATTCAGGAAATCAAATAATCGTTGTCATAAAAGACAGCCTTGCCATTCAAAAAATTTCCTGAAACTAACTCCATTGTGATTTGCTTCTTTATAAAGAACACACAAATTTACTCTCTTAGTGTTAACACTCGATTAAGAACTTTTTGCGATATAGCCAACGCATTTCAGTGTGAAAGGGGAGTTTAGTAAAATTAGCTTCCTTATATTGGTTATCATGAGCACAGATACAATTTTTACATCATCAAGAAGTAGCTTCAAATCATTTTTCACATAAGAATTTTTAGCATCATTCAGTCGCTTTACCACTAAAGTCTCCCTGTAAATTGAAATGCGACAAAACTTGATGCAAATGCTAGAATTTTCTTTACAACCCCATTTATTATACCAACTATTGCTTTTGCACCATCAGTAGTAACTAACTTACATTTCGCTCACTCAATGTTTTCTTCAATTGGGAATGGAATCAGTTTTTCGAAAATATTATGTGATGTAGTTTCTACCTCCAGATGGAGGCAACACAAAAAGTGTTCAGCAATTATTTTTATTTATAATTAACTCAGCTTTTCCTCATATATCTGTGATTTCGTTTAGTTGTATACCAAATGAAGGGGCTTGGTTCAATTTTTGAACAAGTTGTTCCTTCAAATCATTAGCTAACATCTCAGATCGGCGAGATGTTGTAGTATCTGATAATGGTGGCGAGATGTTGTAGTATCTGATAATGGTATCTGCTTTACTTTTTTCGATGCTTCTTTTCCTCAAAGTATAAGATCAGAAGTTACTTATAGCCATGGCAATACATTTTCGAGCAAGGTAAAAGGTTATTTCTTTTGCAGAATGATATGAGTGAGACAAAGTAGATGTTTTCATGTAATTGGGGTTACTTGACCTTTAAAAGAGGACTATAATTTCCAGTACGCTCCAAAAGTTGCCTCAAAGAATTGACTTGATTTGTTTTAATGTTTAGAGTGCTTTGTTTTCAAATGATGTTCAAGTTTTGAAGTAAAATCTCTATGTAACATCACAAAAAACGTATTTTGATGGAGGAAAAGGACTTAAAGCTTCATGCAGAGGTTGGAAAAATCCAAATGAAATATTGTTAGCATTCCAACGTTTTCGTCGCTTTTTGTATAGTAAATTTTCACCACGTGTCTTCTGTGGATCCTTGAAAAGCAGTAGTAATGGATGGGACATGATTAGTACTATAATTTTTGCCTGATTACTTCAGATTGAAGAATTGTCATCTATTTTTTTAAAGTACCGTATTTGCCGGTGTATAAAGAGTTTTATTTTATAATATTGAATTTCATTATACCACTAGTGTTGTCTTTTGCTCATTAATTTTTCATTCTATTTCTTTTTTAGTACTTAATTGTAGTATATATACTGTATTACGGAAGGTTATTATAAAAGAAGGCGTGGTAGCTTAATTTTCTTCTTGAGCAAATAAATAAATGTAGAAATTAAGGTGTCATTGAAAAACAAGCGGAGAATACATGGCCATTTTTTGAGCACTATTTAAACGGAACAGATACATTATAAAAATGGAGTAGAATAAGTGGTTTATAGTTATAGTGTATAAGAAAAAAGAATAGATTACAATATAGAAGGTGCTTTTATTTTTCTTTTGGTTATATTATTCAAGCTAACAGAGAGAAACATATTATTTTTTCTACTATATATTACTATTCTTTCAATTTAGTGTGTGCAGAATATAGAAGATATAATCCTCAACATGTAAGTATTATGCATTGCATTTGTTAGGGTTTATAAAAGAAAATATAGTTTTTATTGCACTTAAATTATTTATATATGTTGGCGCATAAGGCTAATTTTTAAGATATTTTTGTGATTAAAGAGCTAAATCTTTGTATATATTCATACTCTAAAATAATAAGTAGAATAAAAAACACAAAATTCTGTCTATATGAGATTTGGTCAAAAAAAATGCAAAATTTTGTCCAATACCTAAGAAGATTCCGTCGACACGATTTTTTTAACACACGATTGTGTTAACCACATTCAAAACTATATAATAAATAAAACATTAAAAATGTTCAGTTTATTTTTGTCAAGGAAATCTCATTAATACTAAATAAACTGTGAGATTTGAAAAAAAGTCCAATCACTTAATAAAAAAACAAACAATTTTTTAGTCTGTAATCCTAAATAAATTTTTTTTAAAAAAATCTACAAAAAACAATATCAAATTATGGAAATAATCTTGTATTTGTCAACGAAATCTAGTTAGGATTGTCGCGAAGTATTGTATTTTAAATTAAAAAAAGCTGATTGAACAAAGAAAAATTTAACAAAGGATGCGCGATTATCCTAAACGATGTCAACCAAATAATCATTTCCCATTAAAAATTAAAGCAAGCGGTGGAGATTTAAAGAGGGGAACCCCCCCCCCATGTGTTTAGGGGAGGGCGAAAACCTGCCCCCCTCAATAATTTTCTATAAGTAAGAGTTGTGTTGTTTATAAAAATTATGATGATCGCATTTTTCTATCGAACATATTTTACAGAGATGGTGAGGCTATATAATAATAATCCATTGTTCAATATGGAATAAGTAAGAATGTTTATCACAGTGTCTCCTTTTTGTAGTATTTTTGGCAAAAATGTTGATGATCCACTAGATTTTCTCATCTTCTGTCACAGTGATTCTATTTCTCTCTTCCGCTTTCTCTGCTAAAACTTCAAGCTCTCTTCTTTCATTCAAGCCCTCTTCTCTTGTTAAGCTCTCCTATCTCTCCAGTGACGTAGCTAGGCTGGGGCATGAGGGGCCGTGCCCACACTCCTATATACCTCCTGGTGCCCCCATGACTCTTATACGATATCAGTTTTTGAAAATTTCTCCTATGAAAGGATCAAGAAAGTATAAATAATGTTGCCCAAGTTTTTTGTTTTTAAATAGTGCCCCTTCTATCAACTTTTTTTTGGCTACACCACTGCTTCTGTCTAATTTGCATTTAGAGTTAAATTAAAATAGTTTTCAATCGTTACAATTTTATATCAATGAATATTGTTAGACTCGCGCTAAGAATTTTATTTCAACAAAAGTCACTTAATCTTTATCACTACGTTTGCTACATTTTGTAACATTTGAAAACTTTAATTTTTTCAAGTCAAGAAATTTTTTCAATAGTTATTTGGGAATGAATATTTTGATTATCTATTCAGTTTAAAAAGCAAGAATACTCTATTTGCTTAATATTTGAGCAGAGATATTTTCTATAATGTTCGATTGTTAAATTTTATAACACTGCACGTAATCAAATCACTTTTTTTAAGAAAATTTGTTGATTATTATTATAAAAATATAATATCGAAACAAAATGTTTCAGTTGTTAAAAATGTACTTGATCTATTTATGACAGTTGTCAGAATTTTATTTGTAGACAGAAATATTAAAAAAAAAACGCAATGATTTTCTTTTCTCGTATACTTTGATTTATGTTAGTTGGGTCCTCGGACATTTCGTCCCATTATTTTCATAAAACAGTTCGTCCCATTATTTTCATAAGACAGTTCGTCCCATGGACAATTCGCCCCATTATTTTCATTAAGAGATAAAATGATTAATTTGAAATAATTTAATAGAGATAAAATAAAATGGAATATAAAATTTTTTAATAATTTTAAACATATAATAAGCAAAGATGGATGAAACAAATAGCCTATGAGACAATTTGTCCAGGGGGCAAATTGTCTATTGGGCGAAATGTCTGTCGACCGTTAGTTTAAATAATTTTTTAATTATAAGGGTTAGCTACTTAAACGTTGGCTTTTCCTGCTTATAAAAATTTGAAAATATCAAATAAACTCTCATTCTTTATGGCTCCAATTATTTTGAAATTATTCTGAGAACAGACGGTTCCATTTTAAAATAGTGAAATTGCTTTATTAGTTTATTTTGTTTCCTTTCTCTCTTATGTTAATTATGTAGCAAATTTTTCAATTTTGAATAAAAGGTAAGGTGCAGCGGGTGTATTTTCATTGACAAGGCACTGATGTACCGCTTATGTCAAACTATGGACAAATTCATATCGATGAGGAATCAAATCCAGAGGCTTCCGTGCTGAGTCCATCATCTCAACCAACCTGTTATGCCACACATAGAGTATGCTGTAGGGGATACGTCAAATTAGTTTTCAAAAAACTTATGTTATGCTCTAAAATTTTTTAGTTTTTGTTGAGGCTCTATAACTTTTTTTCCTTAAAAGTTATTATAAAAGGCAAATCATTGCAAAATGTTAAAAGTTATTTTACCTTTTGTAGATTTTTGTAGCTTGTATCAATTTAGCTTTTAAACTATTTTTGAATAATGCTGAGGTAAAATGAAATAATGCGATCTTAATTTTTTGTTTTATTTTTGTTTGCACAATTATAACTTCATTTTATACCCTTGCCCCTGAATCAATCACATTTTTTCATATAAACATCGCAGGGTGTCTAGTAGACCCTTTGCCTTTAGACTACATTCACTCATATAAAACTATCCAACCTTCAGTTATTCGTTTTCTCTATGAATCAAATATCCTTTCATCAATTCCTGTAATGTGCCTGGTAGACTACTTCATTTTTCAAATAAAAAGCCTATTCCACCCCCTAACAATTTTGGATTTTTTTAAACTAGTGTATATTCGATATGCAAATTTAATTAAAATATTTTCGCTGGAAGTATAGTATTTAAATTCACAAATTTTTTTTAAAAAATCTAAAGTAGTCTTATAAATTTAGGACTTTAGGTATGGGCTGAATACACTCTATTTTAAAGAATTGCTTGAATATTTGGTCTCCCGTGGTATTTCCAGACCACTAATTTTGAAAATTGCAACAAAAAAATTTCGCCCCCAATAATTTTGAGGATGTGCGACCCTGGTTTAATTATGCGCATAATTTAACAAAAAATTATAAATGCTTTCAAAATATATTAAAATCTGCTTCAAATGTATAACGAACTATTAAATGTAATTTAAATGTCACTCTTACACAAATTTATAAACCCATAATAGAAAAAATTTTATTAGTATATTATTCTACCCTAAATTTTTTATGCCATATTATTAGTATTTAAAGAATATTTAAATACAGGATTTTTCAATCAAGTACGTCGTTGTTCCAATCAATTACGTTGCTTTTGCATTTAATAAATGTTAACGTATATAAATAAGTAGACTTAATTTAAATGTTTTTCTACATAATTTTCAGTCATTGTTGAAATTTCTATGAAAATAAATTTTGTATTATAATTATTCATTTAATAATTACAAAAATTTTAAATTTATTGAAAAAAAACAAATTTTGTATAATGTATGTTAAGCATTTTAGATATTTTTACCTTTAGATTGAAAAGGAGTTTATCAAACATTTAAGGAAGTAAACATTATTTCTTCCTCTAACAGTGAGAAATCAAAAAAAAGAAATCTAGATGTTAAAAATCTATGGTATTCATTTGTAAATCATAATAGCCAATTAATTCTGATGAATAAAACATTTTTTTTTAATTTTGAAATTCCTCATCTAGGTTATGGTTAGTGATAATCATTAAATTATCAAACTTTTTCCTACAAATGCTACTTTAAAAAAATAGGATGAGTACATAAAAATAAAACATCAGTTGTAATCTAATCAATAGAGTAATGTATTATAAATTTTCCGTTATTTATATTATTAATTATTTATCTTGTATTAAACAGTAATCATTATATTTTTTACAAATAGTTTTGTATATGAATCTTCTACTTTTTAATAAATATCGTCTGATTTTTCTGGTCACGAAAAATAAAATGGAAGTAAAATCTTAGAAAAAAATAGCAGCTATATCGAGGGACAACAAAATATATAATAAAAAAATAAGAAAGGGAAAAAATAAAATTATAAGAAATTCAAATAAAACACAAAGTATGTCTATATATTACCATTAGCAATAAATGAGATAAAAACCAAAAAAAGCATAACGATCCTAAGAATTTAAGTTATTTTTGGACGGAATAGAAATAAAAAAATCATTTAAAAATTCTATAATAATTTTATGAATGAATTAATGATTTTTTTTACATTATTAATTTTAAAAAAAGACAATTAAAAATTAATTTATTTAAATAGTTATAACCAAAATGCAAAAACAGCACTATAGTCTGTTTTTGGAAGATTTAAAGTATTACAAGAATGCGAATTTAAATTATTGTATTGAACTTTCATGTGAAACTTCTATTTACTTAAAATAAATCCAGATATAGTGTAGGTCCTGAGTTATTTACAAAAAAATTATTTAGTAATAAAAAAATAAGAACATTGAAATACCATATTATTGATATGACCTTATGTATCTTGGTCCACATAGCAAAAATTAAAATATCATAATATAGCAAATTAAATTAGACTCAGAATCTAAGAATTTATTCAAAAGATAAAAATTTCATGATTATATGGGTTTCATGCTATATTATATAAAAAATCCAATACTATATTATTTTGAAATTCTTCTCTCCTAATTTTTATATAATTTTCAAATATGGTTTTGTAAAGTGCTTCTTTATAATTCTTACTTTCCAAATTTATTTTCTATTAAAATCAACGCATGGTTAAAGACCCTATTTTCAATGTCAATTTCGTGCAATTCTTTGCTTTTCAGCATTTATGTAAATGATATATTTTCAACCTGCAACATTTTTAAAGTCTTACTTTATGCTCATTATATTTGTGCTTTTGGCACTGTCTCTAAAATAAATCATGATACTTTATCAAAGTCTGTTATATTGAAAGAAAAGTTGAGCTTATTGGATAAATGGTGCCCTATAAAACAAACTATCCATCAATATCAGTAAATCTAAAGTAATAATTGTTGTTTTTAGTACTTTTGTCGATTCTGAATATTCATTAAAAGCTAGTTTCGAAATAGTAAATTCTCATAATTTTCTTGGATAAACTATAGATATTAAACTCATTTCTCATCACACACAAATCAGTTAGCATTTAAGTTGAATCAAGTAATAGGTTTTCTTGGTCATTCTATATTCGCTACCAAGATAAAGTTACTTCTGTATAAAGCTTTCTTCGTTCAGTACATAAGTTTCAGTATAGTAAATTTTTATACAAAAAATTAATTAATTATCACTCCTTTACAGAAGAAGGTCTTAACTACAGTTTTTAATTTGTAATTTTCTGCTCATACATCTCATTTGTTTAAAAGTAATGATTTACTTAAAGATAAGGAAGTTGATGATATATGTAATCACGAAATGGCAATTTTTATATTTAATTATTTACATTTTATTCCAAAACCTTATAAACTATAAATCAAGTCTGCATACATCACATGGCATTCCATATTACCTCGTGTCTTATATCGTTTATTTCATTCAGAATTCTCAATTTATTTAAAACTAACAAATTTCTTCAAAAATTCAATTATTTATTCAATAATATTGAGGTTTCTTTTTTATGATTTAAAAATTTTGTAAAAAAACAATTACTTTCACAATACATTATTCAATTTTTTGTTGTGAGACAAATTATTTTTTTGTAAATATTGTTACATTATTTCCTCTTAATTTTTAAGTGTGTTTATATTATACGATATGTTTTTTCAACATAAAGTATCCTACTCGCGGGTTTCTGGCTTTTCGATCTTTATAATTTTTATTAGTTTATACTTTGAATATATTTTTTTTTGAATTTACATATGTGTTGTGATGTGAACTATTTTCTTTCTTTTCAACAAATTTTCTTCTTCTTCTAATCACTATATAGAGATGAATACGAAATTGAAATTACATGCGTAGTAAAGTATCATATACAGACTAAACGTTAGACTAATGAGTAAAGGGTAATACATGCAACATTTAAATCACATGTCTAGTATAGTGAGATGTTGTACATGTAGTATTATATATATGAATAATATTGTATAAACGATAAGCACAGTAATGAGTATAAAAAGCCTCATAGACTGATTAATATAGACGGAACAGTAGAAATTAGCAAAGTAGTGAATATAAGAAGATGATCGTATTGTAGCATAGTGAAATTTTTTACAGTAACGGTGCCCACACTTTATTTAAAAAAAGAGCAAATTTTTTGTAAAAAAATATCAAAGGGCCCAAAAATTTAAAAAATGTAAATAAATATTATTTCAAAGAAAAATTTTATATTTAATATTTATTTTGCAAATAAATAGCTAAATTTTCAAAATTAGGTTTCAAAACTCCAACTGACTCGTATGACTCAGATTTGGCCTATTGAATATCATTCTCAAAGCACTTTTTTGAATTTTTTCAATTTTTTTTGCATTTGAGTATTCCCAATTTCAAACTCTGTATTGTAGATGAGGAAGGAACATGGCTTTGTATAATTTGGATTTGACATCGAAAGAAAAAATTTTTTATACTTGTATAAAATATTCAAAATAACATTCAATTTATTAGAAAGAAAAACAATATGATCGTTCCAATTGAAATTCAAACTTATAATAAGTCACATAAAATTAATTTGAGTGTTGAAACTGACATGAATATCTAATGACTTCAATCTAGGTTTATTTTGGAAGTATAAATCTTTAGATTTAGACATATTTAAATTCATATTATTCGATGAAACACATTTTTTACGAACTCAAAATCTTCATGTATGAGAGATTTCAGATCATTGATACAACAATAGCTATAACTCGAGAGAGGAACAATTAGCGTTGGGTCATCTGCGTAACAAGAAATTCAAACCATTCAGATGAGTAAATGATGTCGTTTAAAAAATTGAAAAAAAGCGGCCCCAAAATTGACCCTTTGGGAACACATCTATTAGTTTTGTAAGGAGAGAAAAAGCAACCATTTACAAAAATAGTTTGAATTCTATCATAGAAATATGAATCAAAAAAAAGAAAGGCTTTTGCCACAAAACTATAGAACTTGAGTTTTAACAAATTCAATTTCCTTTTTGTACAATTCACACTCATAAATGCCCGCGGTATCATTGAATGTATAAAATATCTTTTTGAGTGCAAAATTAGCTAATTTCTGAATTACTTTTCAAAAATTTTTTGTATGCCCATATAGACAGCATCTAGTACAAAAAAGAACAGAAAAAATGTGGCAAAAATGTATATCTATTATAACTAATATATACATAGAAATTATTATCTTTCAAAAAATTATAGATAAGAGGAGAAACTTTAAAAACAATAATTTTCTTACCTCGATTTTGGACTTTTAAAAAAAAATATTTCAAGAATTCCATTTCCATCTTCAAAATTTTTAAGATCTGGATTTTTTACAAAAATGTCTTTTTGAATAGTCATTAGATAACCTATCATCAATTTAGTAAATGGAGTATGAGGTAAATATTGATTCTTCCTTTTGCTTTGATTATTGTTTTTGCACCTCCATCATCGAATTTTTGTTTGGAAAGCTAATTTTTATAGATTTCTCTTTTTTTTATATATAATTTACAGGAAGATTATTTAAGCACTTTTTAGCCTTTTCAATATCATTTTTTCTGCAATCATTCCCAGACTTGATGTATAGAAAAATTTAGTTAAAACATCAGTGTAAATTATAACTTGAGTTATATTTTGATTAGATATAGTACCTTTCAAAGAAAGGCTACTTTTACATTCATCAATGTCCGTGTTTTTATTTAAGATTTCAATTTTGTTACTTATTTAAACGAAACAATTCTCCTCTTTTGAACTATTGGAGCAACTAATTTCTTCAGAATTTTGGACGTAGTATGATAAAGCCAGACACATATTTTCTTTTGAAACCTTGTCTGATAGTAAAGACTTCATACAACCACATTTAGCAATTTCTATAATGTTCTGTATATTTTTGTCCATGATAAACAAAAACAAAAAAGAGAAAATTGAAACTTTCAGTATATTTTAGATTTGAGGAGTAGCCATCGCGGAATTAGTTAAATTGTCATCTTTCTGGGTAGCGATAGGTATATATCGATCTTTTTGAAATATAGAGTTATGTTATATTTTCGCCATTTTAAGAAGAGAATATAATTAAAAACTAAAGTTGCTAATGGTAGGTAGATAGGTAGGTAGGTAGGAAGAAATATCTAAGCACTATCGGACTTCTCCATATGCTTGCGAAATGCTTGAGGTATAAAGTTGAAGTTCGAAAGAAGTGTATTGATTAGGCTTGTGAATTGATTAGGAATGAGGGACTTTGGAGAAATTGGTTAGTTGTTGAGGGAGTTTGAAGTGTAGAATGCTGGATTTTTGAGGTGGTAGTTGAAGGATGATTGATTGAGCAAAGGTAGTCGGTGGGTGGTAGAGAATATACAGTCAAATCTGTAAGACAGTCACCCTTGGGACCAGTCAAAAGCGGCTGTTTTACGCAGGTGGCGGTTTTATCAAGGTTCACCTACAGTATCTGAAAAATTTATCATAGAAAATTAACACAATTTCAATAAAATTTATCAATAAAAACATTTATTAGAATATAACAGGAAAAACGCATAAAAACATTTAATTCATTATGTATAAAAAAAATTTCACTTTCTTTTAAAAAAGTTCGTGATGGTTGTTTGCTTTGTATATTTT
Source organism: Nectonema munidae (assembly GCA_030549495.1). Classification (NCBI taxonomy): domain Eukaryota; kingdom Metazoa; phylum Nematomorpha; class Nectonematoida; family Nectonematidae; genus Nectonema; species Nectonema munidae. The sequence goes on from JAUIRK010000897.1 coordinate 709,220, forward strand.
TTCATTCTTATGTTAATGGTAATATCTTGCATATCGAAACAATGTTTTAGCATGTCATTGTTTCCTGTTTGCAAAGCAAATTGCTTACATATTTCTAAGCAGTCTTGGATGTGAGTTAAAGAAGGTGGCTTGAACGATTCTTCAACTGGCTCTTTACCATCGTCATCATCATCACCATCTGAGTCCTTTTCGTTATCATGAAGAATATCTGAAGCGGAGCGATCCCAGTCAATAGCATAATTTGAGGTAAGAAGGTCATTATCAATGTGGTTAAGATTGTTGAATTGTAATCCAAATAATTCTTTGGAAAGACATAAAACTGATGAAGAAATATCATTGGTTTCTTCGAAAACATCAACGTCAATCTCCGTGCTTTCCATATCTGATGTGTTTACATTCGTGAAAACCTCTGCAGTAAATCCAGCTCGATCAAAACCCTTATGAATAATGGAAGATGTCACTTCATTACAAGCTTTATGGACCCAGTTGATGGCATCCAAAAGAGAAATTTTTCGGAGAATTTCCAGACTACTGATGAACTCATCTTTCGCAATGTTGTCACAAACAAACTGTAGCTGTCTGTCTTTGTATTTTAGCTTCATGGCTTGTATGATGCCTTGATCCATGGGCTGAATAACTGATGTGTTTGGTGGCAGAAAAATTAATTTAACGCTAGTAAGTGTCACATGAGGGTGCACAGGAGAACAAGACTTCTCGCTTTTGATTTTTCATTTGAAAATCAAACTTTTTACCCAATTATCAAAGATTTTACCTGTCATCCACGACTTTTTGTTTGACTTATATTTAACAGGAAGTGAATGTTTATCAATGTTTTTAAAACAACGAGGATTTTCCGATTTTCCTATCACAAGTAAAGGAAATTTCTCTCCAGTCATTGAAGCAGATAAAGAAACGGTAATGCGGTCTTTAGACTGTTTACCGCCATGTGTGTTATGCCCTTTAACATGTAATGATTTGTTTCGCTGATTGTTTCTGCAGAACAAGCCGGTTTCATCCATGTTAAAAATGTTTTTTGGCTCATACCCAGCACAAATGGTAGAAAGCTTTTGTTTCCAATTACAAACAACACATTTGTCTACATCACCACTTTCCCAGACACAGATCGAAACACAATTTTATGACGCTTTACAAACTGACTTGTACTCGTCTAGTTGAAGAGTCTTGAAACCACTTTCAACTTAGTTCATTAACTTTTTCATTTTCTGTTTTTCGCATTTTACGTTTACGATCGTTTAGAGCATAGTTTTGAAAATCATGCAAAATTTCGGCTTTTCGCTTCATAATATTTTGAACTTGATCTTTGCTGACGCTGAATGCGCCAGCCACTTTACGTGAACTTTCAATTTTTTCGTACATTTCAATCACCTTAACTTTATCTACAAGGGACAGAGTTTTTTTTTAATTTCCTTTAGACATTTTGATAGAAAACAATTATTATGTGTTAGCTCTAAATAAAGCAAAAATATGTGATGAAGAAACTTTCATTCTAAGTAAAACAGTTGCCACGTAAATACGTATACATCATTAATTACAATTATCAATGCTGCATGAATGACATAAGGCATATGCTTGTTAGTCGTATACATGAAATTTTATTTTATCTACCACTCTACATAACTTGATACACATCGAAGATTACCGTCCATTGTTCCTTTTGAGGACCAACATTTTGAAGAGGAGATTCGTCTGCTTTCTTTTTCAATGGAATTTTATATATTCAAAGCGGGCGATTTTCATTTCTTGGATCACTGGTGACCCACTGGTCCTCAAAGGGTTAAAAGTGATCAAGATATACGCGTGCCAGTCATATGATAAATTACATTTCAAGTTTAGTTGTAATTCACGTAACATCATTAGAAAGTTTCTTTTTGTCATCTTAATAGTCAACTAATGCAAGATTTCATTTTCTAGTAATGTAGATAATAAATAAGGAAAGCTAACAAAATAATATACTACTCTAGTATGGTGCGTGGCGTTCTTGTGCAAGTTTTATTAAGATTCGGACTGCAATGTAGTGGCGGCTGGCGCCGTTACAGAGGTGGTGGTCTTTTACAGGGTATTTTTAATGTAAATTTAATCGGGACTGTAAGAAAGTGGCGCTCTTAAAGAAGTGGCGGTCTTATAGAGGTAGCGTTTAGAGCAGGTTTGACTGTAAATCTTAAATAGAAGAAAATAGTGTAGTTATTTTTGTAGATTTTTTTTTTTTAATGTGAGTTTATGTGGTATAAAAAGTCTCTGGGTTCGGAGATTGCAAGTTTGATTCTATGAAGATAATGAGAGAGTTTAGGGCATTGAGGAGGTTCGGGTATAAAAGTAGTTCGAAGAAATTAGATGGTGGGCGATTGAGAGTTTTGACGGATAGTGAAAGAAATAAAGTTCTTGCGTGGTTGTAGTGGCAGCAGGAAAGTAGAAGATGCTGATGTGTTTCTTGTTGATTGCAGTTGAATCTACATAGATTGCTTTGTGATTTTTTAATAGGGTAGAGATAGGAGTTGCAGGGGCAGTGTCTGGTTAGCCATCTGATTAGCGGTCGTGGTGGGAAGAATTTCATTTTTGACCAAATGTACAGAATTTGATATGGGTTGTTTATATGTTGGAAGAAAATGGAGGGTGAGGATTGGTTAGGTTCTTGTCTAAGGTATTGAGTGTTAGATCTAAGTAGAGGGGTATAGGTTTCTAGGAGAAATGAGATAACCGGGATGTAAGGAGTATTTGGAGGTACTTTTTTAGCTAGCTTATCTACATAAGTTGTATACAAAACAGAAGATTATCATTTCGATTATATTGAATAAATTTAGCTCAAAATAATTAGGAGTTTTTTAATGTTTTTATTAACAACTAGGATTTTGATATTTACCTATAATAGTTAGAGGGTACTTTTCAGTTCCATTAAAATTCTTTACAACTAAAACAGAAATTCTTTCCTTGCAATCTACCTCCCACACAATATTTTCTATTGAACTCAAGTATTTTGTTTTGTAGAACTTTCCAAAATATTTTGGTTGCGTAAAGATTCAAAACATCTTTAGGTGAATACCTTTAATTAGATTTTATAACACAGATGATTTCCAATCAGAAACTACATTTTTGCTAATTCCCATGAAATAAAATTTATATTGTGTCTAGTTTTTCATCTTGATATCCAAGCATGTATTTTAAATTTTTTCAAACCAATCTATTAAATTTTATCAAATATATTCACGTTCCAGCCCTTACGCTTTTTTTTTATTTTATTTTTGATTAAAATACAAAAAAATGATTTAAAAGTATTTTAATGTAATAAAAAGTTCAAATTTAATTTGTTATATATAACCTATTTAAGAAATTTTATTATATTTTTGTAGAAATTTAATAAAATTTTCCCTATAAGCAAAATTCCTTATATTCAAATTCGTTATAAATGAAATCCACTGATCTAACTATGTCTTCTAGTATTAAAATAAGATTTACTTTTAATATAAAAGAATATCACGTGACATAAAAATCAAAAGACATTTTGGGCGTATATTAAATTTCCATGGTAAGAAAAATATATTCTATACTTTTTAAATTTCGGTTCTATTTCATAGAATGATAAAAAAAGGGTTTTGACCTGATTTCTAAATACAGAAAATGGCCAATCTAGGTTTTCAAATAGCGATTTTTTTTATTTTTTAGAGATTTATTTTTAAATTGTTTTTTTGTGAATTGAAATATCTAAATTTTTTAGGCGATAATTAACCCTGGTAGTATTATTCCAATTCTTTGATTCATAATAAAATTATTCTTTGATGAGTGATAAGCCCTCAAAAAAATTCTTGACCTGTTCGTTCATATTCTTGAAAGTAAACACAGCTCTTTTGAGCTTGAATATATATTTCAGTTTCCAAGAAAAATTTTTAAATTTCCTGTTTCTCAAACCATATACATTTCTCAGGGTACTTTTCTGCCAAACTTTAATTATTTCTTTTCCATAAGGTTATTAATAGACAATACTATAGTTCAGGTATGATAAAAAGAGCTCTTTATATAATAATAATGTTTGATATTTGTGGGAAAGATATTCTTTGTAGATATAAAATACCAATTATTCCCTCAGATTAAATATTAGCTGATCCACCTGCTCATTGAACTTAAAATTACTACTAAATACCATGCCTAATATTTTAACTCTTTCAACGACGTCTATACCCATTGATTTTAGAAAAATATATTAAAAATTAAATTTCTGAGAAATCATCATAAATTTATTTTGTCTCTATTGATCCAAAATTTACCTACTTTAAACAATGTAGAGAGTTTAAAACAGACCTGAGAGAATTAACATCTACTTTTTCACATATTTTAATTTCAGATAGTGCTAGGTAAATACAGATATCTTCAGCAGAATATTCAAAATATCTATACCGTCTTTCTTATGTAATTTTGGTATAAAAGTTGTATGATAAATTGTATCAAAAGCTTTTGTTAAATCAAAAAATAACATCAAAACATCTTTTTTTCTCCAGAAAATTAACTAATTTGCTTATCACTTATGAATTAAATACTTTAGTTAAATAATTTTTCTTTGAGGTTTCCGGTATGAGCTAAGTTGAGTGTATGTAAATTTTGTTTAAATTTTTGTAAGATTTTTTAAAATTTGGAATAATTAAAACCCGTCTATATTTTTTAATTTTCTTCCTATCATGTTTTTAAATATAGGAATGACTTAATGTACTGTAAGAATATTAAGAAAGATATTATACGGAAAACATTTATATAGCCCAAAGGTTTAAATTATTCATTTTCATTTATTATTCTTTAATATTTGTTTCAAAAATATAATATATTTATTTTATTTTTAGTTTTATTTAAATTAATAAATTTTGCATAGACAGGATTATTTGTAAAAGGAAAATGTTTAAATGGCGTGTTTAAATATTTTTGTTAAATGAAGTAATATCCTATGTTATTTACGAACTTTTCCTTCCTTTTTAAAATAATATAGCATTTAAAGAAAATGTTTCTATCTAATTAGTTTCATTATGCAATTTTTTCTATATCCATATAAATTTATATAATGCTTTGTAATTTTCTTCCTTTGCCTTTTATAGTATATTTTTCAAATTTATTCGATATATTTTGTAAAAAAATAATTTAAACGTTTATAAATAACTTGATATAAGATATATAAAATGTTGAAACAAGAGGATCTTCTAAACAGTCGTTTCCAAACTGCCCCGTGTCGACCAATGCGACTCGTCAAAATTCTTAGGATTGCTGTGAAAATTTAGAAATATGTATTGGAAATTATGTTATTTTTTCTTGGGAAAACTATTTTGTATAATTTGAAAAATATCTTCTAAAGTAGGAAATGTCTTGGAAACACAGACCTAAACCATGGAATTTCAACAATTTACGCATCTACATTAATATTTTGATTCGTTTTTTATTTTTTTTTCTCTAAAACTATTAAGGTTTATAGGACATTATTTGAAGAATCATCTAACTTTTTTAATCATCTGGGACTTATGCTATATGGTTGGCAAAGCAAATAAATATTTTTTTTAACACAACTGTTTAAACTTATCTACTTATCAGATATTAAGCAATCAATCTGTGTTTATCACATTTTATAGTCATCAAATTCTTTATAATCTTAGTAAACTCACTTATATAAAATTCAGACCAACAGGGCACATCCTCAATGGGGCGAATTTTTTTTACAATTTTTAAAGTTTATTATAAAAGGTTTTTTGTCTGATCAAGACACCATCATTATTACCCTCAGTAAGCTTGTACACTCAGCTCCCAATCCTAGCTTAATTGTGGATGACTTCAGTCGTGTTTGTAATTGTAATGGCATAACCTTCTAGCTCGGGGTTTTACAAGGTTTTACTTCGTGCGGCACCTAGTAAAATATTTGAACTTTTCCCATAAATCATGAACGTTTATCCTAAAATAGGTTAAAATGTTTTTAAATGCGTATTTTCAATAACTAATGTAAAGTCAGGGGCGCACATCCTCAAAATTATTGGGGGGGCGAAATTTTTTCTTGCAATTTTCAAAATTTTTGGTCTGGAAATACCACGGGAGACCAAATATTCAAGCAATCCTTTAAATTAAAGTGTTTTCAGCGCATATCTAAATTTATAAGAGTGCTTTATATTTTTTGACAAAATTGCCCCCAATTAAAAAGACTATACTCCAGCGAAAATATTTTAATTAAATTTTTTCGAAATGGGCCAGAAAAAATGCCCTCGATTAAAATGTAGGGAAAAATGCCCCAATTTAAAATTAGGAAAAAATGCCCCAATTTAAAATTTCAAAAAATTATTAATTAAAATTAAAGAAATTTTTTTTTTAAAAAGATAAGTCAAATAAAGTTTTTTTGTAAAAAAAAAGGGTTAACTTTTCATCTAAAACATTTAAAATTTAATTAAAGTAAACTAAAAAACTCAGCATACGACAATTTTTTAAATATAAAATTTTTTTTTATAAAACGGCAAATATTTTTGGACTTTGTGTGTATCAGAACACTTTCTATATATAATTTGTATTTTAACTGATTTTAAGAACACATTCCCACAAATCTGCACTTTTGCTATTGTTTTCAAGAACTTTATAAAGAAAAAACCCTATAGATTTAGAAATTTTAGAAATTTAGCCTTTCAAAACGGTACCAAATAAAAATATTTATATAATTAAAAAAAATCCTGAAAATCAAAAATTAGGGGGCATTTTTTCCTACTTTTTAATTAGGGGCATTTATTTCGGGGTCATTTTTTCTGGAGGCATTTTTTCCGGGCATTTTCTCTGGGGGCATTTTTACCTACAACCATCGAATAAACACTAGTTTAAAAAAATCCAAAAATGTTAGGGGGTGGAATAGGCTTTTTATTTGAAAAATGAAGTAGTCTACCAGGCACATTATAGGAATTGATGAAAGGATATTTGATTCATAGAGAAAACAAATAACTGAAGGTTGGATAGTTTTATATGAGTGAATGTAGTCTAAAGGCAAGGAGTCTACTAGACACCCTGCGATGTTTACGTGAAAAAATGTGATTGATTCAGGGGCAAGGGTATAAAACGAAGTTATAATTGTGCAAACAAAAATAAAATATAAAATTAAGATCGCATTATTTCATTTTACTCAGCATTATTCAAAAATAGTTTAGAAGCTAAATTGATTCAAGCTACAAAAATCTACAAAAAGTAAAATAACTGTTAACATTTTGCAATGATTTGCCTTTAATAACTTTTAAGGAAAAAAAGTCTATCAGAAAAAGTTATAGAGCTTCAACAAAAACTAAAAAATTTTGGAGCATAACTTAAGTTTTTTGAAAACTAATTTGACGTATCCCCTACAGCATACTCTATGGGTGGCATGGCAGGTTGGTTTGCGATGATGGACATAGCACGGAAGCCTCTGGATTCGATTCCTCATCGATACCAAATTGTTCATAGCTTGACATAAGCGGTACATCAGTGCCTGGTCAATGAAAATACATCCGCTGCACCTTACCTTTTATTCAAAATTGAAAAATTTGCTACATAATTATCATAAGAGAGAAAGGAAACAAAATAAACTAATAAAGCAATTTTCACTATTTTAAAATGGAACGGTCTGTTCTCAGAATAATTTCAAAATAATAGGAGGCATAAAGAATTAGAGCTTATTTGATATTTTCAAGTTTTTATAAGCAGCAAAAGCCAACCTTTAAGTTGCTAGCCCTTATAATTAGAAAATTATTAATACTAACGGTCAACAGACATTTCGCCCCGTAGACAATTTGCCCCCTGACAAATTGTCTCAGGCTATTAGTTTCCTCCATCTTTGCTTATTATGTGACATATGTGTAAAATTATTAAAAAAATTTATATTCTTGTTTATTTTATCTCTGCTAAATTATTTCAAATTAATCAATTTATCTCTTAATTTTTTAGAATTGTCCATCAGACAAAATGTTTTATAAAAATAACGGGGCGAATTGTCCATGAAACAAAATGTCTTATGAAAATAATGGGGCGAATTGTTCATGGAACGAACTGTCTTATGAAAATAATGGGGCGAATTGTCCATGGGACGAACTGTCTTATGAAAATAATTGGGCGAAATATCCGAAGACCAAACTAACATAAATCAAAGTATACGAGAAAAGAAAATCATTGCGTTTTTTTTGAATATTTCTGTCTACAAATAAAATTCTGACAGCTGTCATAAATAGATCAAGTATATTTTTAACAACTGAAACATTTTGTTACGATATATTTTTATTATAATCAACAAATTTTGGTAAAAAAATGATTTAATTAATTATGTACAGTGTTACTTATAAAATTTAACAATCGAACATTATAAAAAATATCTCTGCTCAAATATTAAGCAAATAGAGTATTATTGCTTTTAAACTGAATAGATAATCAAAATATTCATTCCCAAATAACTATTCAAAAAATTAAAGTTTTCAAATGTTACAAAATGTAGCAAACGTAGTGATAAAGATTAAGTGACTTTTGTCTAAAAAAATTCTTAGCGCGAGTCTAACAATATTCTTGATAAAATGACGTGAAACTATTTTAATTAACTCTAAATGCAAATTAGAAAGAAGAAGGGGACCAATTAAAAGGTGAAAGGGGGGGATTAAAAACAAAAAACTTGTGCAACATTTTGTTTACTTTCTTGATCCTTTCATTGGAGAAATTTTCAAAAACTGATATCGTATAAGATGCATGGGGGCACCAGGAGGTATATAGGAGTGTGGGCACGGCCCCTCATGCCCCAGCCTAGCTACGTCACTGGAGAGATAGGAGAGCTTAACAAGAGAAGAGGGCTTGAATGAAAGAAGAGAGCTTGAAGTTTTAGCAGAGAAAGCGGAAGAGAGAAATAGAATCACTGTGACAGAAGATGTGAAAATCTAGTGGATCATCAACATGTGTTTGCTCAAAAATACTACAAAAAGGAGACACTGTGATAAACATTGCTTACTTATTGTGTGCATATTGAAGCAATGGATTATTATTATATAGCTCTCACGCATCGTCTGTGACCGCCCCCGGATGTGCGCCCCTGTGTAAAGTGGATTTCATGCGTGATAGTAGACTATAATCGTGTCTTCCTTTATATTACTCTGATTGAAAAGATGCAAAAATGTACAATTTTTTTCGACAACACTATTCTAACTTAAAGAGAAAAAAATCATTCATGTATGATAGAGTGTTAGCGAAAACAAACTGATCATTTTTCTTCATGATCCTTATTATTTGGATTGGATACGTTCCTGATTCTTCAATTTTGTCCATAATCATCTGAATTACTTTTTTGGCTAGAACAAATTCTTTACATGATCGTGAAAATAAGTAATCTGAAGATATCTTCTCATAAGCTTATCATGCATTTCTTTGAAAGTTGAATTTATAGCAATCATTAGCTTGATAAATTAAATTGACCAGTGTTCGATAAATCCGCAGTTTTATTATGCCAGCGATAGGACATTTGAAGCTCAGTAAATTATCAAATAGTTAAGCTTGTTGAAGAAAATAGACTGGAAAACATGATCTAAAATTAACAAATAGAACAAGTTACGCCAGATTTTTTTTGTTTGACGCTTTCCCATTAGGACATGGCGAGACAATGATAACTACTCATTGCATGTAATAAAGCATTTATCCCTCATTACCTTTTCAACAGTTATTGAAACCGAAATTCTCTTTCAAATTTGGATGTTCTAGTACTCAAACAATCGCATGTGTAGCAAAAAACCTTATCGCTAGATATGTTATACTCTGAGTGAATATTTTATACCGTGACCCTAATAAAGATCTCTTTTGTAAATCTTTGTAGAACAAAATTCTTTGTTGAGCCGATTCAGTATTTAGTGTTCAGAGGTAGAAAATGTCTGTCTTATGAAGACAATTTTTTAATCCATGAATTTATCAGCTCATGCTACTGTTTCTTCTACACTAAGTGTTATCATCTAAATTTGTTCTAATTAGAATGCGCCTCACCTATGAAATACTTCTAAACCCCTAAAATAAATGTAAAATAGCGCTCCACTAAATATTATATAGGAATGACTATTTCCTTTCAGAAAAGTTTTTGCGAGACCCAAAGTCGACACATTTAACTTCTCCATTTACTCAATCGACTTTCGTAATTGATAGTGGTGTTCCGATAAGTCAGCATAAGCTTATTTTTAAGCTGCTATGGGCATAAGGAGTGTTATGGACTCGGAGTTTGAAGTCAGTAGAGTCGGAGATTTTAAAGGGATAGGAGTCGGTGTCGTTACCTAATAAAATTTAGGAGTTGAGTTTGGTTTTTTTAAGTATTATTTGGAGTTGGTTTGGAGTCGACCTTTTGTCATCTATTCATTATATCTCCAATAATTGAGAAACCTTTTATGTTATCATTTGTTAATTATATTTAAAGAAATAATACTCGTAAGTTGACTAAGATTTTTAGCATCATATTTAGTAGTTTTTTATCTTATGTTTAAGTAGTTCGACTTATGAATTTCTCAGTTTTGATTTTACGTTTATCATGTGAAGATTCACATCTCCATTGTTCATTTAAATCAAAGCATTGGTTCATACAACTATATTTTCTCTCGGATACGCTCATGTATCAATTGTTTCATTCCGTTGCGTTTATCTTTGTTATTGCTTTCACATCAGAGATTCAACTATAAAAACTGGATGTACTTAACAGTTCCTAACGTACATATTGTAATAAGGTTTCCTCAGATGGACTGAATATTTGAATGCCGAGGTCTTTTTTTGTCCCCTTTTTGTAGGAGCTTGAAAGTGTTTATGGAAAGATGTCGCTATTCGTTTTTAATATATAGAATTCTTTTTTAGATGGCAGATTTACAAAGTATAGATCCAAGAAAACAAGAATTGTTGGAAGCAAGATTGCTGAAAACAAAAGTAATTTTTATCGTTTTGATCTGTTTTTTTTTATTATTTTCTGCGTGTTTCTAGGTCTCCAATACTTTGGCTGTAAATATTTCCTCTTCTACAAATAACAACAATGTAAATCCTAGTGAGTTGTCTAACCAATCGAATATTAGCAGTACCGGTGAATCATATAGTGCTAAAGAACCTATGAACTCTCAATCAGGCCAAGAAGTGACAATAATCTTCAATAATTATAATCAACTCCATCCTCATTCACATCATTAAATAGATCACCATGAAGCATATCAGTTTCTTTAACAAACACCAACATAATATCATCCTTTATCCTCATCGATGTCAAGATTAGCATCCATTCAGTTATTTAATTTTGCTTATTTTTTAAATTTAATTCAGTCTACTCCAGTCAAATCAGTAGGTGGAACAGGAGCTTTAGATACGATTATTGAAACAGAGCCACGAACAACGGAACGGCGCAAGCGACGTAGAGCTGCTGAAGAAGCTAAGAAAGCCATTGAAAATAAAAAAATCAATAACGACTTCTTTCGCAACTTCTCTAGCAAGGTTTGTTCGATCACTATTTTTTTCTATTATATTTTCTTACATTAACTTATCAATGATTTACTGGTGTACCAAGAACAATTCAGCATAAAAAACTTCTATTTTTTACACAATTAAATGGCGATTTTCTATTAGCCCAATAATTTTTTCGGCCCTCTGTTTGAAGTTCTGAGTCTTTTTTTTAATCTATACTTTAAATAATTTGTTGTTTTTATATAATCCCATTTTTTCATGCTTTTTTTTGTATACTTCTGCAAAATTCTTATTTATTTTGCGTTTTTATGAACTGTCCCTTTAAAACAATATAATGAGAATGTAACATTAAATTTGTAGCAAAAAATTCGGTCCATATTTTTATTATTTCAGGATGGGGGAGGGGTAATTATTGTGTTTGACGTCCTTGCTCAATTTCCGAAGATCTCAGAATCGAAACTGAAGATACTATTTTGCTTGCTTACAGTTCGATATAAGCTCTATAAGTTGTTTTTTTTGTTAATTTTTTCATTGCATTTTTCAACACAAATGATTTATTATTGCTGTCATGGACGTACCTATTTGAAATAAATTGTTGCTTAGAAATTGTGATAAACTGTAAATGAAGACTTTTTCCATAAAGACTCTTTACGTTCCTTGAAATGATATCGTGCATTAGATTTCGTTAATCGATTCTGCATCTGATGAGTGTTAGAGGTGCGTAAAATATTTAATGCGTATTGTGCTTGAAGACTGTCTGTTTAATCTTTGATATTCTAGGTATGTAGAAATGTCCCTCTTTGTTAATATTTTTAATATAATATTACTGTCTATATTTCTTCCATTCTTGTTCTCGTTTTTTAATTTAAAGCGTACTTCTAGATTTTAATTTTTTTTACAAAATTCGAAAAAGTAATTTCATAGCTCAAATAGACAGGCTCATCTAGAAGGCGGTTTGAAAGTTACACCGTAATTCTTCATTTAGTGCCTTCATAATTCATGCTTTGTCTACCCCAATACGGTCAGCACAGTTTTTAAAAAGTCAATCGTTTCTTAATGTGATGATAACTGACCATAATTTTGAATGATTATTTGATAAATCGGTCAATAATTCAAGTATTTATTTATCTTGCTTTTAGGATAAAGGTGTTCAAACTGTGGTTATGATTTCTGAAGAATCAACTGCATTTATGGATGATGCCTTACATCATAAAATTTCTTCTTCAACTTCAGAAAACTCCAACACAATGAAACAAGTTCTCAACAAAAATATCATATCCGAAAAGTGTGGAGCGTTAGTTAATAACGAAGCTTCTCTTGATAAAAAGCGTATATACGAGCTTGAACAGGTGATAACTTTTTATATCTTGTATCTTTAGTGCTCTTTCCAAGTAGGGTTGTCCATCATTACATCCTTATTTGTACAATTGGGGAAGATGATTCTTTCTTTGGATGCAATGTCGGCAGCTAAAATATTGAAGAAAGCTTAAATTGAGAAAGTTTTGAAATATTTTATTTTTTATAATTACATATTTGAAAAATTGTCATTTTTGAAGAGTTTCTTTTTCTTGCTCCTTAAATTTTACAGTTTGGAATAATTCAACATCTAGCAATAGATGCAATAAACATATAAATTTCGAGTTTTTGCAAATAAAAAACTGGTCTTAGAAGATTCAAAAGACCAATCTAAGTTTTGGAAAAATTTTCTTAATACTCAACTGTTTCAATAGCGCTATATAAGTTGTACACTTTTTTGAAATTTTGGAGCTGTTCAAGCATTACTCTTTCAAAAGGAATTTGTAATGAAAAAAACTTTGCATTACAGTTTTGATCATACTATGTCATCCCTTGCGTGAAAATTTATTTTGGTTTGCCTTTTCTCTAAACATAACTTTCTTTTAGCCAATTTTTTAAAAAGCCTAGTTTGAGTAATAGGGACAAGAACCGTTCTTGGCTCTTATTTTTCATGTAAATATAAGAACCTTGTTACTTTTACCAGACTATTACTTGAATACATATATAAGGCAAGTATATGTGCTATATATTATTTGCAAGAAAGACACCTAAAGAGAGCTTGTTACACCGTTTTGACTACAATCCATAGTTGAAATTTTATAGGCGGCGTTGAATTTTTTTACTTATAAATGAGATTAGGGTGGTCGCCTATTCGATGTGCACCCCTACTATAAGTAGGGTGCAACTTATACGGGTTAGAGGTGGTGAAGCGCAATCCAAAATCTTGAGCGAAAATATTTAAGAATCTACTCTAATTGAATGCTTAACGCAAACTCAGCTTTTAACAGATAAGTTACTTTTGTTCCAACTACTCTTTAAAAGTATCTTTATTCTTGTTTTTATATGCAATTTTTATCAACATAAAAATAGAAGGATTTAATCGAATCAATATAGGAGATAGTACAATGGTACCTCGCTTTTCGAACGTCTCTGTACTCGTACAATCCTTGATCAAATGCCAAACACGCGATGAACGCATATTTATTAAAGAATAATTTAATAAAAAAAAAGTATTTATTTTGTTTAAATATTCGTGGAATATACATAACAAGATGTTATTAATTAAGATGTAGGATTAATTTACTTTTACATTATTTCTTATCGAAATAAATGATTCCATATTCTTCCAAATTGGTTAACACTTTGTTGGAACGGATTCTGGTCGAAAACCCATGTTCCACTGTATTAGAAAATGATTTTAAAACAAAAATATGCAAATTTATTATAGCGAGTTTTAAAATGCCATCAACGCTAAATTGAGAAAAAAAAATTACAACCTTGTTGTATAGATATTTGAAAACGTGGGTTTTATGATATTTTAATAAAGTGTCTCTATTAGTAAACGAGTGAAATATAAAAAGGTTTTCGTCATTACTTATCAAATAGTGCGTTGAAAATATTTTAGTTTTCATTGGCACTATTGAAGTGCCTGATCAATATTCAAAGCAATTATAATAGATTATTATCTAAAGAGATAACCTTAATTTTTCAACGCTTGAACCTAATTCCCTATCCTTGATGTCTTATCATTAATTTCTATTTTTTAGGGTAGCATATTATTTTGACCACTTTTTCATCTTTTATAATCTGTATGATTATTTTTATAGAGTGTGGCGGATTTAACAGACTCAAACTCTGAAAGTTCCAAAATCATATCTCACCTTAGCGAAGAAATCAAATCCCAGAAATGCTTCATTTCAAAGTTTACTGCAATCATCAAAGATCTACTGGTTGAAAAGGTGTCTATTTTTTTAAAGTTTCATTATCACGAATATGCTGACGCTGTGTTGTGCCAGTCAAAAAATTTAAATCGTTCAGAAATAAAGATACAACAAAATACTTTTAAAAATTGTTTTCAATATTTTAGAAAAATTGATTTATTGAAAACAGGTTTAGAATATTAATCAGTATTGAGCTGTGAGATTTGCGGTTTATTACTTGTGCTAATATAAAAATCTTTATTCATAAAAGGTGACTTTGTTTATTGTATTGTAATTGCTTCATTCTTGTCTTTTGGGAGTCAGATCTCTCTCTCTCTCTCTATCCATTAGTAGTCATGCTTTATAATTCAGAATCAGTATATTGGATCTTAGAAATAAAGTAGCCTTTTCTCTTTTATAGCTTCTTAAATTCTACTATTCATTTGTTAAGAATTTATCTTACTACTAACGAACTATCGATTAAGATCGCTCAACGTAAAATAACGATACTAGGAACTTTCGGTCTACATTGTTTGGATCTCAAACTTCTGCTCTACCTAAATAATGGCACTTAACGTCCACATCTTGTACTTATCTAAAAGATAAGTTAGTTTAAAAGTTGGCCTAGAGTAGTTTCATCATCGTTTCTTGATTCGAGTTTCAATGGTGGAATTTTGCTCAGTCTAATTATTATAAGAGCGTAAGGTTCAACTAACGGAAAAACAAGATTTATCTTTAACTTTTTTTATAGTTATTTTTATTTTAAATGTATCTAATTTTAAATATTCCATCCTCTAAAATTTCTTGTCTAAACAAATATAATTCCTAAAATGGCCAAAAAAATGTCTAATCACATTAATCCATTTTTAACATTATCATCAATAATATTAAGGACATCATTATCGAATAAGATGATCACTATTATCAAATTTTTTGTTATATTAGAAAAAATTCACATACAAACTAAATTACTTTGCTTTTTAAAAAATTATTATATTTTTTCCGTCATCCTATTTTTACACTTTTTATTTTTAAATTTGTTTTAAGGATAAATTTATAAATGTGATTAAAGTTTTTTTCGATTTTTCATATAGAAGCTTTGACCTAAACTTCGATGAACTGAGGTGTAAAATTGCGCTTCGACCTTGTAAATATTCATTATTTTTCATTTTAACCCATTATCAGCCAATGTCCCATAAATTGGACGTAATTTAAACGTAACAAAACAAATTAATTATCAATTTTTTTGTTTTAATTTTTTGCATGTTAAATGCGTACGTAACCTTTTATCTATGTTCAAAAAATTTTCTTGATAAATTTTTGGTTTGCATCTATAAATCTTATATAAATTTGAGAAAAACCGGGAAAAAACTAAGGCTATCTTTTTTTAAAATAATAATGGCTCAAAGACAAAAAATTTTATACTTTAAATTTGTTCTTAAATATAAGCTAAAAATAACATATTAAAATAAACTTTAAACATTAAACTTTATGTCCCATAAATGGCACATTGGCTAAAACTAAAAAAAAATTATACATATTTTATATTTAATTTTGTTTTTATTTTATTATATTTTTTATAATTTAATTTTTTAAAAATATTTTTTTCATTTTTAAGATTTATTTATTTTTCATTTTTAATTTTAACTTTGAAATATTCAAGTTTTAAGAAGAATAACTTTTTATAATCTTAGTTATTAAGTGTTTATATAAATTTTAGAGATTTTAAAATATTTGTTTTGTTGCTAAAAATGTTTTCAAAGCACTTTGTCGGAAGATGTAGAAAAAGAGCTAGATCATTTGGATAAAGAAGAAACCGTTGAAGATACAGATGTTGTTATTATTCCTCCAAATGTCGGTGAAATAACTGATGAAGAAGACTGATGAAAATGAAATTTCAGATAAAACAATTTTTAAAGATATGGCAGGCACGTTTGAGGTATTTGCTATAGAAAATGAGCAAATGAAAGAAGAAAAGATGTTATTTAAAAATAAAAGAGTGAAGAAAAACCAATATATTGTAACTTCAGTTTAGTTTGGAGAAAGTGCGAACCATTGTATAAAGGCGAATTATTGATTCATTCAAAAAATGATTATATGAAACTTGAAAGTTTGCAGAACAAAAGTACATTTGAAATTTTTAAAGAACTGTTTACAGATGAGTTGATGAGTTTGATTGTAGAATAAACAAGAATTTATGCAGCACAAAAAAATGAAGCTAGTTTTTCAATTGAAACAAATGAACTTAGTATTTTTCTAGGAATACTTTTATTCAGCAGGGATCATACATTACCTCAACAAAATATGTATTGGGAACAGAGTCCTGATTCTGGAATACCTTTTGTTTACAATGCTATGACAAGACAAAGGTTAAAACAAATCAAACAATATCTTCACTTAAATGATAAATCGAAAATAAATAAAAATAATAAAATGTATAAGCTACGGCCATATTTAGACATTTTGAATAAGAATTTTTTAAAATTTGGTGTTTTTGATTCACACTTATCAATTGATGAAATGATGATCGGATATTACGGTATGCATTCGGCAAAAATGTTTATGAAAGGCAAACCAATAAAATTTGGATACAAATTTTGGTCTCTTTGTAGTTCAGGAGGATACTTATATAATTTTTACCCATACCTTGGAAAAGAAAATGATCTTGATCTTCTTGGAGTAACTTTCATAAAACGTTTGACATCTGTCATAAATAAAGATGCTTGCACAAATTATGAAATTTTTTTACAATCCTAGAGATTCTAAAGCTTTTGAGCGATAGAAATATCAAAGCTACTGCTGCAATTCGAGAAAATCGGTGTAAAAAATGTCCGCTAATTTCTAATAAAGAAATGAAAGAAGTAAGAGGGTTTCTTGACTATAGGTTTGATCTCAAAAATAAAATTTTTATTGCAAAATGAAAAGACAATACCTCTGTATCAGTTGCTACAAATTACAGCACAGTTTTCCAACAATTTATGCAACACGTTATTCACAAAAGTTAAAAAAAATTAATATTCAGATTCCAAAGGTTTTGTTAGAATATAATAAATTTATGAGAGGCGTAGATTTGTTAGATAAGCAAGTTTCTTTATACATAGTAAGAGTCAGAGGAAAAATGTAGTTTCCAATTTTTACACAAATGTTGGCTATTGTTATAGTAAACTGCTGGTAACTCCACAATCTTGTGAATGAAGAAGACCAAATTTCTTTATTGGAATAAAGAAGAAGAATAACTCTGGCTCTTATTTCAAAAATTTCTCCATTCAATCGTGAAAGACCTGGTCCACAAAGATCAAAAAAAAGGAAGAGTCAGTGAAGATTTGCGATATAATAAAGGAAATCATTTTGTAAAAATAATTCAAACACAAAGACGTTGCGCAAATTGTGGGAAAAAAAAAATTTGCAGCATATGCGAAGTACCTCTTCATGATTTGTGTTTTGAAATTCAAATTTTTTTACTTGGTCTCGCCAACGTCCCCAAAATAGGACGGCTTTTTTACGCATACTAAGCTAAAAAAATTTTAATTTAAGAATACATTATCCTTATTAGGTTTAAGTTGAACATAAAAAATAAATATTCATAAAAAAATATATTGTAAGAATTCGAGTCTTTAAAATGGGTTTATTTGCGAATTGCAAAAATATTTTTTGAATATAACCTAAAATAATACTCAAAAGCTAAATTTATATCTTATTTAGTGCATCCTTGAAAAGAAAGAAAGACAAAATGATGCCTTACAAGCGAGTATACGTCTTGGACAGTTTGTTACGCAACGTCAAGGCGCTCATTTCGTAGAAAACTGGGTGGATGGTGCTGATTTTAAAAACTTGATCAAGTAATACCATTTATTTTCATATTCCATTCAAGGAAGTTACTGAAGTCGGAGTTAGCTTTTGAAAAGTATGCACTTTTAGCTAAGGGGTGGGTACTTTTTCGCTAATGGGGCGTGAGTGGTTTGTTAGATACTGGGTTTCGATAACTTAAGGTCTTGGGTTCGATCCCGCATCAAGCCTACTTTCCTCATAGTTCGATACAAGCGGCACAGTTGTGCTTCTCAACTCCTTATGACCCTCTTTGGGGTCTTGATCCTCAGGTTAAGAACCACTGTGATATAATATATTAATATAATACATATTTCAAAAGTGAAATATATGTAATTCAATTTAATCCTTTTCACAACAAATATATATCAATTTCACAAACAAAATATATTTCGGCGTGAATGTGATTATTTTTAATGATATTATAGTGATTAATAATAAAATCGCCAAAAACTAATCTCAAATTATCTCACACTTCGAAATAAAATCAGAAATAATTAGAAATTAAACTTGGCAAACTTTTCAAAAAACATATTGTAGTTATAAAATGTAAACAAAATTTGACAGCGTTGAAATGTCTCCGAAATATATATCCTTTAATTATATCAAATCAAATACAGAGGAATTTATATTTTGTATTGTTATCTTCAAAGAAAAAATATCTAATTGATATGTGATTTAAAATTTTGAGGGGTTTTCTCACTTGTCCAACCCCTTCTTGACCTTTCGGAATGCATTTTTATCAAAATCACACCTTTTGAAGCTGTGTGAATTGGAGGTTTATTTGATGTTTATGTATTTTATATGAAGCTTGTATAATTTTATTTATTGTAACTTTTGGTTGAGCTGACCAAAGTTCGTTTAATATTTTGTCGATTTGTCACAATTAATTTGATAAATAATAATAATTGACTTAGTTTAGAAGTATTTAATTCTAATTTAAAATGTATTTTTTCTTTACAAGAATTTTTGAAAAGTTAGACCTTCTATATTAACCTTTTCAGAAAGCAAGCAAGTTTGTCTTCTCTAAAAGAAGAAATTGAAAAACAACGAAAAGCGTTAACCAAGCGAAAACCACTCCCAGATGGCAAAAACACTTCCACTCCAGGCACACCTGGCGGAGTCGCGTCCACAGGAAGTCGGTATCATCATTACGCTTCGAAAAGAGCCGCAAATCTAGGTTCCAGCTGCGCCGGTTCTTTTTCCGTCTCCACTTCTCTTTCTTCCGCCGTTACAAACAATTTGAACGTTCCGAATCATTCCCTGTCAACCGCACTTGCTTCCACTCCACTCATCTTGCCCCCGGCTTCTTCTACTTCCTTATCCTCTTCAGCCCCATCAGTACCATCTTCTGTTCTCTTGAACACTTCCAATACGCTATGTCCTGTTGCTTCTTACTACGATGAATCTGTGATTGCACCCACCTCAACTCCTTACCAATCTTCTTATGTTTTCACTAATTGGTATTTGATATTTTAATTACTCTTTCTGCTCACAATTCACTTTATATACTATTTCTTTTATATAGAAATTTTTTTTATTTTAACTTTTTTGAGCAAATTTATTTGTTTTTAATTTGTATTGATAAAAAAAGGAAAAAATATAAAAATTTATTTCTGTACTAGTCAAAATTATTCCTAGGAGTTTTTTATAAAAATTATGTTTTTAAAATTTTTAGTTTTCAGTTGTGACAAAAATTAGGATCCAAAATTTTTAGTGTTATCTCATCTTTGTTCAAGTAGGGATTTTACGCAAAAAATATTCATTATTTGTTTCAAATCAATGTTTGATTTCTCAGAAAATTTCAATATATCCGTTGTAAGACAAACTTGGAATAGATCATTTGCTAGTCAACTTTCTTTTACTTTTTTTGCTCATTCTAGAAAAAGATTGTTCACTTATATTTGAAATTTCTAAGGAGCGCTATCAAAGAAAAGTTTTTTCAAATTCAAATTACTTTCAAGTTGGAAAAATTTAGAACTCCATATGTCTTATTTAGATATGTAGTTGTCCTAAAAAATATATCCCTCATGCATCGAAAAAGTAGTGTTTCAATTTTCTTGTTTAAGATTAACCCATTAAGTCCCAATGCTCCCATTTGGGAACATAAGTAATTTCATCTTGGTTTGCTTTTTTCAATGATTGAATATAAATCGTCTTCGTTTTTTAGATATCGTCTGATTTCTATGGTACTTAATGGGTTAAAGAAGTGCAGTTTGTAAGTTTTCATTATGTGTTAATTCTAGGCAATATCACCGATATTTTTGAAGAAACTTTAATTTCAGATAAAAATATCTAAACCTTTATTTTATCAACCTGGAATTGAGTTGGGATAGCAATCAAGCTTTGTTGCAATTAGTGTTAATAAAAGTAAAACGGTTTTTTGAAATTTTGTTTTATCCTTATTCTTACAAATACGTTAAAATATTAAAATTCTGGTACTAAATTATAATAAAAAATTACTCTTAACAAAGAGCAGAGCTGTCATCATTTGATATTTTAATTTCAGAGAAATGCATGCAGGTTAACATAAACAGTAGTGCCCCAATAGGCCTCTCCAAATAAAAATTTTTAGCTACGTTATCTTATATATATATATAAAGACCTAATTATAGAAACGACAAAACTTTATTCAATGGGATATTTCGCTTCCCCTGAGCCTTTTTCAAGCAATATCAAGTGTAAAGCGTTGAACCACTATTTCAAGAAAGGAAGACGGAACGCAGGATGAAGGGTTATTAACCAAAGAGAGGATTAGTACGTGTGTGTGATTAATCAGATATATAGTATAGATATATTATATATACATCTTTTCAGGCAAGAGTACTATATTGAAGAGGAGTTGTTAAAGATGAAAGTTTTGCACATTAAAAAAGAAGAAATTGAGCTGCAAAACGAATTTGAAAGGTTGGAACGGGAGCGAAATCTGCACATTCGCGAACTAAAACGTTTGGAACACGAGGAAAATAGCCGCTTCAATGCAGCGCAGACGCTGAAAGATCGCTACCTTTTGCTTTCGCTGATCGGTAAAGGCGGGTTTTCCGAAGTTCACAAAGCTTTTGATTTGAAAGAACTGCGTTGCGTTGCTTGCAAAATTCATCAACTAAACAAGGATTGGAAAGTATCACTTTTGATTTTTCTAAGGCACACAAGTTCAACCTTTTTGGTCAGTGCGCCAAAATTGGAATTCTCTTACCACTATTGGGCTACAAAATATGTATGATATAAAATACACAAATGCATAATTGTATAAAAAAGTAGAAAGTTAACTTCTAAATGCTTCCAAAGAATATCGTGTATGATTTTTTGAACTTGCGTATGTTCGTGTCTATAAATGGTACAAGAAAACAAGCAATATAATAAACCTTTTATCGTATATGTCAAAGATACAATATCAATTCTCTTGTGCGATTTTTGTGCTTGCTTTCCTTTTAATTTTTTATTGATGACCGCATCAATGCCTGACTTTTGAATGCTCAGAATCAAGGGCCTCGTTTGTCTTGAAAATGTGAGTGGGACAGATCGTTTATCTGGTTTTCCTAAAGAACTTTTCTAGCTTATACGTGTTTCACTCTTTTTCTCAAATTCCTTTCAGCGAAAAACGCTCCATTATTATTCGAGTGGAAAGTGTTATGAATTTAAACAAAAAGCATATCTAAAAATATAAAAACAGAATAAGGATGATTGCACATAAAAAGTGGAGTGGACAAAATATAGCATGTCTTCCCCAACCTAAAAGTGAGTGGGTTTGTCCCCTCGCGTCCTTTAAAACGATGTCCATGCTCACAATGCTGGAGAAATGTGTATCACGAATTCTTTTTCTCGCTGCACTTAAAATTTTTTAATGAGTAATGACTCGTAACAAAAATTAAGTTGCGCATCCCCGATATTTGGAGGAACTTTTGTTCAAACTTAAAAATGATTTCAAATGTTAAAATTTTCGTTCAATGAATGCTGTTAAAATCATTTTTCTTAATTTAAAATCTCAATTCACATAAAATAAAAATAATATAAAAAGCGAGAGGTGAAAGGAAAAATTTCAAATGTTTTCTTTAAATAATTTGAAATAAATAAAATTAAAAAAAGCATAAAATTGCCAATCTAAACATTTTTTCTTTTAATCTTGATTTCTGTTAGTTTATAAATCGAAGAATAAATTCTTACTTCCAGAAAAATATAAATGAATTTCATGACAAATTTTATACAGATAAGGATAGTCACTTGTCTTATCCTTCCCTAGCTATAGTAAAGAGAGCCTTATCCATTCGATAATCTAGCTTTTAATTTATGCGATCAAACTAAGATGCTTACCAAATTGGAATTTTTTTCGGAATAGTCGTCATTGTTATGCTACTTCCTTTTAAAGATCACATCAATGAAAATGACATTTTTTACATTTTACTCAGTCTGTCTCCTTTGGCTAGCGATACATTTTGCTGATGCTTTTAGTATTTCATTGTAATTCTAATAATTTAACACATCTGATAATTGCTTATTTTTTATTCTCATTGTATTCCAAAGTCTCATTCCTAATTTATTTCTGATATTATTTGTCAAAAATGATAAATCAAAAAAGGATGAACTTTTATATACTTTTTATAGTATCATGCTGTAAAAACGATACCTTAAAAATCAACCTTCCGATATCGATATAAAAATCACAATTACGTTTGTGAAGATGGTTCTCTGGCTCAAGGAATGACAATTAAGAATTTTCATAATTCAAAGTACTAAGTGTAAATGGGTTTAATAAGACATTTAAATGTAGTTTTACTAAATGGTTGTCCCTGTCTTTCTAATCAATTGTACGTTACAGTATGTTTGTAGTTCATAAGATTCTGATGATTTAAAATTGGAGGGAAGAATTTAAACTTACATCATAAATGAATGCTTACTTTATATTGAAATTTTACGCAAAGTACAATGCTGTTATTCGCAATGCGAAAAAATGTAGAAATGGGGACTCTAAAATTGTGGCAAAAATTGACTTAGTGTTTTTTTTACTAAATTGTTAAATGACTAGTCATTTGAAATTCAAATTTCATTTTGAGATCATTGTTATATTTTCAAGTCTATAAGTAAATGTTCGCCCTAAAATATTGACTAAAATCACAGATACCCTGTCATTTCATCTTAAAATGGCGAGTAAGATGTAATGTTTCTATTTTGAAGTTAAAAATAAAAGCGATTTAACTCGAAATATTTGAAAATTTCCTTGATTCAATTACTAAGCCTAATCTTGAAACTATGATTTCATATTTTTTCCAAATATGGTGTTTTGCCGTGAAAATGCTTTTTGTGAAGCGTAAACCAGAGAGCAATCCTCTAGAATGCATTAAATACGCAGAGTTTTATCAAAGTACAAATTTAACACAGTGATCTCTTCGAAGTAGAAGTTGTATCTTGACTTTCCTTAAAATGGCAATAAACTTTTGATATCAGAAGTTATTTCATATGTCATCAACTTTATTCTTATAGATCTTTCAGCTAAATAATGAGATCTTTTTGGCTTATATGATCTATAAGCTTTCAACATCTTATTAGAAATATCAACTCCTTCTTTGAATTCATTATACGATAATAAACTTTCAGGTTTAGAGTGAATATTACTAGTCCTTGCACTTGTGTTTGCTAATTGATTAAAATATATTTTGGACTATTTAGAAAAGTTTAATTAATTCATTTTTGTTGAAATGAATTTTGAAAAATACATGTAATATGCTTTGATATTTCACCTAAGCTCAAGAAGTTGAACACCGAAAACAACCTTGCGTTGAGCAAGTCACTTAAAAATTAAGGAACTCTATCTCTAATTCCAGAGTCAAAATTTCTTGATGACTCTGGCTCCCATCTCTACTCAAAATATGTTTAGTGCATCTTTATCGACATTCATAAAACAAAAATATTTTATACTTATTTTAGTGACTAAGTTATTGAATACAACTTCCTAATCCTTCTAATGAAAATGATAAAGGAAACTACCTTTATTACATTTCTACAATTTAGCGCATGTATTTTTGGTTGAAGAGCTAGTTTGCTACAATATAAGATTTTTTGCTCAAGCTTTAAACTAAGCATACTATTTCGATACAGGGAGTCTTTTAACTTTTCAATGAATTTGCCCTACGCCTTTTACCTAAAATGTGCAATAAAACTTGAAAATTAGCAGATGCTGTTTTCCAATTTTTTCAATCACATAAGTCTAGACACATGTCGGCTTTCATTCATGGGCTATCAGCGGACTCCCGCAACGCCGAAGACAATGTAATAGCAATACCCTCATAGAAATCCTCGTAAAAGTGCTTGGGGATCTAGAATCCGACGATTTAGCCATGCAAATTTTTTTCCCTCTACATTATGAGATTTATGTTATCCCACAACCCTAAAAGGGTTTGCCCTGCCAATAGGCAAATTGTTATTAAATTTTGTGCAATTCTAATAAAGCATTTTGCGACTCGAGATCGAGTCTTCTCACTATAAAGAAAGAGAAAAAAATAAATTTTGTAGAAACTAAGTTTGCTTTGGAATTGATATTTATGCTTGAAAATAAGTGCCAACCAACATTATTTAGTTTTTAACTTGAATATCTTTTTGAAAATATAAATTAAAACATTTTCATTTTATTGCTTCCTTTCAATTTATCTTGCATTAATTTTAATTTTTTCCAAAAAATTATCATCCAATGTACTTATTTTTAAATGTTTTCCAACTAACATATGTTTCTTATTTTTGAATCGCAGAAAAAAAGGAAATTAAAAAGGTTTATTTTTTAAACAATATTTTTTTATTTGACAATTAAAATGATATTCAAGTCTTTTATTGTAAAATCTCTGAAAAAACTTTTTTTTAATGTTGTCTTGGTATAAATATCAAATCACATACATGGATACATGTAATGAGGACATATCTCCAATATGCTCAGCTTCTAACTTGAAAATGGTTTAATTAAAATAAATAACTAATAAATTTTCTTTTTTTAAAGGACGATAAGAAAGCGAATTACATTAAGCACGCAACACGGGAATATCAAATTCACAAGTCACTTGACAATGCTCGCATCATCAAATTTTATGACGTCTTTGAAATTGATAACAACTCATTTTGCACAGTGCTTGAGTATTGTGAGGGAAATGATCTGGACTTTTATCTAAAGCAACACAAAACCATTCCTGAAAAAGAAGTTCGTCTCATCATTCTTCAGGTTTGTTCTCCTTACTTTCGTATGCAGTGGATATTTATGGATGAAAGCCAAAATAATCTCCATGGAACTCATTCGATGATTCAAAAGTCACACATACATTTTTATTTATTACTCTTATAGTAAGTATTTGAATGAAATGTTTTTGTTTCGGTCTACCTAAAGGCTCCTAAGTTTGAAATAGTTCATATAAACAAGGATTTTGACGATAGAAGAATCCTTAAGTTCGAATCAATTCCTTTATAATTTAAAAATGTTTATTTATAAATGTCAAACAAGTTAGCTTAATAACACACAATTCTAAAGATAGTTAAATTTAAAATAATTTAGCAAAGTAAAGAAGATGATACTATTATGATCGTTTATTTGAAGATGCTCTGCTATTTTGAGTACCAACTAGCCAGTACCTGCTTCTTAACGCTTACATTTTTTAGTGCTAATTTAGTCGTTTTAATGTGTAAGAATGATCTTTAAACTTATTATTTATTTTAATATTTTTTTCAGATAGTTGATGGCTTGAAATATCTCAGTTCTTTACCCAAGCCCATTATTCATTATGACTTAAAGCCTGGTAACATATTACTGCGCGATGGAAACATTAGTGGTGGAATTAAGATGACTGATTTTGGTTTATCCAAGATCATGACGTATGAAGAGAATGAACGAAGTGAGATGGAGTTGACTTCGCAAGGAGCTGGCACTTACTGGTATCTGCCGCCAGAGTGCTTTCAATGCAGTGATAAGCATCCTCCCATGATATCCACTAAAGTGGATGTCTGGAGTGTTGGTGTTATTTTCTATCAATGCTTATACGGCAAAAAAGTATTCTTATTTTAAATAACCTATCCTTCCCCTTTTTTGATTTCTCAAATTATATCAAAGATACTCATTTAGTCAACTTTCTTATACCAAAAAGTGATGTCAAGAATCACTTTTTGTTGTATGAAATGAAATTTTCATTTAACGTAAAATTTATAAAATTTTGCCTTTTTCCATAAAAGCCTCTCTATTGATGAACGCATGGCGTCTTATTGTTGATGGAATTCTTGTATGCAATATATCGAAAAAAGTCCATTATAAGACTTAGATGCATGATTTTTGTCGTTGTTAGCCTCTGGGTTACACTATCTCGTTATTAGTGTAATCTATTAGTTCAAAAAGAAAAATAATTTTTATATGAACTGAGAAGGCATATCCATCGCTGGAAAATACTCACCGGGAAAAATATAGAATTTCGTTACACTTTCTCACCAATAGCCATAAGTAAGTGTGTTTTCAGCCAACCTACATACAAGCCGACTTTATGTGTAGGCTTCTACTTATGACTGCTATTTAATTAAATAAGTTCTAAATCCAAGCTTCAACCTGATAGTTTCCCCACTTAACAAGTATGTTAACTACCTCGCATGGCTTGGACCATAAATTAATGGGCTTACGTGTTGTATGGATGTGTGGACACTGGACAGTTGAAGGGGTGATGTGTAAAAAATGGTATTGGAACTTGATTATTAATGCAATTAATATTTCTGTTGTTTATACTTGAGAATTTTTTTCTCTTATACATTCCACAAACATACGACAAAAAGATTTCAGAATAGCTCTTGTGGAATGTTTTTTGAAATGTGAAATCTCAATAAATGTTGAATCAAGAGACCTGGATCAAATTGTTTGATCTCAATTCGAGTAAGAAAAGATAATGTCAACCTTAGGCTCATTCTATAACGCCAAGAAAATGTGTAGTTTGCAAAAAAAGTGCTTGAATTCAATGTTGCAAATAGACTCTTCATTTAAATGATTCTTTCCAAAAATTTGAATAAATTTCATTTAAACCCAATGTCTACATATGTAGGCTTATAAAAAAAATATTAAAATAATTTTTTCTTTCAAATTTATTTAGAATGTTTTTTATCAAATAATTGAAAGGTTTTATGCATATTTTTGACTTGTTATATATCTTTTTTCATCACTTGGGTTAATATGGGTTAAAAATATTTAATTATTATGTTTGTAGTGTTTCTTTTCTCTTGACTTTTTCCAGGTATATTCATGTCGGTTATCAAGGCTGCTTTAAGAAACCCAACCAATATTCGCTAGTTATTTTTGTTAAGCGCATTTGTTTTCCTTAATCCTCTGAGGACTATAATTGCGACGACTATTCGTCAAAAGCAGATGATTTTCATTTCTTGCGACACTTCTGTGTAGCGGATCCTAAAATGGTTAATGTCATGCTTAGGATTATAAATACACAACATGAAGCATGCTAGAAAGAAAAGGCTTTTCTTATGTTACAAACACACCACACTTTTCGGTAAAAAGAATCAAATTCGTATACACTTTTTAATTCTTTTAAGTGATCTCGAACACACACTCTCCTAATTTCACCTATAATTTGTTTAATTTCATTCTCTATTTTTCTTAGCCGTTTGGGCATGATCAAACACAAGCGAAAATTTTACAAGAAAAAACAATTTTGAGAGCAACTGAAGTAGAATTTTCTTCCAAACCAACAATAAGTCCAGAAGCTAAGGTTATTTTTACTCTACAGTTTTTCCTTTGAAGGCTTTTTTTCGTGGCCCGACATTTGGTCCAATAGAGGGTCAAAGAGACATTTCACCAAAATGGGCATACAATTAGCCAATTTTTGGTAGATGTTGTTTAATTTCCAGTAAATTTGTAAGCTTATGCTTTATGCAAATCTGCTGCGTAATTTTTGTTTTTTATGCACAAATTATAAACTTATCTACTCAAAGTTACATTGCCATGTGTGTTATGATATGACATGACTGATTTTACAAATCGGGAGCGTATTTTTAGTTTCTTTTATTATTTGTTACTTCTATACCCAAATTATGTTATGAATAATTTTATCTATTAGAAGTTACATGACTTTTTGGATGTATTATGATATGACACAATTGATTTGCTATCCAGTTTTTAAAAAATAGATTTTCTAAGAGCTATTCCTTTAAATGCTTGCGTGAGTATCCCGTTTACTGTATTTTATTGAGTTTTAGTGTTTTACCATTTGAAGAACAATTTTATTCTGTTGGTTGCAGAAGTATGGAAAAATTCTAAATTGTATTTGAATTTTCAGTGAATTACCCGCCCGCCCGCTAAATGTCTCGGCACCTTCTTTCTTATCTCTTCGACATTTTCCTTCTCTTCAATTTTTTCATTATCTCTTCAAAAACTTTAATTTCATAGACGCCGATTCCTGGTTACTTTAACGTAATCTGCATTCAATTTCTGTTTCAAATAATGACTTGTCATCTTGAGTTTTTGAAAATTTAATCCTTAATCGCCTTTTTTCCCCCTCCCAATAGTTTTAATTTCTTTTATATAGTTTCGTGCTGTCTTAAATCAGATACATTTGTTTTCTCGCTGAGTTCCATCATCAAGACTCTTGTGCCACGGTAAAATGCTTGAATTATTTAGGTTCTAATGAATTTTTTGCTGATTCTTTTTTCCAACAAAACTCCAAAAGTTACGAAACTCACTTTTTCAGCGTAAAATTTTTAAATGGGCCTTATAGTCTTATATAACTTGTAAATTTACATTCTATCACGATTAAGTTTTGTTGATAGCTTATAATTATTTCTCATTCTTAAAAAGATCTCTTTGTTTAAACTGTTTTGTAATTTATAGAATTCTTTCAAATGTATTTTCATCTTTACCTTGGGTAAAATTTTAATGTAAAGGAATCCAACTTTCTAATTTTCTGATAGGACACATGCAGAATTTTCATAATTTATATCATGTAATAAGACTAAATAGGATATTACACGCATTCATCTTATCATGTATAAATTGTGTAAATTATACACTAATTCTTGAAACAAAACTTTATTGCTCTTCTAGCTTTTTTTAAATTTTGCTTAGCTATATACACGTAAAAGTAAGTCCTCGCCTTCTTGATGTTAAGAGATCAGAGAAAAAAGATCAACTTATGTAATAAACAGGAAAAAACAAAAGGTGATTTTATAATTTTGGGTATAGAAACTCAATAATCGATCAATCATTTTTCATTCACTCTTTGTTTCTCAGGTGATTACTTTTTGGTTTTGACAGTTGCTTGCACTTATCTAGTTAATTTTACATTCTGGTATGCGATCTGTATTTAAAGACAAGTCCAAGCAACACTCAATGTTCATTTTATTTAACTTTTTTTTCGCGACATCTGTATTAAATTGGCTTTTAAACGACATTAGGACAAAACACCAAATCAGAT
The DNA here is from genome assembly GCA_030549495.1 of Nectonema munidae. NCBI lineage: Eukaryota > Metazoa > Nematomorpha > Nectonematoida > Nectonematidae > Nectonema > Nectonema munidae. Next base: position 739,116 of record JAUIRK010000897.1, read on the forward strand.
AATTTTTTGCATCAACATGTGGTCGAAAAACAAAATGAAAAAATGTTTATAATCTTTCCATCTAGCTAGGAGGTGTTAACAATGCAGGTAAAATAGATGAGAAATCGTAAAGGGTTTGCGAAAATGTTTGTATACAACATTCTGCCAAACGCAAATAAAATGCTTAACATTTTTATCATAGCGTCAGTTTCGGATTAACATTGTAGCAGCTGCTACAGGCCCCGCGCTTAATTGAAAAAAAAATTTTTTTTTTGACTTTTTGTAATATCTTTTAGTTTTCTTCAATTTTTCTTTTATATTTCCCCCTTAAAATAAATGTTTGCTCTTGAATTTTTGGTTTTTATCTTTTTTTGCAGAATCTAGATCAATTTTATTAAAAAAAAATTTACTTCCTGACTATCATTTGTAAATTTAATCGATCTACTATAGGCCCTGCACTTGGTAGATCCGGAACTGCATAACGTTATTTATCTATTTAACATACTAACTATGGGCCCAAAAAAACTTTCATGCGACAACAGTGAGTTCTAATAATATCACGTCTAAAAATATACGCATATAAAATAGCAGTATATGTTAAAATATCAATTATATGCTAGCAGGAGTATGTAAGTTCCTATGAAAAGATTGCACGACCCTCTTCTTGTATATAGGAAGTATATGAGGTTTTATTTTTCAAGATGATGATTGATCGATGCTATCTCATGGTAATAGTGAAGAGGTTTTGCTGGGGCGTCGAAGGCAGCAGAGTTGAAGTCATGAGAATTTGAGAGCTTATTGGAGTCGGGGTCGATAAAACGATGCCTGCTTGGATTAGTAAATAACATATTAATAAATTACTCTTTTCTTTTGTTATTATGGAATAAAGTCGAGATTGATCCTTCATTCTTTTCTTGGCACACTGGTCTTTCGAAAAAAGTGTTTGTTTGTTTGTTTGTTTGAGCGCTGCTAACCTGGTCTAAGAAATGAGAGTCTCTTTGTGAATAACGTGAAATGCTCATCACAATGAAAAGGGTAACAAAACGTTACGGCGAATATTTTAGAAGAGCCAGGCAGGCTCACTACTGTGGAAGAGGGCCCTTTTGTATCAAAATAAAAACAGTTGCCTACGATATTGCATTTGAATATTTTTTTATCATCTTTGCGTTTTTCTTTCAAGGGTTTCATACGATCTTGCTTGCAATACAAGAAGGAATTGCGTGCAAGTGTGAATGATCTCGCCAATCACGAATACTTACGAGGTAAAGAAAGAAAAGGCTCTTCCTCAACTTCTAACATGTCTGCCTCTACAAGCATCCAATCGCCATCATCTGGCTATTCTTCAACACTCCTACTAATGCCTAATAGTGGTAAAAAGGATTGAAAGATGGCTGCAATAATAACCGCCATTTCTCTAACTTGAATTGAATGAAGAGAAGAGTGTTTGTTTACGTGATTGAGAAAATATCTGCGTTTTCCATCTCTTTCTCTTTTAAGCATTTTATGAGAAGACTTTGATATAATCTTCTTAAAAATTGGACCTGTTATATTTTTTATTTTTGTTATTATACTTGCCAAAATTGAATGTTAATTCTCCTTAGATATGGTGATTTATTTATCCATATGATTACATATCTTATACCCTGTTTTATGCCTATATTATCCTTTTTTCATATTTACACACGCAATAGTATCTTCTATTTTCCGCACTCTTACCTTGATGATAGTAAATATTTTGAAATCTGTTAAATGATGATGATGCCATAATTTTTGCCATATTATGTTGACTTCTGAGAATATCAAAATCCCTACCTATGTATAAAATAAATATATTTATTTCCAAGTATATCAGTTCGAATGCATATTTTCTTTACACGCACACGCACACGCAGATTCATACTTGTTTTATATGTATAGGCATACAAGTATATATAATACGGTTATTTTTTACAATTAATATCCAAATAAATTGTAAATTTTTTTACTTCAAATTTAGTTCTAAACTTACTATGATTTATAATATTTCTTTAAAAAGTTTAGGCTATTTTTATATAAGTTTGTAATAGGGAACATTATTTTACTTCTTTATTCACTTGAATGATTCATTGTCAATAGGTAAATCATTTTTGGAGCTTGGGAATACACAAATGTAGTATTTGTGCTACATTATTTTATACACGTATAAATACTTTTCTCGTTGATTGATATTGAAAATTTTTAGGCAGTGGGTGTTTATAATGCCGTATTTCTCTATATAAGTTTAAAGGTATAACTCGTGACTTATTTAAACGCCGATTCTGTAGCATAGTAAATAGGTGACCGGATAACTGTGTGCAGAAAAAGACTAGTATACTTTGTTAGATCATTTCCCTCAGATACATCATATTTTTAACTATAATTTTCATAGAATTAAAGACTCATATAATCTTTACGCACTCTAACTCCTGATTGATTGATATTTTACCAATTTATTAGTTCACTGAATTATTGAAATCTTACAAATACGTCGTCATGAGAAAAATTTGGACATTACGTAGGTGTCCTGAAAGATATATAGACGTGACTGAGTAATCTGAAGAAAAAAATTCGAAATTTCTTCGCAATCTGAAAAATTCTAGATTGTGAAATTCAATTTAAATGTTGAGTTTTGAAGTTGCAACAAAAGTTCAAGCAGTGGTATAACGCGCTTTGCTCCTAAAAGATTTGAAGGCACGTGCCATGCCATAGCAATGATGTCGTGGAGTGAAGGAAGTCAGCATTTGAATGACTTCTATTTTGGCGAGATCAATTTATGTGGCTTCACTACGGTTAAAAGAAGACTACTCCGTTGATGGACCTTTCTGCATTTGCAAGAATAACGATTAGTTGTTCCAGACTTTATTACAACAGCAGTATCTATCAGAATGGCTCTTATTTATTGATTTTTCTAAAAAGAAGCCTCCCTCATGTCTGTACTTTTACATAATTATTCATTGAAAATTTAATAAATATAAGTTTTACTAATTCTAACATTTATTTATTCCATCTTATGTTAAATAATTTTAACCAAAGAGCACTTTTTTATTCTAGATATAAAATAATTGTTTTATGAAAAGTTATGTATATCAAAATTTGTCCTATTACTAATTTTAACAAGGATCTCCATCTAACTAATTCTATAGATTAATTAGTGGAACTATTTCTAATAGATCCACTATTACTATTACTATTACTATTAGTGGATCTATTACTAATAGATCGAACTATTACTAATTCTAACAAGGATCTCCATATGTACGTAACTTTGAAAAGGTTAGAAAAATGCAGGCGTCAAACAAGAGGATACATTTGCACTGAGGTAGTATCCTAAATTTCAATTGATATGAGCCCAATCAATTCATAGTATCGTGTGTTTGAAAACGAGTTAAAAGGTGTATTTTGAAGACGAGATTTAAAATTAAGGGAGCAGCGCCTTTAGATTTTTTTATACCTTCAAACTGAAATGAATCTTGACTAGTTATGAATAATGTTATGTAATTTGAAGACGTCATAAAAAATTTATTTTAAAAATATTTTTTTTTTTAAAAATGGTGTGGATTTTTTTTTTTTTTGGGGAATTATTCCTTAAAAAAGGGGCTTGGGCGAAATGGCTCCTCCCCAAATTTTAGTGAACCCTTTTTTTTGAAAAAAAAAAAAACAAAAAAAAAAACAAAAAGAACATGGAAAAAAAAAAATTTAAAGCCTAAATTTTTAGAATTAAATAATGGTGCATTCAATTTCAAATTATGAAAAGAGTTGCCAAATAAAGGAGTCACTCAAGAATGCATTATGGCCGGCCTTTCTTTTTAATATAAGTGAATAATATTCTCAATTTGAATTAACTTGTGATGAATGCAACATTTTCAACATTACCTTAAATTCTCAGATCTGAAGATTTTGAATGAGACTTTTCATTCGCCTACCTCATAAAAAGTTTTTATCATTCTATAGGATAGTTAAAAAAAGTTATGAAGTGGCAGCTATAAAAAATCCATCGTTGATCAATTGAATCTGGAGCAGGGCTTCTCAAACTTTCTGAGAGGCAGAGAGCATTTTGTGAACGGGCTCATGAAAAAGTATAACTAACTTTTAAACATAAAATACGACACGATGTTATATCATGTCAGTGCGAAATGAAAGTTTCATTCTTATTCGTTAACTTATCCAAATTCCTTGGCTCGATACAAGTAACTTAACCCGTTATTGACCACAGTCGACTTTACAAAAATGTGAAGCGTCTCCGTATGCTTTTTAATACAGATCTGCTTTATACTAGATATCGTCTGATTATTCTGGTCGTTAAGACGGCGTTTGTGGTACCTGCTTTGAAAAGGTTCTCGGAAAAAATATCCAACTCAAATTTGCCTCCTGGAAAAAATCTACCTTCCCCCATAAAGTTCTTTTTTGAGCTTTCTTAGCGAGTATGAGATTTCAATTGTTTGTTTAAAATCCATTTTTTTCTTTGTTTTCTTCCTCAAATCTCAAATGACAACTTTAGCATCTCTACGAGTTTGATAAAATTCTCATATAAAATAAAAAGTGCTAACGTTTAAAAAGCGGAGGTATTTAAGTCATTTGGAAAAACACTGATTTGATTTTGCAGCTTGCAATCATATGGTTTTGAAAAGACAATCCCCAAGAAGTATAATGAAAATCTGACGACAAATGAATTGCATAATTATAATCGCCTGTGTCGAATTTCATTTTCGTACTGTTGTTTTTTTGATAACTAACGACCGCATATCATCACCTATGTTTAAAATAATGAACTAAGCAAGCCTTCAAAAAGAATTTACTTTGAAAGGCGATAAGATTTAGGCTGAAATTCACCAAATGAGATTAGGAGATGCAAGCGCTCGTCTCCTTTGTAAGGAGAAATTTTAAATGACATAACTTAGAGATGGACTCTTTTAAAAAAGACCCAACGTTCAAGACGCATGTCTCACATTCTTACAGACAAGTAATGCCTCGCCTCCAATGACATGCATTGCCTGTGCATGATATTTCTTCGAAAATGCCACATCGACAGCCTTGATATTGATGTAAAAATTACACCAAGGCTTTTCAATCGCCCTAGGCCACAATGCCATTTATCGTCCTTGATGAAATGAATGTAGTGTGAAGCAGTTACATGTTAAGAAGTTGGAAGAGTTCAGCGCACCTACGATGATTACGATCTTTTGACAAAGAGTGTCTAACGGCCAAATCTTGATTGCTTTTCACTGATAAATAATTTGTTCGAGGTGGTTCTCGACAACTTTTTCGATCTAATTTCACACACTCGATCTCATTGCGAAAACGATCCAAAGAACCTGCAACGAAGATGAATTTTGCGTAAGTCAAATACGCGTAATTTGTTTGACATTGTTTTTATTGGTTCGTTCTTTTGAAACATGACTCACCCATTTCTCCATTCCTATTTTTTAAAAACACTCAATTACTTCTTCAAAAGCAAGTCTTTGACATTGTTGCATTTTTGCCTTACTTTTATCAAACACTACTAACTAAGCAAGCGATAAGCAAAACTACGAACTTAAAAAAACTAACTAACCCATTTCATCCCAGAAAATGCAATGCGAATCTACTTTTCTTGCACTTTAGGAAACGAGTCATCCTTTATTCCATTCTCCTCTTCCTTTCCTCACTCGTAGTCGCATTCACGAATCTCGCTCAAACTACGCCCGGAACTTCGATTTTGGAGAAAAAGAAGGAAACTTCCCCCATCACACAGACGTCAGGGACAAGCAAAGCATCAACGCTGCAAAGTATCGTTTTCTTATTAAGACCGAAGTTGCGTCGAAAGCAACATATGTTGTTTTTGTATAGGGGTTGGCAATAATTTCAAGCAGCTGCCTGCATGAAAACGTATATGTGTGAAGCTATGCGGATCGCAAAACAAAAAATTTAGATTTTAAACAATTGAAAATAAAATTTAAATTTAATCAATATAAGCACAATTTTTAATTTTTTTAGAAAAAAAAATATAACAAAAGTACACGTGTTTCTTGAGGAATCATTAGTTATTTTCTCTCAAAAAGTTTAGTTTAAGATGTGTTAGTTAACTAGTGATCAGAATATTTGGTGTACATATCAAGGAATTTGGTGGAAGAGTACATTCGCATAATGAATAAGATTTTGAAGGCCAAAGATGTAGAAAGCAAAGAGTGGGCACCATCATTTTCTTAACTTTTCAAACATAGGTATTTCTCAGATCTGGCTAAAAGCGCGTGGGCTGTACACACCTGTCAGCCCTAATGTTTCTGATGCCTGAGTTAGTTCTTAAGAGTTGAGGTGACGAAAGCTTATTCCACATCACAGTTTTCACAAGTGATACCATTGATGATAAATAGGAAAACACTCTATATTGTGTTATTTTTTTGGATTTTAGCTTTTACCAAATGAATAATTGATTCATGTAACCTTTATTATTTCTTTCTATACTTTAATATTATGTTTGCTGACGATATCACCATTATATTTTCTAAAATTATTTTTATTACCATGCGCAAATATACCCTCTATAGCAGAGGTCGGTCTCCGGGACGCATGCAGCCCTCCAAAAATTTTATTCAATGATGCAAAAAAATTGTTGACTTAGAAATTTTAGATATTCAAACTACACGATGATCATACCGTTCAAACTATTTAAACGAAAACCACTTCCATTTTTCTTTCTCCTGTTTTACTTTTCATAGTTGAGTTACTATTGGCTTATATTTATTGTTTCAAGTGTATAATAATTAATCTAACTTTGGATATTGCTAACAAAAGGTCTTCATAATCAGTTTCCAAATAGTGTTGCTTAGAAAACCAAACCTGTGATCATGTAGTTGAAATGAAATCACAAATTACCGTCATTCTTCCCGCCAGCTTGGAAGAAGGAAAAATGCAGTAAGTGCAAAGATATCTCGTGAATTCCACCTAGCATTATGAAGGGGTTGTAGTTTATACCACTTAATGAGAGGCCATTTTTTATTTGCCTTGTAAAACTTCTTGTTCGTTGAATCTTTTTTCTCTAAATGTTTTTTGAAGCCTGCAAAAAACACCATTTTTAAAAATGTACACAGATGTTGTTAACTGATTGATTGACTTAAGAAATTATAAAAACAAAGATTGAAAAAATTGCTATGAACTGCAAAACCAGATGTTTTTTAATGAACATTTAAAACATCACATCATATGCATTGTATTTAACCCTATTAGTGCGGGGCAAAATTTGTCTGCTAAAGTGCTGGAGGGGGGCGTAAAGTGCCCCCCCCCCTATTTTTCTCAGATATTAATAAGTTTTTATAAATATTTTTAATGTTACATATATATTTCAACTATGCTGAATTCAGTGAGGATGTCCATTTTTTTATTATCAAAATCAATCAAACCTGTCAAAATTGATTTATATATGACAGCTTAGATACTTTTTATCTAAATAATTAGATAAAGTTTTTTACACATATATTATACCCATTTTCAAATATGCGGAATTCAGTGGTGATATTCATTTTTTTTTATGAAAATCAATCAAACCTATAAAGTTTTTTACACATGTATACCCATTTTCAAATATACTGAATTCAGTGGTGATATTCATTTGAAAATCAATCAAACGTGTCAAAAAATTGATCTAAATGTGACAGCTCATCTCAAAAAGGAACTTTTTTATCTAAATAAGTATATAAAGTTTTTTACACATGTATACCCATTTTCTAAATATGCTGAATTCAGTGGTGATATTCATTTTTTATGAAAATCATAATTATATAATGTTTTTTTACACATATACATCTATTTTCAAGCATGCTGAATTATAAAAATCAATTAAAGTTATCAAAGCATTGATTTATATATGACAGCTTATCTTAAAAAGAAACTTTTTATCTAAGTAATATAAAGTTTTTTACACATATACCCATTTTTAAGCATGCATAATTCAGTGGTGATATTCATTTTTTATGAAAATCAATCAAAACTGTCAAAAAATTGATTTATCCGAAAAAGAAAGGATTAGGCACGGTTTTTTGAATTTGAGAATTACGTTAAATAAAAGTATAGGGAGATGATGAAGTTTACCGTGTATGGCATTTTACACACATACCCATTTTCAATTAGGCTGTGTTTACTGGTTATATTCCTTTTTTTTTAATAAAAATTAGTCAAACCTGACAAAATAATTTAAATATGACTGCCCATTTCAAAATTAAAATTTTTATTCTTATAAAAAGTTTTTATACATTTCAAGTATGTAAAATTTAATGGTGATGTTCATTTTTTATTAAATCAATAAAACCTGTCAAAAAAATCGATTAAACCTTTAAATCGATGTCAAATATATAATAACATAAAAATAACTTCTACTTGCAGTATTTCTCTGGTAATTATTTTCTTAATTTATTTAATAAACCAACTTTAGGTCTTTAATTCACTCAAAATATTTCATTCTACAGTAACTTATGTAACTCGATAGGACCTCCATCTTTTTGGCTACAAATTCGTTATCGGCTCGTAGTCTCTACATCATATTATAATTTACAGTATGTAATTTTGCTATTCATTCCATGATGATCCTTTCTTGGTAGCTCTTTTTCATTAGAAATTTATATTCTTCAATGTGTGTTCGAAATTTTTTTATAATTATAAAATTACTTTTTTGCTTTCCCAAAGATCTTTGGAAATTCTGATTAAAGAATCTTTTTGATGATCTTAGACTTTTTCATCAGTATCGTGTATTTTATTATCAGGCCTGAATATTTGTCAACCAATCTCATTTCAAAGGTTTTTTTCTGATGAATCATTCGTGATGTTGATTGTTCAATTACAAAAAGTTGTCAACGTTCTTCATCTAAAAAATTATCTCTTTGACACAAAAGGAAAAAGATGGACAAATTCAATTTAAATTAAAAATATCTTGATAGTGACTAAATTCTCACATATTGGCACCTGTGCCATTTTTGATAAATCTGACCTATTCTAAATTTTCAGATTTCTTACCCATCTTAGCTAAATGTTAACTGTAATCCTAGATGATAAGCTATAGATTTAAATATTTTTCATTTGTAAAAGAGGAACTTCTTTTTCACAGCCAAAATCTTTTTTGAAGCATCTAATATTATATAATTAAACCACTTCCTAGTTCATTAGAACATGGTAGATCTTCCATTTAGTCAAGATACATATTTTTTTTAATTATTTGTTTTGATCACATGTTCTCTTTTCAATTAGTTTTCAAATCGGTTCCTTCTCTCATACAAATTTTCAAAAGATTTTATAATATGTTTTTTTTAATAAATATTTCATACTCAAGATGATTGTAGAAAGTATTATAAGCCAAAATATACAAAAAAAAGCATAGTCGATTTGGTATAAAACAGATATTTTATTTTTTTGAAAATATTTTTGATGACAGTATATAGAAGTAAACCGCAAATCTGATTTAAGCTTTCAGATATTCTAAAACCATAAATGCCAAATCTGAGTCCAAAAATGAAACCAGCATCTTCCATTTGGCATAAAAACAGATATTTTATTAATTTCAAAAATATTTCTGTAGACATTAGACGTAAATAGAACATTTGATTGACACTTTCAGATATTTATTTTGGAGACAATTTTCAGAAGTCAACCGCAAATTTGATTAACACTTATAGGTATTTTCAAATCCTAAATGTAAAAAATGAGTCCAGAAATGAAAACAACATAACTGATTTAGTGTAAAAACATATATTTTATGTAAAATTTGAAGGTATATTTTATTAGATATATTTTTGATCAATCAAAATTTTTATTGACAAACTGTATATAATTATAAATTTTCTGGGTATTATATAATATAGATCCTAAGCTATAAGGTACAGATAATGTCAAAATTTTGCTAAAAATTTTAATTTTTGATTTTGATTGACAGTTTTGGACATGAAAGGGTCATTCAACTACCATGAAAATGTTTTTAAAAGATGCAGCTAGCGATTTTAGGAAAAGTCACAAAATTTGAAGGGATATGATCAGCCAATTTTCTACAATTAATTTTTTAGTGAAGGGATCTTACGCCCCTCAGCACTAATAGGGTTAAAGTTTCGCATCTTTTCATTACTCTCTACTAGTGTGTCCACTTTAAGGTCTTTTTTCATTCCCCGGAGAACGAGGACCTCGTAATTTTTGAAATATTTCCCCGGGGAAGAAAAAGCGATTTTTTCACAATAAAAAAACTCTTCTAAAATGAAAAAATATAAAATATTCTGAAGGTTTTTTATTAGTTCAAAAGTTGAATAAAATTATTTTTAAAAAATTAAAAAAAATATTCATGTTTTCAGAAATTCCCCGGGGAATAGGGGATGAGGACCCCGGGGTGGACACCCTACTCTCTACGTCAATTTTATTATATATTTCTTGTATTGTATAGACACATCTATTTGCAAACGTAATGTGATGCGAGGTGCGGGACGTTTTTTCATCAAATAATGAAATCTTTAAAAAAATATATTGTGGGTAAAAGTTCATCAAATGCAACATCAGGATAACACATTTTTTCAGTCATAAACCTATAGTGTAGATTTTGTGAGGTAATGAAAGCCTGTGTGTGCTGACTGCATTTATTTTGAGTTATATGGTTGCAAGTGTGCGTGTGCTTGTGTAGTTTTGGCTTATTTGATAGATAGGATTCAATGTTTGAGGGATTTTTCTGAATCTATAAGGTAGGAAGATTGTGTTTCTTTATTAGTGTTTGTATTTTTCTATAACGTAGTGCATTGTTTATAGGTGGAAGGATTAAAGGAGTATATGAGGTTACTTTATCATTTTCGTCATTAAAGAGGAAGTTTATATAGTTATGGGGGTCTTGCGAGTTAGTGTAACCGAGATGCCATTTATGCTAAAAGAATGCTTAACTTTTATCTTCACTTCAATCACTGTTTTACCTTTTATTTTTAGAGAAGCGAAAAGTGAAGCTGAATCGAACGAAACGAAACTATGCCTCAAGTACGCCTATGCTTTATACATTCCCTGTATAAAAGGAATTATGCATTCCCTTTATATACATAATTCTCTAACCCTATTTATTTAATTCACCTTTTAGCAGCTAAAATGAACATTTATTTATTCAAAAACAGCGATGAACACAACACAAAATATGAAGCAAACTTTTTGACTTAATTTAATCAATTTGGTGTACACGCATTTGCACTTTTTTTCTCAATTTAAATTAAACGAAAATTTATCTTCATTTTGAAATCATTTGATTATGAAAACTTACCTTTAATTGAAGGCAATCTTCCTAAGGACATTCCAGGAGGTCTTAAAGTTACATTTAAGATTCAAACAAATCTAAACAAATTAAGATTTTTGAAAATTTTCCAATTGGAAACGATCAGGTCATTTATCTTGCATTGATTTAATTGGGTTGTTGACAGACAAAGGCCTGATTTAGTCATTTTAGGATCAATAGAAATATTTAATGAAATATTGATTTTAATTTTACTTTTGTCGGGATATAACATCCTTCCTTGCCAAGACTTGTATTGGGATATTTCCTGTTCTTTGGTAGGCGTAGAAATGTAAAAAAGAAATTCAAATACATCAAAAGCTTTTTGCATTTCAGTGACAACAATAAGTTAGAATAACTAGCTAAAATTCCACCCTTACAAGATTTAGTAAATGCGCAACTTCAATAATTCATAATATTCAGTTCTTTTTATCCATTGATGAGCAATCAATACCATATGTTGATATGCATTCATCTAAATAGTTTATTGAAAAAAGCCAATACGATTTTGATATAAAAATTGGGTTATGGCATCTTGTAAAGATCATCTTTTTAAATTCAAAACGTATTGTGGACGCGAATTATCTGGCAAGTGCAAAAGAACCTTTGGAGACACTCAACCTTGACATGTTAAAGTGGCATGTCTTTTTGAATTTTTTTTACTTTATATGACGTGTTACTGAATCTTGGACATAAAGGCTTTTCAACGCAACAGGCAAAATGCGTGAAAATAGGATGAAAAAGTGCTCTTTTCGCAATAATATAAGAAAGAGGTTCTTATGATTTTGAATGTGATGAAAAAGTTATTATTATAATCCAATTCTCAAAGATCAAGTTTGCTTCCCAAAAATTAATGTTAAATATATATATTGCGTGCATGGGAGGAGTTGATTTACTAGATACAATGTGTTCAATGTATCGATTCTGAATTTTCGGAAAAAATCGGTACTGGCGTTTGTTCATTATCGTTAAATGGGCTTTATATGAAACTACAATCAGAACCAAAGCTTGATTTTCTTTCTTTTACCAGAGAATGGGTAGCTGGGCTTTTTTGTGAAATGAAAACTACGCGGCAAGAGAATAAAAGAGCTAGAAATTGGTCTTCATCATCCGATTCAAGCTAAATCTCAAGGAATATGTGTCTATTTTGTAAGTCTAATACCGTTAAACAATGTGCAAAGCGTGGAGCGAGAAATATAAATTATTATTTGTTCCTGTAGAGGTGTAGAGGAACATTGATTCAAAATGGGTTAAGGCAAACGAAAAAGCATGTTTTGTCAGGCTACGCATTAGTATTTTGAAAATTCGCACTAACAAAAGGTGTGCCCTTTTCTTATATTATTGACATGAGTGATGTGAAGCTTTCATCAACCGACCTCTCGAAGATGCAACATATAACTCGCGATGGGGGAAGAGTCTAGTTGGCAAAGAGATGCCTTGTCAAAAAGATAATACAAAGAACAAAAGTAGAATATTGATCGTTGTATTGCTTCCGAGCTCTCCTTTCAGAGTGTGTTGTTTTGTGCTTTCAAATCCACTACCATGCAGAAATGCCTCAAAAAAATCATTTCTTTTGAAGAACAAGTCATCAAAAGTGTTGTGAATCATAGTTATTCCTTTTTTACAAATTAATTTTGCCACTCATTATTATCAAAGATTTGTTGTAAACTCAATTTCATCTATTCACTATGACAGGATAGATATTAAGACTAATCTCCATTTTTTAAATATTTTTAGAATACCGAACTATAACAGGGAAGGGAAATAATTTTTTGAATCCGTCGTATGGAGCAGTTAAAAGTCCCATTCCAAGATTTTTGGCACCGGAATATACAGATGGTAAGCTTAGATTTATCTTTTAAAAATTTGATATTTAAAGGTCGGGGGCGTGGGTAAGGTTGGTTCGATGATGAACGCAAGGTCTTGGGTTCGATCCCGCATCAAGCTTACTTTTCTCATAGTTCGATACAAGCAGCGCAATTGCGCCTTCTCAATGAAAACAACCAAAGAAAAATATTCGTTTATTCATATCGTAATCACGATCATTTTGCTTTTATGAAGAAGAATTTATTTTTTAAATGTCCATTTTGATTTCAACTTTCGTGAAACTCGCGCCATTTATTTGTGATGTTCTTATTCTGAGTTTCTTTTATTTTTTTTCATGAAACGTTTTCCATTGAATCAGGCCTAGCCAAATTTTTGTATTCGCTAACAATTAATGAAAATAATATAAATCGAGTTGCTTCTCATCGTAACACTGATCAGGAATGCTTGCTCTTCCACAAATATTAAATTTTGAATATAAAAATCAATAAGAGCAAGATGATAAAATATAAGCTGCCTTTGCGTGTTTTCATGGACAAGGGGCAGTTGAAAAATGACTTGCCCCTGGGTGGAATCCGAGACCTTGTGCTGTCGAAGCCTTAAAAGTATGTAACGAAACTTACTCAAATTCTTTTCGCTTTTGCTTGATGCGCATTGCAATGTAACATCATTTTAATTTTTTGACAGGAAAATGTTTTATTTCTCTTTATATAAAATTTTACTACTGCATATATAGAATGATATAGGCAGGATTTATTCACACTTGTCATAGATATAATTGGTTTTTTCTCCAGATTTAGATGCATTACTTAGGGAAATGAAAAAATGTAGGGTATATGAAGAAAGGTATATGAAGAAGACTGCTTAGAACTACATTGAGGAATTTATAATATGAAGAAAATTTGCAAATTTTATTTTGATTACAAGAATTCGGAATATAACGAAATTCCTATCATAATGAAAAGGAGAACAGATGGGAGTTTGTTTTTTTTATTGAATTCTTTTGGTTTTCAGGTAAGATTTCCTTTACTTGAAATAAAGCGATAGCTTCATTCATTTTAAAAGTCGGAAAACAGTAATTTTTATACTTCCAACGATTTCATCACAATTTTACTGAAAAAACGCCTTCAATTTATATATCGTTATTTAAAAATGCTTTCATTAATAAAATAATCCATTGGTGTGCATAAGTGTGATATGTAAATAATTTTGATCTGTTTAAATACACCATCGGATACAAAACAAGATGTATCTGCTCTATTTAAAACCCTTTCATAATGCCCAGCGCCCACACCGCGCTGATATACGAGACATCAATAAATAATTGACCAGATCAATACCTGATTTGGCTGGGGGAAAGAAAGATATTTCGTCTTTATCTAAAAAAGCGTTGGCTAAAATTGGATCCAGTATTTTCTATGTAAAGGATTGATAACGAGAATCCTATTCTCTTGCTTCTTTATTTAAGATTTCTTGGCTCCACTACAAACAGATGGAACGAATCTTCCCAACCCAAGATTGGTTTCCACAATGATGCATGAGGCCACATCCAATGCTGACAGCTTGTATGTTTCAAAGTTATTCATGCAGTTCGGACAATACCTTGACCATGACTTAAGCCTAATCAAGGAATCCACAAGTTTCATTTTTTATACGAAATTAAATTGAAAACAAGCAAATTCACACTGCCTCAATATTTTATTTTGGACCACTTTCCATTTATCTTCAAAGAGGACATTTAAAGATTTAGACATTTTCAAATTTAGCACCTAATTAATCAATTATCTCCATGGTTGTTTAATTTTACTAAGCAAGCAGTTTTTAATTTTATTTTTCAAAGATATTTAGTTTCTGTATAAATTTGCATATAGTGACTAGACATTTTTTGTAAAACTAGTAATTTTGTGTTCTTATTTTTTATTTTTGAAGATAATGGCCGAGAATTAGATTGTTGTGATGCAGATGGAGAGAATCCTTCTTGTCGAACTGTGAGTATAACTGCAGATGCTTTTTTTGGAGGAGAAGGAATCACATGTCATGGATTTAGCATTTCAGAACATAAAATTGTTGACGGTAAGATTTAGCTAATTTAAAAGTATTCTAAAATTATATACATCAAAAACTCTTGATGTAATATATATGTTCATCACAGATTCTCGCTTTTTAATATGACAGAGCTAATGGAAGAGGGGCGGTGTTGTAAAGTGGTATTTACGTTTTAAGCCATTACTTATCATTCAACACCTATTCTGAGATTAGCTAACTATTGTCGCAAATATGATGCTCTCAAACTAAACCTATTGAAGTATGAATGTCTTATTTTGTAAATTAATTAGTTTGCAAAAAAAATAAAACTTCATTTAAATGTGGTTAAAGTGTTTAAATAAAATGAGCATTTGGAAATGATCGCTAGACCTCAGGCTGGCGACCTATCTAGAGTCTGGACGATTTTTCTCACGCCTCCACAATTTAGTTAATTAAATTTTAGTTAATTAATGTTCGTTAGCAGAGTATGATTTAGGAATGACCTGATACGCCAAGAAAGCTTTCGGCCTTATCTTTAATAATTGCAGTGCAAACTTCGCTTATTGTAGAGCATGATTTTTACAATGACTTCACTATGACTCGCCGTTGATGATGATTATATGGTGGTGATGATGATAACCAAAAAATTGGGACTTAGAGGCTCTTTCTCTGTGTGTAAGGGATTATTCATTTACGTCAATTACAGGTACACAGCGGCAAATATTATTTAGGCTATTAATTGTAATTAATTTCCAAAAGGCGGATTTTTCTTCCATTGAATTTCCATATGAGTATAAACACATTGCTGTGCTTCAATTACTAACTTTCCATAAAAACTTGAATATATTTTCAGAAACAAAAGAATTCCATAACTCGGTAACTTCTTTCATTGATTTATCAACAGTGTATGGATCAACCGAATCGGATGCGAAAGAATTAAAACTTGGCTTCAGAGGTCAGCTTATTTCCTTGATTTCTTATGTTCTTTCAACTTTATAAAAGCAGATCGCCTGGTCATAAAACTTGTCTTTTTTCTAGGTTTATTAAGGTACTCATTCTTGCATGATCAAGAATTTTTACCAATCATAACAAATGATGACCGTTGCATTGGAGTGACGAGCGATGGATCGCTAGACTGTGCTTTAGGAGGTTAGTGAACTTGTTTTTGTTTTCGCTGCATCTGCCTCTAATCCAAGGAAACCACGAGCTCCTATTTATTTTGTGGCTCTAATGAAAATAAGCATAAAAGTCGAGAGAGTTGTTCTATTTTCATTTTGTGAAAAATAAAAAACTACAAAATCTTAGTATGGTTGAAACTCCATCAAAATCTTTGAAACGCTTAAATTGCTTGGTTATACCTGCCTACATATAGTGAATGTATTTTAAATAATTATCACAAAAAAGATTAACTTTAAAAAGTAGTCTTTTAATGCCGCAGCTATTAGAAAAAATATTTTTCAAGTATCGATAGTGGTGTTTATATTCTTCGAGAAAAAATTCTTGGGTCGTTTACTCTACATGCACAGTATCTATTTTGTAGGAGATATAAGAATCAACGAACAGTTTGGCTTGACTGCAATGCACACGATTTTCTTGCGTGAACACAACAGAATTGCCAGAAGACTTTCCCATTTGAACTCTCATTGGAGTAATGATCGCATCTTCTATGAAACCAGGTAAGTACCCAGTATTTATATTTGACAGAGAAGCATATGGAATGAAGTTGGGTCCACCATTCAACTTTTGCTCTGACACACACTAGGCAGCCGGTCACTAGTCACGAGCGCCAATACACTTGATGATCGCTCTGCGCAAAATCAATATACCCGCCTTTCTTCATCAATCAATATATCAATACCCGCCTTTCTTCATCAATCAATATATCAATACCCGCCTTTCTTCATCAATCAATATATCAATACCCGCCTTTCTTCATCAATCAATATATCAATATACCCGCCTTTCTTCATCAATCAATATATCAATATACCCGCCTTTCTTCATCAATCAATATATCAATATACCCGCCTTTCTTCATCAATCAATATATCAATACCCGCCTTTCTTCATCAATCAATATATCAATATACCCGCCTTTCTTCTTTATAAATTGATTTGGATAAAATTTAAAGAAGCCCATTTTTATTTAGTTGGTGGTCGGCGAGCCATTGCGCCTACAAGGGCTAGAGAGTTTAATATTAAAGACCAAGGATGTCAAAGGGGTCAATCCGTCTACATTTGTATAACGGATTCAAGATGTTGTTATTCAAGCGAGCTAGTGCTAACCGTTAGCTCTTATTAAGAGTGTGCTTTAGTGACTTCTTACTACTAACATTTTTATATTAAGCCAAGATTAATTCTCGTTGTTTATTACAGAACAATTTTGATTGGGCTTTTTCAAAAGGTGGTGTACGAAGAATTTTTACCGATTGTAATTGGAAGAGAAGTGGCAACTGAATTTGGTTTAGATTTCGACACGTGTGGCTTTAGCACTAGTAATTTTTAATATTTCAAAACCACTTTAATTTTACAAAGATGTTTCAAGCATACTCACTTATGTTTCTCGCACTTGTGTTCACTTGTCTGGGCAGTAAGTGGGTAATAAGAGTAAAGAAGTTTATTTGTCATTTTCTTTACACGTATTGATTGATTGAATCTATTTTATTTTTAAGAACTAACATGATTTGATTTTTATTTTTCACTATATAAAATGAAAATATGCGGATGCTTTAAAACATTAAATTACCTATATATCTTATGCGTTGGTGTGAAAGATTTAACACTTGAATCTCCTTTGACTTTTTTAATAAAATTGTTACGCATTTCATTCGATTCATGATTATGCTCAATCTCCTTTTTTATAATTGAAAAATTCCCATTAATATCTTTCATATTTACAATTTTACCTAAAATAACATATTGAGCCAATATATTTCATGTTTTCCTTTGTTTGTTAAAATAATTTTGTTCTTTGGGCTATAATATTTTCCAAATTAAAAGGAACAACTCAAAATAAAATCTTCTTTTTTATAGTATGTAAAACCTCCAATGGATTTGAACCATTTTATAAAAATTTAGTAAAAATAGATGTGAAAATATTGAAAACTGAACAAAAATAGTAATATTGAAGAAATAAACTGGAAGAAATAAACTATACGGAAAATAATCGTAAATTTCCTTAGCTTCTACAATTAAAAATGGTATTAACTGAAAAAAGGAACCTAATCCCGAATATCTTAAGCCTCTACATTCTACAACGTAAAAATGATAACTGGAAAAAGGAAGTTTTTTTCAAAGCTTTTTTCAGTGAACTTTTTTCACTACTATTTTGTCCCGGCTTGATAATGTAAAATTCTGGCAACCTTATGTGCCTGAAAATAGTTTGA
Organism: Nectonema munidae; assembly: GCA_030549495.1. Lineage (NCBI taxonomy): Eukaryota > Metazoa > Nematomorpha > Nectonematoida > Nectonematidae > Nectonema > Nectonema munidae. Next base: position 757,596 of record JAUIRK010000897.1, read on the forward strand.
TGGCTTTAAAATATAAGGAGCTAAATGTATTCAAGGGTGTAACTTATACGTGCAAAGAAAATTAGTTCAGCAATATTCCATTGTAAATGATTAAAAACTTATGCGAATCTCAAGAAAAATTAGAACTATTTTTGTTAAGTTATATATTCATCAACTTGAACTAGCTCACAATACATTTATTTAACCTCTATTTTTTTTAGAATATGATCCTTACTTGAATGCTGGTACACATTTGGTATTTAGTACAGCGGCTTTTCGCTTTGGACACAGCTTAATTCCTACGGATTTCAAATTCATTGACGATGAAGGAACTACTGTTGAAACAGTTCCCATTGAAGATGTACAAATTATTAATTTTATACTTTTTTAAATCAAGAATGCTTATTATGTCATTAAAAATGATCAAAGCTTACACGTTAGTATTTAAAAATTTCACCCCTTAAATGATAAATGTTTCATTCAGTTTGTTTCTTTTGGCATTATTAGTGTTATTGGAGTTTTATTGCCTTCGTTTAAAAAGAATGAAATTTTGGCAAAGTAAAGATAATAATAATCAGTCAGGGTAAATAATTTGAACAAGATATTTGTAAATAACAAATTTTAAAAAGTTTAGATTAAACATACGCATCCTTCATTTGTATATTTTGTCAGCGAAATTTCAATAATATGCAGTAATATATCTTGCTAAATTACTTAACGATGAAGGATAGCTGAATTCGCTAATTGATTTTAATAAAAATTAAATTTTAGGCCTTCCATCGCATTTCTATTTTTGAAGATGCTACGCTCAAAATTGAAGATCTTTTCCGAGGTCTTTTTATGGAACCTGCAAAAGCGTTTGATCGATTTGTTGTAAATGGTGTCAGAAATCTCCTCTTTCTAGAAGAAGGAGCAACAGCTGGTATCAATTTTGTCATTACCTCAGCGCCAGTAGACTTTAAGTAGCAAGCACTCGTATAATTCTTGACTATGAGCTAGCCTGGACAGGAGATGATTCAGAACCTATTGTAAAATAATTTTTTAATGTGCTGCAATATCATAAATTTGGGTAATTCCAATACTAATAAAATGAGATGTATATAACAAAAGGCAATTAGGAGTGTGTTCGATCTAGGTTTTAGGCCTCGTACCAGAGTTGGCAAGATCAGATAAATTTATTGAAAAGTATGTAGAAATAAATGTGAGCAGGGTTCAAATAATACGCAAAAACTTAAAAACAAAAAAAAGCATACTATATACCAATTTAAATATTTCAAAAAAAAAGGTTAAAATGAAATTTCCGAAAAAGGAGTCCAATATAAAAAGGAGACGTACAAATGAGTAGATAGATTTAAGAGGATTTGATACAAAGAAGAGTTTTATTTGACAAGCATAAATTATGAGTTTTATACATTACCATTATCCCTTTTTATAAATAAATGTGTTCTGAGCCTTTTATCAAGTATTTTCAAGAACTTTTTTTAATAGAAGGATATTTTTGTATAGTTTGTTCCGATATATTTTCTTTTTTTTGTTTTGAAATTTAATAACAATAAACTTCTTCTTCTATTTAGCTGTGGGTGGAAAGGGGAGGCGAATGCGAGAAAAAATATTTTATGGTATATAAAGCTTCAATAATGCATTCCTTACGCATTTATTGTATGATCAAAAATGTTCACTTTTTTTAAAGAGTGTTTGACATTCGAAACTGAGAAAACAACTGTTATGAAAATCCAAAAAAATCTAAAGATGCATGTTGTTATAAATATAGAAAATATGGCGTAGCCAAAGGAGTGCGCCGTTTTATACTGTAATGTAATGCGCTATAAAAAAATTGGGGCCCCTGCTTTCGATTTCTACCTACCATCAATGACGCATGTGGTGTAGCACGCTGGACCAGTCGAGGGTAGATATTTTTTATACTTCCAATGATTTTTCCAAAATACCCAAGCACTTTAATTAAAATCCATCAAAAGCCCTTGAAGCTATCTTTTCTCAGTCCTTGTGAATGATCTGTAACAACGAGAATAATCACATCTAATACAAACGCTTTGCATTAAAAAGCATGCGCTGCCACTTAACTGCATGGATATTTTGTAGGAATGGATTTGGTGTTGTTGAACATAATGAGAAGTAGAGATCACGGAATTCCAAAGTACGCAAAATGGAGAAAGTTCTGTCAATTGTCTGAAGTGAATACGTTTGACGATCTTGCTTCACTTTTTGATACGAGTACAATTACCATTTTGAGAGGATTATATGCCAGGTAAGTCCTCATTTTTCTCTATTTCAAAGCGAAAGAAATTGAGGGAAGCATTTTTACTTTAGTAGACCAAACTCCGGAAATCTTTCGCAAGTGATTGTGAATCGCTTTTAGAAAAGAATAAAATACTCAAAAAACATAGATAGGGCTGATTGTACATTATTGACTCTCGAGTCAGCCTATAAAGCTTAATTATTATTATTGGCCTCTAATTGATGGATAAATTTTCAAATGCGCTGTAAAAATATCTGCTAGGTAAGCTACATGTTGGTGGAGGACTGCGAGTTTTTGTGCCAGTGACAAAGCGACCCATTGTAAGAATTCAATTATAGTGGAAGCGGATAAGGCATTTCACTTTGGGAGGCCATGGCACCTCGGCATGGAGTAAAAGTATTTCAAATCGAATTCAATGTTCTTGCTTTGATTTCGGTCACACGTGTTGCTATGCTGGTCAAGGAAGTGATTTGAGGTGGAGTGATGTTTTTGGCAACAAAATCTTAACAATGAATAATAATGATAACCTAGATGGCTGTACAATTGTAAGTTCTGGCTTGAAAACTGCAAGAAAACCTGGACAGCGACCTACCAACTTTGTTCACTGGCACAAGCTCTTCATCGTTATTTTTTGTTCGGAAAACTCAAGCGAATAGAAACTTTTGATGAAGATTATATTTATAAATTATTCGTACATATGTTAAGAGCAAAGATACGTTAAGTGCAAAGTTTGCTCGTCCACTCAATTCTATGTGCCGTAACATTGCAAAGATTTTGTTCAGTATCGGCAACCATATTGTCTACACGCTTCTGTACCGTGTGGTCCAGAGAATTGGTTCAGCATTTTTTTCAAAACATCAATGAAAAGAGCAAGAGATGACCAATCGTATGGACTTTAGTTATTCTTGTAAGCATATAGAGGAGCCGTTCTTTAGTGGAACACCCACGTGAAGAGTTGGTGTTAAATTTATTAAGATTTTAAGTGTCTAGTAGGATTATTGTAAGGATATTTTGCGATTCCGTATAACTCTGATTTTAAAAAGCACACGTGGCATTTCATTTTTTGTTTCGCAGTAGAAAACCTGGCTCTATTCGAGAATAACTCACAAATTCCACAAAAGCAATTTCTTATTTAGAAGCGATTCAACAGCCCATATTTCACATATTTAGCATTATATTATCTGCATTTTTTGCCATACTCAATTTGAATATTCAAAAATATAGTTATTTTAATCAAAAAACTAAAAATAACAGCTCAGATGTTGAAAGAAGCTGTGAGACAAACTTTTTGTTCGGATAGATGATAAATCTAGAATAAGTATTCTCAACAAAATGAATATTCAATTCAAAAGCTTTATTGGGTAATGTTGTAGAATCAGTATAATCTCCTAACAATGGAATAGGTTATCCTTCTTGACTGAGAACATAGATGGTAGAAATGATTAAATAGTTTTACTTTTTAGTTTTCCTTAATTTTGCCTACTTTAGTTCAGATGATATAGAACTGTTTGTCGCAGCGTTGGCAGAAAAACATGTAAATGGTGGCTTGGTTGGAGAAACATTTGCTTGCTTGATTGCCCTACAATTCAAACTCTATCGATTTGGGGATTCTAGGTGGTTTCAAAATATCGTTCCAAAAAAGCAGTTCAGCTTACGTAATCATCTTTACTCCTTACAACATATAATCCTTTATCGAACATCGACCTCACATAAAAGTGGGAAAAGGTGTAGTTAAAGAATCCTTTATGGGAATTGTTTATCAGGGCAGCCATTTATTTGTTCAATTACCCTTTTTTTAAATCTCTGGTCAGAATTAAGCAACTTGCTAAAAATTGCATGCAAAAATGCCAATCCACACTTTAATTCAATACGTCTTCGGACAAGATATAGAGAATGAAATTACTTAGCACTCCATTCTATGACGTCAGTGGCCCACATAAGTTGCACTATCTGCTAATATACGTAGACATGCTAGCACATAATCCGTAGACACCGCCTCTTTTAATGCTTGTAAAATATTTAATATTTGATCTTTTTACTTTATTTTCTTTTTTTAAAAACAGTCCAATTAAATGAAATACAAAAATATTCCATGAGCCGATTTCTATGCAACACTATGGATATAAAGTTTGTAACTGAGAAGCCCTTCCAGATTCCAGAAGAATTTAAGTAAGCGCTCAAGCTTATTTTAAACTGCATTTTGCGATTTGAATGGGTTAGAGAAGTTAGTCTCGCCATTATGATTATTATTATTATTATTATTATTATTATCATACTGACTAAACATCTTCGCGATACATGTAAAGTCAACGCGTTAGTTTGATGTTAGTAGTTTACTAAAATCATGGTATTTCATGTCACTATCTAGGAAAAAAGCTTTTAATATGATTATTCAAAGACATTCCTACTAATAATTAATCTTGCACACAAATATCGTAAATTTTTTTTAGAAAACATTAAAACCTCTGACTGAAAACTAAACATTTGAAAAATCCTACTTCCACTTCATTAGAACAAAAATATTGCGAGGCTTAAATTTTGAACTCGTCCAAGTCTATCAAATTTACGGAAAAGATATAATAAGAGTGGTGCCTGTTCACTAAGGGAGGTTTTAAACAAATTGTGAGTTTCAAGGTTGCGCTGTCAACTCATGAGTATACGCATATTTCTTATGAAAGTCATTATATAAAGTTTAAAGTATATTTATTCAATTTAGCAACCCCACCTACTCTTGCAAACTATTCCCTGACATTGATCTAAGTTTGTGGAAAGAGTCGAAAAACATATATTACAATGCTAGAAACTTTCAATAAAAGACTCCTTTTCTTTGTTCAAGAATTGAAAAAAAAATTTTTATTACATTCTTCTAATAAAATTTGTTATTTTCAACTAAATCATTCATGTCTATTTTTTCTTATTTTTATACGATATTAAGTTGATGATGCGATGAGTAAAAGCGAAGCAGAGACACTGTGAAGCACTGAAGCAGTACAAATTCTGCTTGTGTTATGGTACGACGTGCTCTTCCAATTTTGTGAGTAAAGAAATGAAAGGTGAAACAGTAGATTTGAGTGCTGCAATGGATTCATTCAACGATTTGATGACTTGGCTAAGGAATCTGAGAATTAATGACTTTGTTCAGGTTCTCGTTACGACAAAGGAATTGGCTGAAGACATGGAAGTTGATGCAATCTTTCCAGCCAAGCGTCAAAGAAAAAGAAAGAGACAGTATGATGAATCTGCGGAAGACTTCACACCTGAAAATGCTACAGAATAAACTGCTTCACCAGAATTGTGGACACTGCTATCCAGTCCTTGCAGCCGAGATTTGAACAGCTGAAATCAAACATAAATTTATTCAGGTTTCTTGTCAGCTTCAAAAGCATTCAACGTGATGATATACGGAAGTTTGCAGAAAGCCTCGAGCAAGCATTAACATTATCAACTGACCAGTCTGCAGATATATGTGGGCGTGAATTACCTGATGAAATTGAATCATTAAGAAATATTCTACCAAACACTGTCAAAACCCGGGTAGAAATTTTGACTTATCTGTCCACTAATGGGAGATACACTGCTTTCCCAAACTACTTCGTTGCGCTCAGAATATTTTTAACAATACCTGTAACTGTGGCATCTGGTGAAAGAAGCTTCTCGCGCCTTAAACTAAACAAAACTTACTTGAGATCAGCAATTCACGAAGATAGATTGAACAACTTGGCAATTCTTTCAATTGAGCGTGATCTATGCAGAGAACAGAATTTTGATAACTAGGGCGGCCCTGTTGACACCTACACTGATTTTTTAATTTTTATAAATAGAATAAAATACTGATGATCTTTAGTATTTTATGACTTGGGTTTTTAGCTGATTATTAGCACAAGCATCAAATATAATAGGATAATTTTTATAAATTTTAATATTTAAAACAAAATTTTGCACTAGTTATCGACAGAATCTACTTTTTGCTAACGAATCTTGTTTCAATGCCAACATAATCTCCACTTTCTAGTTTTTAAACTTTTTATAAAGGTAATTGTTTCAAAAAATTTAGTTTATACTTTAATGTTTTTATAAAAATATAAATGGATATTAGTTACAAAAAATTAATGAAATAATTTTTTTATATTTTTTGATTTTTATTTATGAAAAAAATAGAGTTGATTTAAAGGAAAGGGCCGTATTTTTAATCAAAAAAGGCTGCATGTTTTAGACTGCTGCTCAAGAGCGTTTTTCCCACAATTCAAAATGTCAAACGCCTTCAAAAGGGCTTCTAGTGTAGAATTAAAGCTATGAATTTTGCATAAGAGAAAACACTATACGAAATAAAAGAAGGACATCTTAGTTTAAAGAAAATGATTTGAAAAATACCCAAATAAATCAAATAAAAAATTAACTAAATCAAAAAAAAAAACCTCAAGAGTACATGTTACCAAAAGATGAAGTATTTAATAATGATTTGAATGATGCTTCAAATTGTTCTTTGTGTATGTTCATCTAACTTTTGTTTATACAGTACTCTGTTTATTTTATTTATCCCCAAGTTACTGTAATTTACAAAAATTCAACTCCTACTCCAAGTACTAAAAACGTAATAAATTTAACGCCAACTCTTCACTTGCGATTTCGACTAAAGATGAGACACTTCATATGCAAAAATCAAACTTTGACACGTGGCCTACTTCTGAGCGCAAATGAAATTCAGGTGAGCAATTTTTTATGAAACAGTTCGACAATGTATAAACAAACATTCAAATATATTTTCAAAAACTTACTATTTACATAAGAATTTAATGTAGTTATATTTTCAATCATAGTTAATAAATTTCAGCTGGAACACTACCTATCTTTCATAATTAAACAAGACTGTCTAATAAATTCATTTTGTGAATCTCTAGAAGAAAAATGCTAGGAAGATTTTATTCAACTTAAATGTAGATTTTCGCTATTTTTTACTTGATCACAAGAAAATTATACGAAGATAACTGATGAACGACTATGGATAAAAGACATTTACGACTTTTCTTTGGAGTAGTGTAATTGCTTAGAAAAATCTTTTTCCATTGTTGACGCGAGGTGTATTTACAAATATAACTACAAGTGCAAAAAAGGCGTTCAACACCTACTTGAGTAGCTAGTAGACAAAGAGTGTTGCCGTATCTTGTATTATCATCCAGGATTAAAATGCTTCGCTTCGTGGACATAAACTCGTACAATGGTTTAAATTTGGAATCAAATGAATCGGAAATTGATTTAAAAAATTAGATTTCAAATATTCATTTGAAGACTTCGTCTTGAGACGAGACAAGTAATATCGGAAATCTACTCATAAGAGAAAGAAGACCTTTAAATACCCAATATGCCGGCGTATAGGTCGACCTTCGAGCACCTAAATTTTAGCCTAAAAAATCATCCTCGACTTATACAACGAACACATCAAAATACTAAGTTAAACCCCGCTATGTGTGAAGTAAGAACAAGTAAAACAAGCAGCTAAGGTAGGTAGAGTTCTATCTCATACAGTTTCTACAAGAATACTTGAACATAATTTGCTTATGGCAGAGGGTATAGCCATGCTCCCTATAAATACGAATGCTGAAAACCTCTCATAAATTTCATAATCGTCACATGAGGGTGAACACCGTTTATATTTTTACATTCGTACTCACAGGTATAATAAGAAAGGAAAAATCGATGTTAAACAAATGAGTGATGAATTTTATTCTAAATAAGTAAAATTAAAAAGTTCTAGTTCAATAAAAATTTCCCGTACAGACATTTTGAAGTTCACAACACAAAAAACGATATATTGGGATTGTCTTGAATGACTTTATTCAAAAGAGGCCCATAACAAAAATAATAAGACTTTTCTTATCTTTCAAAAGACTTCTTAACTAAAACCTGTTCCAATCCATCAAAATAAGCAGCATGCCACTGTTCAAGCATAACCATCTTGTTCGTGACGTTACTAACAAATAAATATTGAATCATTTGTGGCCATTCTTTTCTAATATACTCCAAACAATCATTTTTTTGTTCCCTCTTCAGACAAATGATGTTCTTGCTATCGTAAATTATGATTTGTTCATAGTCACTTGTATAACAAATCCCCAAGGAAGAAAATCTTGAATGTGAAGGAAGCCAAGAATAAAGTTGTTTTCTAATTCGCTTTTCATTTAAAATTTTAGAAAATTCGGTTTCTACAAAAACTTCATCAAAATCATCACTATTATCAAGATCTGAGTCTTCTTTTTTATCAAGTTTTTTTCTTTTGAAATTTCGTTCTTTAACTTTATAAACGTTTTCATCCTTATAAGGAGAAATATGAAATTCATAAACTTGATTATCTGCGTGTAAAACGAGTGCAAGTTCGTTCTTTAGACTTAACTGTATATCCCTAACAACCACACTGCTTTTTTTGGTGTAACAAATAAAGGAGTTTTTATTCACGTCAATCAAGGCCAGTTCTCCCGTACAGTAACCAATCAAAAAATACGATTCAAACTTCTGCGATATAATAGAAATTTGAGAAGGTGAAACAAAATCTTTCATATTTATTTCCTCAAAGAGTGAAGAGGTTGAAAGTTTTTTATCTGGAACATGATCTTTAAAGTTATTAATGATGAATAATTTTGCGTGATCATCACAACAAATCAAATTATCATCATCATTACTACTAATACTTGTGCTATAAAATTTTAAAGAAGAGATCCCTCGTTTTTGTATCTGGCCTATTTTTTGAATAGAGTATGGTTTGGATTGTAGGAAAAATATATGGATAGAGATGCCATCAGCATAGGCAATATAGTTGTTATACTTTGTAAGAGCAAGAGCTCGTATAGATTGAACAGCTTCACGAGCCGCCTCAATTTTTTTTGCCTTAATACTATACAATAGCTTCGGCTTTTCTTCTATTTCAAATGATAAATCATTACCTTTACAAATTCCCAAACTCCAACCTTGAATTTCATTGAGAGATGTTAAAAGAAGCAAATTTGATTCTTCACTAAAGTGAACAAATGATGGAGGAAGGGGGGAGAAAAAGCGCAATTTTGTACATGGTGGATACCTGCTTAACCCAATTTCACCATCGAAACCAGCAGATATAAGCCAGTTTTTAGTGGAAATCAATTTCGTAACGTCATGAGTGTGAACATTGCGGAAAAATGATTTCATCCACCTTCCTTCGAATGGCGAATGCGACGATTTTTGGATCTTCTTTATCATGTAAATAATAGGATCTGCACCAGCTGAATAAAGTGTTTTTAAATAGGTATCATATGTTAAGGAAAAAACTGGAGCTTCATGAATCTCTAAAATCTGGATCAAGACTTTTAAAATATAATTCCAAAATAAAATGCGGCCTTTGGAGTCTGCGCAAACTATAAGAGAATCGTCGGTATTGTTTCCTTCATCTTCATTTGTCTTTTGCGAATGAGATGGAATAAATGTGATACATGTTATGTGCACTTCATTATTATTCATGTTAGGCTGATTACATGTATTAAGCAAAATGAATTGTGGAGCTTTGGATTCTTCTAATTTGTAAACTGAGACAAAGGATGAATAAGCAACAGCCAAAATTGGAGCTTCAGGATGCCAAGAAAGAGAAACGATTCGATGTGCTTGTTTGCAAGCAATGGCAACAAACTTGGGGAGATCTTCGCTTAGGCGAATATTGTAAACACTCACAATGCCTTCTTCAGAACCAATAGCAAGTAGTGAACCAGTGTGATCACTTTGCATGCACCACTTTGATCCTCCCATAACATGAGTGATAGAAGATATATAGAAATACTTTGTATCAATTTCAATAAGTTCGCCAGAGGCTCCGCTAGCGAAAAGGCGAGACTGTGGTGTCCATGATAAGGCATCCAATAGGAGATTTGTAGGGAGAAAAATGTTCTGGATGAAATAGCAGGAATGACTATTCATATGCCAAATTTGAAGAGGACCTGATTCGCGAAGAACGCAAATGTTGTCAGAGTTTACATCATGAGCCATATCGAGTATGGCGATACCTTTACGCTCATAAAAATTTACTTTATGAAGTTCTCTTACTTCCATGCTAAATCCAACTTGACCAATTTTATCAATTGCCATGAAGTAGAGGAAGAAATTAATTACCTAAAAATTGGAAAAAATGACGTTTAAAAAAAGTATTGCCACAACATATTACAGAAAATAAAACCTATTTATGGAAGCGCTCCTTACTTATTGGCATAACTTCATAGAAAAAAGACTCAAAAGATTCATTTCCACGTGTATTAGCGATTTTCATATTTGAAAGAATAATAAGTATTCATCAAAAATATTGCCTCTAAATTTTGATAGACATTTTGGAAGAAGCAATTTTTCAAATTTCCTTTTTGTAATATAGATTTTGATATTTTGTTTTACTGCCGAGCCAAGATTCTGTTCATATTATACCGATTATATAGATCTTTTAAACTTAGAATGTTTAATTAACTGTAAAAAAATCTTGAACTGGGCAAATTTGAAGAATTTACAAATGAACTATTGGATGATTTAAATCTCAAAGAATCTTTATAAATTTAAATATTAAAAGAAATAATTTTTACTGAAGATTACAACATAAAAATAAGATTATAATTGAAGGAAGAAAGGGCATTAAAGTTTTCATGGATATAAGGAAAAAAATCTCAATGGATGTTTTTTTAACAGACAAAACATTGCAAAAAGGATTCTTAAAACAAAAATAAAATTGTGACAATTGACATTTCTTGATAAGAATAACACTATCGCTTCTCTCATCGGGATTACCGACCGCAACCTTACTCTGCTTCTCTCACCTCTCACAATGGTGATGGGATCAAGCAACTCGAACTACATGAGCTTCTTCCGTTCCCTCATTTGACGCCTCCAACACAGCGTTTTCGCTCCAGTGGTAGAACTAAGCCTCTCAGAAGGGAGAGAGTGTAGAGTACTACGACTGCAGAAAGTTTGAGCAGATGCCTCGATCTTTTACCTAAATGATATCGCATTTTCACCACTTGCATTTAAAAATACCACCCTTAACTCTATTCGTGACGGGCTATTTTCATAAACTATTACAAAATCTCGCGTGAACCCACTAAATAATTGATTGTGAATCTGATAGTGTCATTTATTTTTTAAGAAAATCAATCAAACCTGTCAATCAATGCCAAATATATAAACTTGAAAATATATTATAAATTCCACATTTTTTGGGTTAATATTGTCTTAATTTATTTAATAAACCAACTTTTTATGATTAATTCACCCAAAATATTTTACCTGTTAGACAATTAGCTTTCACAGGTGACTTAATGGCAAACACTTTTTCTCATTATATTAAAATAAAATGCTCAATTTGATTGGGAAAATATTTTTGTCACTCTAGATTTAAATTGCGGTTACTGCTTCAGATATTTTTTATATAATTTTTGTCCCATTTAGCAAATCGACCTTTCTCTATTTCATCACGACATTATTTTTGTTAATATATACACATGTAATGAATGCTACATTTCAATGTGGTTAAAATTGTTATATATTTACTTAGTTGAACACTGCAGTGACTTTTATATATTTAAGCACAACCAATAAAATAATTTTTAATTTTATCCACGTCATAAATAGGAATGGGACCAAATTTCTAATCAAAGCGACGTGAGATCATGTTAGATAAAAGGTCATAAAATTTTTATTTCTGATGAAATTATTCAATAAAGAAATTCATAATAGATTATTCAATTATCTATTATAATTGAATAGATTTTCATTTATCTTTTATTCAATAATAGAAAATTGTTGTAAAATTACTTGGTAAAAATATTACTGGTTGCTAATCTAACTAAACCCAGCACTTTTGAACGTCCTTGGTTTGATTCTTGTATTCTATTTTATTCTTCCCTTAGTTTAGTAGTTAAAGAGGAAGCTTTGAACTATAAATCTCAATCGGACCACTATTGTTTTGCTTACAAATACACTCTCAGCTTGTAGCCTACTTCATTTTCCCATACTTTATATGATATCTAATTTTGCTCTTAATTCTAAACTGATTCTACCTTGGTAGCTCTACTTTCATCAGAAATTCATCTTGTTCAATCTATGTTCAAAAAACCCGTTTAGAAGATTTATTTAGCTCAAAATTTCAGCGATTTCTTAACTTTTCTATTAAAGAATCTCTCTGTTGATCTTTTCCTTTTTTATCAACATAATGTGTTGCAGTGGCGTAGCCAGAGCGAAGTAGATGGGGGGGGGGGGGCACAAAAAATAGGCTTATATTGAAAAATCTGAATCACCCTGATTAAGTTTTTAATCCTATCAGTGACGGGGGGGGGGCTAACTAAAATTTCTTTTGTACCAAATTGACTACATCTTTTGCTACCATACTTCGTGACATTTCCTAAAATTGATAGCTGCATCTTTTGATACCATTTTCATGGCAGTTGAATGATCTTTTCATGTATAAATCTGTCAATCAAAATCAAAAGTTAAACTTTTTCAGCAAAATTCTGACAGTATCTCTAGTTAAGCGTATAACCTTGGTTCTATATTATATACTCGTTTGAAAATTTATAAATATATACAGTTTTGAAGACATAACACTTTATAGTTTAAATTTTTTCGAAATCATGGTTACTTTTTGAGAAATGTCAATCAAAATTTTGATTGATGAGAAATATATCTAATAAAATATACCCTCAAATTTCACATGAAAGATATTTTTTATATGAAATCGGGCATATTTCCTTTTTGGACTTATTTTTGGAATTTAGAAATTGAAAATACATATAAGTTTGTAACAAACTTGCGGTTTACTTCTAAAATCTGTCTCTGAAAACATTCATTCAAATTTTACATGGAATATACACATTATTATAACAAATCAACAATCGCAATTTCATTTATAAATTCTTTTTGCATTTGGAATTTGAAAATGCGAATCAATGTAAAACAAATTTGCGGTTTATTTTTAAAATCTGTCTTCGAGAACATTAATTAAAATTTTGCATGAAATATACACGCTTTTATTAAATATCAACAATGACTATTTCATTTATGGATTGGTTTTGCATTTAGAATTTGAAAATATTTATAAGGGTGAAACAAGGTTACGGTTTATTTCTAAAATCTGTCTTCGATAACAATTGAATTCTGCGAGAATTTTCAGCAACACCTTCATGGTCATCAAGATTAATGTTCCTTGTATAATTTCTCAAATATGATAAAATTATAAGATTTCGCTTTCGTTCATGGAGCATTGATGATCTTTGTTCAGACAAAATGCGCTTCAAAAAAGAAACAAACAACTAAGATAAACTCACTAGCAGATCGTCTCCCTTAATTCTTCTGCAAAACAAAAGGGAACAATGGTCATAAATGGGTACCAAAATGAATCAAATTTAGGTCAAAGTATCCCAAATGCAGTATCAAACAATAGATTTTTAAATGATATATATGTATATGTATATATAAATTTATATATAAAATTTTTCGCATAAACTTCTTCAAACGTGTTTTCAAATGATTGCGATGAAGTGGCATTTTCATCTAGAGATGGTCTTTCAATTTGGTTATCGTTTTTTCCTAATAGACTAATTGTGTGACTTTCATTTTTTTTGTGAACTTTAATTTTGATTGACCTTTGGAAAATCCAGCCTTTTTAATACTTTTGTTATAATTAGGCATTTTTTCTTTATATAGGGTTGCGAACTCTATAAAATTTAAATAAAGGTCTATATGTATATATAAATATATTTACTTTTTAACAATTTATTAATGCATAATTCAATTATCACAAAATCAAAAGATAATTGCAGATTTTATTTTTTGTTAAGGATAGCGCCCCTATCTTCGTCTACTCAAATATTATACTTTCCCGAAAAATGGCGTCTAAATTTGAAAATTTTAAATTTTCGATCAACCAAAAAACATACAGAATAAAATATTTTCCGAGATTTTAGATACCAAATCGATAGTTTTTAATGCTCTTTTGAATGAGCCATCTCCAGTTTTCACACGATTTGTACTTCTCGAGATATTTTAGGTCAAAATTTCAACATAGGAATTTCCTATATGCCCAAAATTTTGCCAATAATGTATATTTGAAAAAAAAAATTTTTTTGCGTATGCTAAATATTATACATATCAGCTTAGTTTTTTGCGCTAATTCCAAAAATGTCTTTGTTTTAAGTTTAAATGACAAAAACATGGTCACGTAAATATATATTACATTCCTGAATCACAATTTTTGACGATGCCATAACTCAAATATATATATTATTATATAAGCCATAACTATTATATAAATACATTATTGAATTTTAAAAACGTCTAAATTTCAATTTTAAAAATAATATTTAAATAATTTAAAATTAAAAAAATTCATATTTTATTTAGAATTATATTATTTAGAAAATTAATTGGGAAGTTGTGAAGGATTTAATATGCTGCTTCAAATATATTCAGATAAATTGTATATTTTCAAATATAGAACCTCATTCAAGATAAATTGCAAAATTATCTACATATATTAAAAATTGTCCGAAAGAAATGTCTTACCCAATCTTTTGAAATACCTTTGATAAAAAACCTAGGTTTTAATGTTTTCTTGGGAACAATATCAAAACTATTTTTAATAGCATTGATGATAGTATTTTGTTCCTTATTATTATTATCAACTTTAATGGAAGCTGTTCCATCATTCTTTACTTTTATATCTAATACTTGTAGATTGTTTTCTTTGGGATTAATCTTAGAAACAATGTCTTTATTCAACTCAATAATTTTTGCTTTGTTAGGCTTGACAATGTTAGTTTTGATATTAATAGAATTAACTATATGATCAACACTTTCAGCCCGTTCCTCTCTTTTACTAATTATATTGGAATCAGTTTTGACGTTTTTCCAGTGCTTTATAATACGATAATAATAATAAAGACATTTTGTCTATGAAAACATCTTTCACATCTGATAAGATATCCTGAACAATACTCGCCATATCACTATTAACTTCCCCTATTTTGTTTAAATAATGACCCTCTATATTTTTTAAGGCTGTAACCAAATCACTATTATAAACAGCATCATTCGGCTTAGCACATTTAGCAGTTGGACAATCTTCAAGTTCCATCTACGATACAAATAAAATTAAAGCAAAGGTAGCTTACTAACACAATGAAAGAAAAGGGAGGAGCTTCTTCTTCACGGTTAAGATGTTTTTTGAAAATCTCAATATTAGATTTTTACACCAACTCCTATTTCATTCGAAAACAGTATATCTTCCGTGAAGAACAGTTACATACTTGTTTCTTAAAACTATATTATAGCTCCTCAAAGGATTACTATATCGACGATATAAAAACACTTTATTAAACGTGTTACTATTTCATTTTTCTTATGATCACGCGTTCTCATTTCAATGCCCTTCAGTTCCATTACTTCTCGCATACTTAAATTTTTGTACTATATAACAATTATTTTTGCCAATTCTATAGATACTTTTACCCATTTTTACATTGATTACAAGCTGAGTTTTTTGAGAAAATAGAGTATTTTTCCAAAATTTGTTTTTTTCAAAAATGTCAAACTTGATTCATAATCCACGCATTTCTGCAGCCTAATATGGGAAAACTAAGTACTGAAATGAAGTGAAGATAAATTTTGTCACTTTCGGATTTATTATCGTTTTTAAAATATTTTTGCCCCTTGTGTAAAAGGTTTATAAGAAAATTATGGGATCATACATAAATGACGTCCACCAAAATTTTTAAGTTGTTGAACATAGAATTAGTTTACTCCCCCCTCCCCTCTACCGGGAGGGGACGTTATATGTGTGATCCCTTAATGAAAATAATCAATTTAAATAAGCCCAAGAATTGGAAAAATATTATTTCAATATTCCAAGCTTTATTCTGTTAGAAGTTTATTAATTAAACATTTTGATAAACTTTCACTTATGAAATTATTTTAAATTATCTTGAAAGGTCAAATAATTTTTTATTACAAATGCAATGGAGGAGAAATATATATTATTACTTAAAGAGTAAGGTTATCCAAATATCAGACCCTAAAACTAAAAGGTGCTATGTTCAAAACCAGCCTAAAAACTTTTTGCACATTTAATAGGGTAGTACATATTGAAATAGTTTAAATATTATTTAAGGAAGATATGGGTATGCATTCTTTGAATTGAAATTGTAGTGGAGAGGCATCGTTCTATCATTTAACTTCTTGTTTTGCCGAAATTATTAATAAATTTCTATTACTAATTTATTTAGAAAATTAAATATAGATAAACTAATTATAAATTTATAATTTAGATAAAGATAAACTGAGTACTATTTAAAAATAGAAAATTGATATACTTTTTAAAAAAGGTTAAACATGAAATTTGGTTATAATATAAAATATTTTTAAATTTAAAAAATCAGTTAAATTTCATTTTTAATTTTGTATCAAAAAGAAAATAATGTAAAATTTAGTTTCTTTTTAATGTGTTCTTTTTTAGATTAGAGATCATTATTCAATTTATCTGAATATTTATATAAATTAATCTTTATCAATATCTCAATAGATATTCCAAATTCTACTCAAAATTCTCCGACAATTGTCTCCCGATAATTCCCCCTAGATTAATTGCCCCATGGACAACTGCCCACTCTATATTTATTTAAAATTTGATTAATATAAAAAATATGAAAAAAAACATTTCAAACTATTTATAATTTATTGGGGGGGGGGGGGGGGTCGGGGGTGGGGGGGTGGTTGGGGTGTGGGGGGTTGCCGGGGAAGGTGTTGGGGTTTCGCGGTGGTGGGTTGTTTCTGGTGTCGGGGTTGCGGGTTGGGTTGGGGTAACGAGTCGAGGTGTTGTTGGAGTCGTTAGAAGGGCGCGAAGAGTCTGGGAGTGGAGTTTGACGTGAATTGGGTGGTTGCGTTTCTTGTGTCGCACCGAAACGACGTTGGTTTTGCTCTTTAATTCGGAAAAGTTGTTTGCATGGGCAATGGCCGATAGCCAACGAATGGTTGAACGAGGTGGTGTAATTTTTTGTTTTTGAAAGTTGTGTGATTGTGCGTGTGTGGTAAAGGGTTTAGTTTTGGTGAAGTATGGAATCCCTTCTTCGGTGGTAGTGGGGTTGGGTTTGGGGGGGTTGGGGGGGGGGTTAGGTGTGTTTGGGCGTGTCTAGGGGGTTTTGGTGTTTAGTGGGCCCAATAGGTGTTGTGGAATGTTTGGTAGTTGTTGGGAGGGGGAGTTGAGGGGGATGGGTGTTGTGTGTGAGAGAGTCGTGGTTTGTTTTGTGCTCGGTATAGAAATGGTTGGTAAAGGGGGAGGGGGTTATGTTGTTAGTGTTGTAGTGGGGTGTAAAAGGCTAAAGTTTGCTTCGGGTTGGAGTGGGTTTTTGGGTCGTGGGTGTAAAGGGGCAGGGAAGAGCTTTGAAGAAGGGAGCAGGGGTCTTGGTTTTTGGGCGTTGTGAAGTGGAGGGAGGTTGGTGAAGAAGTAGAGCGAAGGTATGATTGTTGTTTTGCAAAATTTTTTTTGCATATGGTGTTTTGGAGGGTTTTGTGCAGTGGGTGGTTAAAAGGTGGGTGTATCGAGGGATGAACAGGTAGTTGCAATTTTGGGGTTTTTGCTAATAGATGGGAGAAAGAATAGGTGGAGTTTGTGGTGAGGGTGATCGGATGAAATGGGGGAATTAAGTTGTTGTATGTCAAGATGAGCGCTTAATAATAGTTTTTTTAGTTGAAGTTGTAATGGTAGGGTGTTAGTTAGAATTTCTAGGCTTGTGTGGAAGTAGTGATATGGTTGGGGCAAAGTAGACAGAGGGTGTTCTTGTTAAGAAAATGTTGGTTGTGGGGTGTTTTAAGGAGTGCCCCAGGAAAGAATTCCGTATTGAATTACTGGGAGGATTAAGGATGTGTATATGTATTTGGTGTGTTTGGGACGGAGGCCCCATTTATAAGAGTGCGCTTTTAGTGAAAAAAGGGTGACTGAGAGTTTTTGGTTATTTTTTTAAAGTGTTTGAAAATTTTAGGTTGGACTGAAGGTTTAGTCCTAGATATTTTATAGTCTTTGATGCAGTTATAGAAGTAGAGGTATTTAAATGAAGGGGTATTTTATGGTTGGTGTAAAGTGAATAGGTTTGTTTTGTGGTTAAAAATATTTATGTGTTATTGTTTTTTTAGTTTAGTAAAATAAGAGGTTTGGTTTTTTTTTTTTTGAGTCCCCTATGTTGGGTTTTTTATTTTTATTTAAATAAGGGAAGACAGGGGAGATAAAAATAGTATAAAAAGGTAGATATATAGGCGAGATCCTGTGTGCCGTAAAATCTTGGGTTTCTGTGTGAGTTGAGTAACAGATCTGTTGTGTCTCCCATTTGTCCATTAGGGCTCCGCTAGGGATGAAATAACCAAAGGAACTTTGGCTTTGTAGAAAGGGAGTGGAGGGTGGGAATAGAGTGAAAACAAGAAAAGAAGTGAAATGGGCCGGCGCGCTGCTTTTATACCAAGAGGAGGCGGAAGCCCGGGCTGGCTTGCTATTGGACGGGTAGTTAGCATCTCCACTTGTTAACAGGCTGTTAGCAAGGGGCGTAGCCCGTCCTTTTGCCAAGCTTTATTGACCAATGAGAAGAATCTTCTGTTGTCGTCTTGGCGCCAAGTGGGCAGTCGATAGGGTCTATCTTCATGGCATTGTGGGATCATTGCACAGGCCACATGGGAGAGAACTTCTTCATCCTATCTTCAGTGATCCACTTGAAGGTAGTGAGGATTTTGTCGAAGAAGTCTCTCCAATCTTTGGAATCCAAAGATATCTGGGAATCCCAGATGTCGAGCGTGTGTTCTTTCGCGGAAGATTGGCGCCGGGACGGTTCGTCCGCCGGGTTATCTTCCGATCTGATGTGCTCGATAGAGGTGCGCAAGGCGTCAATCCAGGTACTGGAGGCTTCTAGCCATAGAAGCAGGATGCCTTGGCGCCAGGAGCTGCTGCCCAGTTTGCGAATGCATCCAATTGCGGCCATTGAGTCCGAAAGAATCTTCCGGGATGGCCAGGTGAAGTGGGCTAGGATGATGGCGAGAAGCTCCAAGTCGGTTATGTTCCAATCGGGAGCCCGGATTGGAAAGCACCAGGAGCCTTCTTCGGTGTAGAAACCCAGAGCCATCAGGGATGCGTCTACATAGACAGTGCCATCAAGCTGCCTGGGTCTTGCCAAGCTCCAAGGAACGAGGATGGTATCCATCACGTAAGGAAAAGCCAGCTGAACCAGTTGGCCGTAGGAGGCGAGATCTTCCCAATGATATAGGTTGGAGATGATCCTGAACTTCCCAGGGAGCGTTGCTGCGTAGTAGTTCAGGATGCCCATGATCTTCTGCCTCCATTTGAGTGGTACCTCCGGGCAGTTCTGAGCCAACAAAAAGGCGCACAGTGCCCGAAGGAGGGCCTCTTTCTTGGTATCCGGGACACCCATGTCCTAGTACCTAGATCGAGGGGGCCCCGAGGAACTCGAGGGCTGTGTGGGCCGGAGAATGGATTTCTCCGTGTTTATGCGGATTCCGCATTCTCTTGCAAAAGAGGGTGAACGCTTGGTGACCCAGTCCGTGCGATCCTGGGAATCCGCCAGGATGAGGAAG
This sequence comes from Nectonema munidae, assembly GCA_030549495.1. Classification (NCBI taxonomy): domain Eukaryota; kingdom Metazoa; phylum Nematomorpha; class Nectonematoida; family Nectonematidae; genus Nectonema; species Nectonema munidae. The sequence continues at coordinate 777,448 of JAUIRK010000897.1, forward strand.
TCGTCCAGGTACACGATGATCTTGACCGCTAGCGCGCACTGTGGTGGCAAGCGAGCCTTGAAAGTGCCAACTAGTCGGCGCATCGTGTTCTGGAGGACTGCTGGGCTGAAGCAAGCTCCCATCGGGAGCCTGGTGAATTGCCAGATTTTGCCGCCTAATTTAACGCAAAAGCAGTTTCGCCAGGCTGCTTGTATACGGATTCCGTAGAAGGCGTCCGACAGGTCGAGCCTAGTTGCCCAAACTAGGTTCTCCGGGATGTACCTAAGCTGGAAGGGTGCCGTGAGGCGAATTGGGGGCGTAGCGAAAGTTCTCTGGAGAACCGAAGTCCGCGACCAGACTGTCTTCCGTTGGCCTTGGGAACCAAGAAAAAGGGGAGATGATCCTGGGGTTCCTAGCCACCTCCAGAATGCCATGTTCCACAAGTTTCGGCAGGACCTGCTGAACCAGGAAAGATCTCTGGCATGTGGGTGGCTTCGAGAATCTCGAGAAGGAGTGGAACGGCTCGTTCGAGATGAGCTTGGGTCTGTAACCCCGCTTGAGGATGTTGAGGATCCCGACGTGCTTAAGGTCGGACGGGGGCCTGAATAGAGGGGCCGAGACCCGGAATGAGGCGTTGGCGGGCAATTCCGACATTCTTGCGGATGCTGAGTAGGACCTAAGGAGGTTCTTGCATGAAGAAATGTCGATATTGATTGTATTTGGTCCTCATGGGTCGGCATGGGTTGTCCTCCGGATCGAAGGAATCACCGGAGAAGATGTTCTTCCAGAATCTGGGAGGGAAAGGGTCTTGTGAGCGTTTAGAAGTCCAGAAGGGCCTGGGTGGGGGGATAAAGAACCTTTGATCCCCAAGCAAACCGCGATGGACCCGTCCGACTGAAAGGAAGGAGGGTGCGACCGCGGGTCGATGGGGACTGGTAGGAGGAGTTAGGGGGGGGGGGGTCTGCTCCTGTCTCCCCTAACCAGTACTGGCTTCCATCGAGATCCTAATCCTCGTCTGAATCAGCCCGGCGGATGGGTCGCCAGGGCTGGGGGGGAGACGAGGAGGCGGGGGGTGGTTCCCGGGTGATAGAGGGCTGACCGTCGGAGATCGTGATAAAAGACTGAATCAGTCTTGGTGACGCCGGAACGGGTGGGGGAATCTCCGGAATGGGAACGGATGAGCCCGCGGGAACCCCTAGGTCATGGAGAAAGCCGCCTTCAGGGACCCTGAAGGATGGGCTGTCTGTAGGTGCGGCAAGCAGGCTGTCCAGAGGCAGAGGTTCTGGAGAAGGGGGCTCTGGGCTAGGCGGGATAAAAGGCTCGTAGCCAGGGGTACCCCGCAGGAGAGACAGGAGGAATCCTCGAGTCTGGGGGGAGTCTTCCCGAGATGAGTGGTGGGGGAGAGCCCAAGGCGGATGCTGCCTGGGCGCTCCTCTGACCCGTACCCATGGGGGAAAGAACTGACAGCCTCCCAGGCGCCCAGGACCCGCAGGGAGCCGAGCCGGGTGGTGGGGGCATCGCCTCAGCCACAGGAGGTGGTGAGACAGCCTTCTGTGCCTGGAACCCAGGGGAGGAGAAGTGCGCTGGGGGCCCATAACAATGGGGAAGTCGGAATCCGATCTACCTATAGAATCTGGCGGGAGAGGGTATGGGTGAATCTGGGTCAGATTGTGAGGGAGAAGGAGGGAGGGCGGGACCGCAGAAAACATGGAGGTGAGGCGATATCGCCTGTTGTTGGCCCTGTTACCTCTCGCGGACCGCGAGGTTGAGCCGGAATCCGGTCTCCTAGTACGCCCGACGGGCGGGAGGGCGGACCCGGGGGATTCTGAACCAGAATAAACTGATGAGGGAGGGGAAAGCTGTGCACCACAGCAGAACAGCGAGGTAAGGCGGAACCTCAAGCTGTTAGTCCCTCTACTTCTTACGGGCCGCGGAAGTGGAAGGCCGAAATCGCCCTCGGCCACGGGTGGCGGGAGTTTCTCGCGCGCCAGAACTCGGCCTGGAGAGGTCCACTCCTGTTATCCCCGCTATGGATAGAAGAGACGGGGCCTGGTGGTGGACATTTGTCCACGTGGAATGTGCCGCAATAACATGCATGCGTGGTGATTCTAACTATTAATAAAAAATATAAAAAAAATTTAAAAATAAGAAAAATTTATTAAATTATAATTTTAAGTTTTGAGCTATACAATTTAATCATAATTAAATAGATTTTAGAATTGCAATCTAATAAACTTGCAATTTTTAAACAGTACGATCGATTTTTCCAAAGGTGGAACGGATATAGTCGATCAGAGAATAAAAAATTATTCCACAAATAGAAAAACAAAAAAAACGGACAGTAGTCGTTTTTTTTATCTATTAGATACTGCAAGAGTAAATGCAGGTACTATTTTTGCTTTTAATAAAGAGAAAAACCCAAGAAATGTAAATTTCTTTTAAATGTTTTTGAAGGGAAATGTTTTTTTGAATCTTGATTATCAAAAAGACAAATTTTCGAATAAAGTTTTTCTCTTTTTTTTAAACTATATTTATTATCCTTGAGAGTTTTTAATAAAGGAGATCATTCACTTTTTTAAAAATATTGCCAGCAATTATTAAATAAAATAACAAATTTTATGCAGAAAACTCATGTTGAGGTAAAAATATTTTTTATTTTAGGGAAACGATAAGACAAACAAATGATTAGAAAAACGATCAAATTTTTATTATAAATAAATTATGTTTCAACTTTATCATCTTCGTTCATTTGTATATTATTTGATTATACGTATAAAACTTTCTCAAAATGGTCAACCACAAAACTTATTAAAATTGACCGATTCAGCTTGCTTCGAGATATTGTAGTGAATTGTATAAACGAACTGTCTTTCTCCTTCAAATAAAATGATGTGCATCAAAATATCCCTCTACAGAGTCATTGTTTTGTATTTAATCAATTTCATTTAAAAAAAATCACCTCATTGAAATCGGTATAAAATCCCGTTTTTAGTTCTATATCATTTTCAGTTATATTTTCTTTTTTTGCAATTTTGTTTTGCCTACTTATAATTCTATTTGTTCTGTGACAAAATAAATTACATATATAGCTACGTATAACTATTTAATCATGAAGTTCTTTATTTCAGTTGAAGCGTCATATATCAACATTTTTTGACAGTTATGATTAATTTTTATAAAAAATAAACATCACTGTTGGATTCAGCCAACTTAAAAATGCGTACATATGTGTAAAACACCTGATTTGCAAATTTGATTCACGCTTACAAGTATTTTCAAATTCTAAATCTAAAAACAATCTATAATTGGAATTGTTGATTTGTTATAAAAATGTATGTATTTCATGTAAAATTTGGATGAATGTTCTCGTAGTCAGATTTTAGATGTAAACCGCAAATTTTGTTTTTGAGAACAATTTTTAGAAGTGAACAACAAATTTATTTTACATTTATATGTAATTTTGAAATCCAAATGCAAAAATAATCTATAAAGGAAATTGACATTGTTGATTTGATATGAAAATGTGTATATTTCATGTAAAATTTGAAAAGACAGATTTTTGAAATAAACCGCAACTTTGTTTCACACTTATAAGTATTTTCAAATTCTAAATGCAATAACAATCCATAAATGAAATTGGCATTGTTGATTTTTTATTAAAGCGTGTATATTTCATGTAAAATTTTAATTAATGTTCTTCAGATTTTAAAAATAAACTGCAAATTTGTTCCACATTGATCAGCATTTTCAAATTCTAAATGCAAAAAGAATTTATAAATGAAATTGCGATGGTTGATTTGTTATAATAATGTGTATATTTCATGTAAAATTTGAATGAGTGTTCTCGAAGACAGATTTTAGAAATAAACCGCAACTTTGTTTCACAATTATAAGTATTTTCAAATTCTAAATGCAAAAACAATCCATAAATGAAATTAGCATTGTTGATTTGTTATAAAAGCGTGTATATTTCATGTAAAATTTTAATTAATGTTCTTGGAGACAGATTTTAAAAATAAACTGCAAATTTGTTCCACATTGATCAGCATTTTCAAATTATAAATGCAAAAAGAATTTATAAATAAAATTGCGATTGTTGATTTGTTATAATAATGTGTATATTCCATTTAAAATTTGAATGAATGTTTTGAGAGACAGATTTTAGAAGTAAACCGCAAGTTTCTTATACACTTATAAGTATTTTCAATTTCTGAATTCCAAAAATGAAATCAGCATGCCCGATTTGATATAAAAAATATATTTCATGTAAAATTTGAAGGTATATTTTATTAGATATATTTCTCATCAATCAAAATTTTGATTGACATTTCCTAAAAAGTAAACATGATTTTAAAAAAATTTAAACTATAAGGTGTTATGTTTTCAAAACTGTATCATTATCATCCTCCATTTTGCCTTCTAGGTCTGGTTATTGTTCCCAAAGGTTTGGGGTCAATCAGTTTCCTGCAACAACTACGCCATTTCATTCTTTCTTTACCATCATTTAGCACAAGCTTTCTTTTTTCCATATCGTGGTGAATCACTTCATTACATGCTTTCTTTGGTCTTCCTCTCTTTCAATCAATTCATCTTTTATCTTCTTTACAACGTTCCCTTCAGACATACTTTCGACATGACCAAACCAACGTAATCTATTCTCTTCTAAATCCTCAATTCCAATTTTCTTTCTCAACACATCGTTGGCAATCCCATCTTTCAGCCCATCATCCTAATCATTCTCATCTCAGTTGTTTCATCGCCCAGCATTCAGAACCGTAACAAATCGTACTTCTAACGCAAACTTTATACAGTCTTGCTTTTAGTTCATCAGATAAAAAATTTCCACAGTGTAAGCCGGATAATTCCTTTAACTTTTTCCAAACTAGGCGTTATCGCGCTCTTATGCTACTAGAAACATCACTGTTGCAATTGATCATATAGGCCAAATAACATAAATCATCAACAACATCGAACGTATCATCTCCTAATTTGACTTTTTCAACAAGAGTACTTACGCTGTCTCCATTTTTGCACCTTCTACAAACAAGCCACTAACTGCAGAAAGAGAGCCCTTTATAGAGGAACATCTTTTGTGAACCCACTTATTACAAGTCGTACATAAAATGGCCTTTCTCATTACCCTCAGTCAACATAATGAACAGGGGTCGACACTACTCACTTCCCTGACACCATTAGTTTTATTACTCACGATCATCACTTTGGTCTTTGCTACATTTATTTTTAATCCTTTGCTTTCAAGTGCTCTTTTACATTCGGTATACTTAACATCCAATTCATCCAAACTATCACCTACAACTACCAAATCATCAGCATCCAAAAATTCAAGATTATTTTTCGGGATTTCGGAGCTCAGAGCGTCTATCACAATGATAAACAACAAAGGACTTATTACAGACTCTTGATGAACACCACCATTTATTTTAAACCACTCTGAAAGCTCACCTTAGATACGCACTGCTGTTCTTGAATCTCGATACATTTCCATTACTGTGTTCACTTCAAGCTCAAGTATACCCTTCTTTCTTAATGCCCAACGTTAACATTCCTAGGAACTGAATCAAAAGCTTTCTAAAGATCGACAAACGCTATTCTTTTCCAACTCTCAAATACTTCTCAATCAGTTGCCTCTTTATGAAAATTGCGTTTATAGTGCCTATCCTGGTGTAAATCCCATTTGAAGATTATCAATATCAACTTTCGCTCTGATCCTACCTTCAAACACTCTTTCCAAAACCTTCATACCGTGCTCGAGCATTTTCGCCTTTCCCCTTGTACAGCGGAACTAAAACGCTGTTTCTCAATTCATCATTCGATTTCCAATCTTTGCTAACTCATTTTCCAATTGACACATCTTAATCACCTCAATAGGTACACCACTTATGCCAGTTTTAGAAAATGTCACGAAGTATGGTAGCAAAAGATGTAGCCAATTTGATACAAGAGAAATTTTAGTTAAGGGGGGGGGGGGGGGTAAAATAGCCCCCGTCACTGATAAGGTTAAAAGGATACTAATTTCTGATTTTAATATATCCAAAATAAACCAGTGTACCCAAAAAATAAGGACATCTAGCAAGGATATTTAAAAAATTTAAGATTATTTTGTTGAAAGTTCTTAAATAGTTCATTAATCTATTATTTTTTTGTTGTAATCAGAGATGCGGTTATTGGATAAATTTTAAAAGATTAGGGTCTATTTTTTTAATTTTTAGGCCAATTTTTCATTGCCCGGTTCTAAGTGAAGAAAGCACATTGAGGGAAAAAAAAAGTAGGTTGTTATTAAAACTAAACGGCGATGGCCACTTCGTTGCACTTAGAAAAGAACAAACTGAATTTTAAATAGTGATAACAGGTCAACCTCTTGGTAAGAGATAGCCGTAAGAGAACAAGATAAAGTTTTGGCTTCGTAAAAAAATTGGTCAAACTTAAAAGAGAATTGAATAAGTGATAATTTGCATCTCATGCTATCGTAGTTGATAAGTATCAACAATTTATTTTAATGATCCCAATTTTTTAAATGATACCGATTACATTTTAAAATGCGAATACCAATGCTTAACTAAGAAAAAATTTTAAGTATATAAATTTTAAATTATTTTATTCTAATAGCAATCAATCCAATTGTATTTGAAAAAAAGTACTACTTTGATTGGCATATTCAATCAAATTTCAATGCAAATGGTAACTGCATTTCATTGCATCTGTTCTGTCTTGCAAAATGCAATGACACATCTGTTGCAGTATATAAAGAAACATAAGATGTATATGCCAAGTAACAATGCCATCAAATTGGCTGAAAAAAGTGTATCAAAGTTCAAAAAAGATAGGTAAACAAAATTGACATACTGTTATAAAGTAGAAATATGGATATTCAATGGTGGAGAAGATAGGTCAAAAATAAGAGATAATCAGTTGCCGTTATTTGTGAACGATCTCTATTAAATTTAAATAGTGAAATCATCCTATCCCTCGGCTAATGCTCAATTAGAGGCGTATACTTGACGTCGTATTTTATACACCACTTTAGCGGTTTATGATAATGACACCTGGAAGCTTAACTTCATATATTTTAGAAGTTGAGATGTATCAGATGTGAAATTTGACATTCTAGAGATGATGCGGATATCATAATTACTATTCTAAGCCTACGCAAGTTTTATACTTCTTAATAGAGAGATATTTAGATACATGTGGGATAAAGTAAAAATTAAAAAATTCCGAAAAAACTTTGTCGTATATAGGAAAAAGAAAAATGTATGGAACTTATGGATACGGATGTTGAAACCTAAATGATCAACAGATATAGAAAGATATTGAAGGTGAAAATTTTTGAGAATAATTGATACATCTCTATCTAGATGTCTCTATTAATATATTTTTATTACTCAAGAATACATTCATATAATGCCTAAAAGGGAACAAAGTTCGCACTCAATCGAAGAAAAGGAAAATTAAAAAAAAAATTAATTTTTTTGTTATAAAATGCAGCATTTAAAGTACACAACTGTTCAAAGAAGAAGCAATCAATAATGAATAAGTCACAAAATATAGTATAGAGTGGATAATTTATTTACAAGAATAAACAAGTTAAATAAAGACATCATACAAATAAAATAAATGTACGTTAAATACACATAAAAGAATTATATGCAGGATTGATTGTACTATCATCAAGTTTAAATCAAAGCAATATAAGTAAGAAAAAGAAGGAAAATTAAATGTTTTGAAAAAACATCAGAAATTAGAGACTGAATGATTCTTTTAAAAAATAAAAAATTTTAATTACCAAGTAAAAAAATCAATGTTTTTCTAACAAAAAATTTACAAAAGTTTCTTTTCATTTTATTTTTTTGCTGTTGATGTTGTTTGCATTTGCAGAAATGATGCCATTTTTAGACGAATGGTTCACGGCTACTAAAAAATTGATAGAATAAAATAATTAAAATGCCAAGTGAGTAACTTTTAATTCTATTACAGTTGAACCAGGGCATTACGGAATGCCTAGTCGTACGAACAATTTTTGGAAGAAATTTTATCCCCTCTCACGAACTGTTCCTCGCGTCAACACTCCAAATTGGGTTTTTTTATAACTAATAAGTATATATATTAGAGATGAATGGGATCTGAATTTGTTTAAATCACGGATGTGAATATGAAATTTGACATCCCAGCGAATGAGAATATCATAATTGTTATTTTAAGCAAACGCAAGTTTTTATGAGACGTATTTATCATAATTTTTTTTGGATAAAGTTAAAATTGAAAAATTTCGAAAAAAATTTGCGGTATAAAGAAAAAAGAAAAATGTTTGAAAATTTTTTACGCGAATGCTCAAACTTAAATAATCCGAGATAAGGATGTAAAATTTTTTGCGGATAATCAGCATCTGCGGATATCCGATACATCTCCAAAATGTATTTTACAAATTAATAATTAAATACATTATATTTCGCCGCAAGCCTCGGTTATACTGTATATTACTTGTGAAAAGGCCAGCCAAATCACCATTATGAAAATTAAATAAAGATGCAAAATTTATTCTAATAAATAAGATAGAACTTTAACTTTCAGTAGAAAAATTAAACCAAAAAAGCCCAATACAGTCAGACCTCGTTTATTCGAAACTCGATTTATCCGACAACCCCGCTAACAGACACCCTACAAATATTTTTTGTTCCCCGTTATTCCGACACAACAGTGTTACATCAAACTAATTTTTATTAAACATGCGTGTTGATTTTGTTAATCCAAAATATCAAAATTCTATTTTTTATTTTTTAGGAATATCTGTTTTAGGATTGTGTGTAGGTTGATGTATGACCAATCTCTTTGGTGTGGAATAAAAGTTATCATTTGAAAAAGATTTTTTCAGATATAATATATAATATTTCATTTAATAAATAACATGTTAGTTTAATGTATTGATTCTTTATAAATTTCATACACTGGTAGAAATTTCGTTAATCAGGCAAAAATATGTGTGAAACCAAGAGTGCAGATAAACGACGTCTGACTAGTTAAAAAGTAAATAGTGCGATCAAGTGATGGAATGCTACCCAGATTTCTATAAAAGTTATAAAAAGATAAAAGTATTATTACTGATAAACAAATGATCGCATTTTTTAAATCACGATAAAGGATACTAATTTGGGGGATGAGATTTAGAAATATAGCTTTGTTTACATTTATTGTCCATAATTTTTTCTCGTTTAGCCTTCTTCTTCTTATCCAGCTTTTTCTTTAATGAACTTTTTGTGGTTTTCATAATCAAAGGCTTATTCTCTTCATGCTTCTCAATGTGAATGCTTAAAAAGTTCCACATTTGAAACGATTGCAAAATAATGAAGGATACCAAGCAGGTTATTCTGAATGAAAAATAGCAAGAAAGAGTTATAAAAATAAATCAAGAAGCGTGCATATGCCGAGCAGGCAGGCAGGCCCGTAGCTAGAACTTTTCAATTGGGAGGGCTGGAAAATTTTTTGGCGGGGGCTAAATATTTTCACAAATTTTTTTTTGGTACTTATGGGTTATCTCTCCCCAATTCAATTTTTTTTTGTAAATTACTGAAAAAAATTTTAAAGTGGGAGGGAGATAACTAATAAGTACCAAAATTTTATATATAGTCTAAAAAATAAACCATTTTTTGAACCCTTTATTGATATTGAAATATTTTAGGCTCTGAATCTGAGTGGGGGGGGGGAGGGGGGGGGGCTTAGCCCCCTCCTGCCCTTGCTGGCTACGGGTCTGCGAGCAGGTAATGTCAAATTTCATAAAGGGACAATATTTTTTTGTTAAAGGCAATAAAAAGGAAAAACAACTTAACAATATCAGTGTGAATTTTGGAAATAAAATTTATATCTATAATATTCGCATAACAGGTATTTTCTTTTTGGAAAATAGAAAAAATGTTCCATGAAAACTTGTGGTGTAGAGTATAGTGTAAAATTAACACTGCGCATTTGTAAATAAAACATCATCATGTAAGACAATATTCATTTATATAACAAGAATATAATAAAAATATGCCTCGTGTTTGGAATGTTAAACTTAAGAGTGAAATAAAAAAATTAATTACAAAACTAAAAATATGGAATAATGAAATCAGGTTTTTGTGCTAGGCCAAGGATGGATAAGACTCAAATAAGTAGATATATTAAACACACTCGTTGTCATTTCAAATAACTCATTAAAAAAGTACTTAACTATAAATTAAAAAAATAGAACAAGAAATAAGTCAACATTTAAAGCAACTATTAGCAATATATTTATTTAGAATTATAAGCTGATAAAACGATAGGCAAGAAAATTAATTCATATTTCGGATACCAAAGTGATCATAATCACAGAGGAATAAATAAAATAAATAGGTTGGGAAGTAAGCAAAGAAGAATACTCTATAAAGCAATTTCCACTCACTCATGTCCTCTAACTTTATTTGTTTTTTATCCATTTTGACGCGGACATTTTGGGACAAAAACGATTGGCGCCTTTTTTAAATTAAAGTTTTAAAAACGAACTTCACATGTAATTCGACTATTTTTAGTTGTAAATTTGTACAATGACAACATTTAAGAAATTTCTATACTCGTTTGTTTTTCTTTTTATACTTTGCTTTGATCCTTAAGACGATTAATTTATTATTTAGTTTGTTGATTAGTTAGTTAATTTCTCAGCACTGATTTTACTGGGCCATTTCGAAAAGCATAGTGTCCTTTGAGGAACGATGCGGCACCAATGTATCCGAAGAAATGAAAATCAGCTGCTTTAAATATATAAAATTCGATTAAAAAGGAAAGCATACGATTATTCTTCAAAATTCTGGTCCTCAAAGGGTTAAAATCAAAAAATTGCCTGCGTCAGTTAAAACTAAGGATGATGTGAAATGCGCCGACACATTTTTACAAGTTGCTATTCGTAGTTTTCTCCTTTACTTACTTTCCACTATCTTTACTTTATTTATTCCTCCTTTTTGATTATTAAGAGCACTTAGGCGTTCCAAATATTAACAGCCTTGATATGTACACCATTAAAGCGAATTCTTCTTTAGTGCATTATCATCAATGCAACAAGACACCATTAAAAAAAAGGTAATTGATAAAATATAAAATCTATCTACCTAACAAAAAGTGTGTTAAAATTTCCATCTTGAAATTGGATGGTGTTTGTAGGATTGGATACTTTCGAAGAAAGCCCATAGAAAATAACTATGACAGCAAGCAATAAAGAAGCAAATCGAGATAGGACGAAAATACAATTCCACACTTTATATCTAAAATATACAGTATTAAATAAAAATGGATTGATCATCCTTTCTCCCAGAAAAAAGTGTTATTACTTATTCATTAACGAATAAAAAAACAACAAGAATCCAAATGGGGCTTCATCATTTCTCTTACTAAAAAGTAAAACGCGCAAGAAACACGTTTTATTTGAAAACAACTAGATTTCTGGCTGACTAAAAGTATACAAGATATAATTGTTCACCAACAGTTCTACAAATTTCATGATTTTTAGAAACGCTTCTCACAAATTACATAAATTGAAAGTATATTTTATATCAAAACATTTAAGCAAAGAACAATACAATTATAGTAGTTATCAGCTAGATTGAAGATTTTTGAAGTTTATATCATTTTAAATAAAAAAATATGAGCTGTCTTTTCTAAATAAAACAATAGATGAAATTTTATAACGATTGACATTAAAAAACGACAATTTGTAATGTCAAGCTTAGTTGAACGTAAATTTAAAACAATATATAACGTTATAATAAATTTATTTTGAGCATGCATACATATAAAAAATATTCCGATGAAGAAAACTTTATGCAATAAATGCTCGTCTTTAAAAGTTTTAGAATGAAACATGCCACATTCCGGCTTCATTTTTTAATTTTATATAATACTACAACTACAGCTTTGTCAATTTGAAATAATATAGTTTGGTAAAAAAAATTCAAAAATATCAACTTCGATAAATTTACCACTTAAAACGTATTTCATTTGAATAATTAGATTTAATATCACTGATATATAATAATGGTTAAAGGCACCGTGGGGGTTTCACCGAGAGACACAATTGCGCCCCTTGTATCGAATTATGAGGAAAGTAGGCTTGATGCAGGATCGAACCCAAGACCTTGAGTTATCGAAACCCAGTATCCAACCAACCTTACTCACGCTCCAAGAGACATTTTCTATATTAAAATTTATATGATATACTTTATGGATTATATTGCATGTGTTTGTGGTGAACAAATAAATCACAAAACATTTTTGAGTTAAATATGATATCACTCTAGTAACAGGGTTGAACTTGATACTCACAGGTTCTACTAAAAAAAAAGGAATCGTATTTTTTACAAAAAAACTATCGTATCTTGCGGTAATTTCGAAACGTAACGTACCATATACCACCACTTTGGTATCGTTCAAAATGGTACGCCTACTTGGAACCCTAAATCCATAGTTAGCGGAATAACAATTTTCATAATTAGGCCCTCACATGCCCATTTGGCGCTCCAGACAAAAATGTAGTTCCGCCCCAGGGAGAAATTTTTTTATGACGCTCCTTCTAACATACAGTAACTGATTTGTACAGTACCTTCGCTCAGTTGATTTTTCACCATTAGAAAATTTATAAATACTATTTTTAAAGAATAATCTTACAAAATAGATGATTTCAGATAATCAAAAAATTACATCAACATTTTTTAATTACACAGTCAAAATTCATCTCCATCAGATGCGATAACAATTTTTAAGTTTCCCTCATTTCTAACAATCGAGGCATTTATGTCGTCCCAAGATTTATGGCTCCTCTGCCTTTTCCCTATGTGAGGTTCTTGTTCATAACAGAGACCAGATATATAGAAATTGTTATTCAAAAAACACGATTGAAAAAGCATACTATAATTTCTCCGACTTTGGTGGCCAGATCTAATAAAATATTTAAGAAAAATTTTGATTCAAACAAAAACAGCAATATACATATGAGCACTATAAACGTTTTGTATTGATTTTAATTATAACATGCCCCGCTTTTGCATCTTACTTCTATATTATATCAAATCACAACAAAACCTAACGGGAGTAAGGTAAAAATTAATTCTACGTTTCTTTCCCAAAGGTGTGCCACTGAAATAAGGAAAATCTACCAGAATGACTTTAATGATAGTAGAGAAAATGTTCAAATTAAAATAATACCCAATGTTTGTTAAAGGTTTCCTTTCAAAAACTTCAAAACATCTAATAGTATGGAAAACACCTTGCTCGAAATATTGAATTGCTATCAAGAATAAACCTAGTCTGTTCAAGCTAAAAATGAAAGTATTAGCATACAAAAAGTACATATTACAACAATATTAAAATACAAAATTATAATGACAATTTAGGATAATTCAGAAAGAGTAAAAAAGACGAAACGCTTTGAAAATAGAAACGATTATATAATTTAGTTAAAATCGAATTAGAGAAAACGTAATCTAGAGTTATTTACTTTTTGTGTGGATGATAGCATATGCCTAGATTATTTTACAATCGTGAACATTTTTCTAATGCATTTACTGTTCATTGTGATAGCTTCGTCTATGAGAATGGTTTTCTACATCACAAGTGAGTTAAATTTTAATTTTCTCAAATTTGTTAAAGAATGTTAAATCTTAGAAAATATATATCAAAACAATTTTTGGAATAATAAAAAAAGTTAAAAAGAATTTTCATTCGGCAAAAGTTTTTTTAATATAAATTCATCCTTTTTTTCATTTCTCTCATACATAGATTAATAAAGTATATTTAAAGTATTTGATGCACATCTATTGATATATATGACATCAATATACAATTCTGCAATGTTATATATAATTTAAAACTAGGTCGAAAAATCTTTGTCATTATATTGGAGATTTTTTTACGATGTCATTCGTTATGACAGGTAGATATATTTTTAAATGTCGCAGTTGCCTTTGCCATCTTCATACCTTTCTCCACTTAGCCCTTAACCCCATTCATTCTACATTTGAAGTTGAAACATTTGCACTTCTATCAACTGCATCTTTCAAAATCCGTATTTTGTTTTTTCGCTAGCAAAAAAACTGACTGATCTTTCGAAAAATTATAATTTCAATATCTTATGCTGTCCATCACACTCAGCAATCTATTAAAATTGTTATGTAGACATCTTAGCCAAACAAAGCCTACACCTTCCTCCACTTTTATCTGTCTCCATAAACCTCAATGTTTTCAATTCATACTCTATCTCTAATATGTACCATAAATGAAACAAACAATCGCTCACCCCCTCTCGTTCACTCATAAGATGGCTAACAGGCTACTACCCGTGTAAAAATAATATTTCCATATACATCTAAGCGAAAATCCTATCTCCAACTCACCTACTTCTCTCCTCTCATACGTTGACTCTTTATAAATCATAATATTCTCTATCTCTCTGCATAAAACACTTGGTCGATTACAATCTCCTCTTTCTGACCTCAGACAAAACTATAAATATAGATAGATAAAACAATCCACAAACTTAAACCTATGCTCAATCCTTAAATTTTTAGACATCAACTCAATCACTTTTAACCAATCTCATCTTCACATATTGCTCTTACTCACCCTGAACATTCCTAAAGATCGCTGTCAAATCTTTTTCCCTTTTTACAAGCATATGTACGCATATCGAATTCATAAGTGCTTTGACATCTCACCTACCTACCTACCTACTTACCTGACTAAATTAATAGAAAAATATATATCTTTTTATTTTTAGATAGTAATTTTGTTTGTTTGTTTTTAAGTAATTATTTATACAATTAGTTAGTTAATTAGATTTTAGATTGAAAGAGTGGAAAATTTCTTAAGGGTGATGAGAATTCAAAAAGCCTGTAAAAAACAAAAATTTTAAATTAATACAATAATATTTTAGGCCAAATGTCCGGTCACGAACAGTTGGCATCTGTAACAGGGAAGGAGGGGCAGATCTCCTTCCCTCTCTCTTACGATTTTCGTAAGCAGGCTAGGAAATCTTAAAAAATATAATTAAATATTTCTTGCTCAAAAGTTAACCTTTATACTTTTCATTTTTCGAATGACAGACATTACGCTGAATTAATCTCATTTTCTATGGATTATGCTAAAGAGCTATAGAATTTTTGTTCGAATTGGTATCGTGTATAATTGTAACAATTTATAAAATAAAAAAAGCATATTTTTAAACTCACACACGCCACTAAAATATATAGATTTCCTTATGAAAAGATCTATTTCAGACACTTTTCTGTCTGATGCTATAGATATAAAAAGAATTTCTATCGGATTAGAGTGCGTACGTACATAGGTTAAGAAACCTTTGACTATATAACAGGATATATTAAATTCATGATCCAATTCAATTTTATAAATTCAATCAAAATTACTTCAAAAAATAGGCAAGAAAGATGATCACAATATGAACTACGGGACCCAAGCAATAGTTGAAAAAAAATTCCTTAAAAAAAGCAAAGAGATTAAACAACAAAAAATATAATGTTAGAAAAACCTTTTTAATCTTCAAGAAATACAGCTCCATGAAATAGTGAGACCAAAACGAAAACTTAAATCAAATCAAAAAATAGATGAATAGATAAAAATTTTAAGCGTTCTTTAGATTTATATAACACACTAAATTACAAACTATTTTAGGGTATGCGGTGCTAAGAACATTATTTCTTTAAAAAAAAGGCATTTTTTTAAATTACAGTCGCCTCAGTTGAATTTATTAAATTACTTTTGCTTTTTCATACAATCTAAGTGAGCGAGCCAATTTTTCTGTCGTGATTGTAATAAAAAAAAAATATCGCAACATTGTGCACTTGGAAAACAATTCACACAACAGTTTATCTTCAGCTACGTCTAAGTTTGAAAATTTAGTTCTAAAAGTAGAAGTGCAAGCTTTCAAATATTCTATTATACTGATATGGCAAAACCTGGATAGCTTAACCAACAGACACAACGTTTCACCAGTTCAACTTATGAAAGGCTTCTATGGAGGAGCAACTTTACCCCGATTGAAGATAGTGTCGAGAAAAGGTGAACAAAAAATGAGTATTGTAAAATGCCAAAGAATATTAAGGGAAAGTATAAAATGGCATTTGACGATTATCATACACGAATACTAAAAATATAAATAAATAAATCGGGTTTACAGCTACTTTCCCAGCAAGCTAGGGCCTAGCCGGTGCTGAAACTATGAAAAGACACATAAAAAGACTAGCTAATTTTACATTTCCAAAATTCCCTATTTTATTCATCCCCCATTTTTATATTGGTCTACCTTTAGATTTACCCATAGTTTGCAGTTTGTACGCTATATTAATTAACTCTTCAGGTGGTCTTCTGTTTACATGCCCAAACCACCTTAATCTTCGCCTCTCTATTAGTTATTTTTCATTGTTTAATTTGTCTTTCGAATTAGATTCACAAATAGTCCTTAACATTCTCATCTGAGGTGTGCTTAGCCTATTTTCCTCAACTTCTTAAGGCCCAACTTTGACTACTGTATACTAAACTAGGTCTAATAGAACTTTTATAAATACAACCCTTTATGTTTAAAGAAAAAGTATTATCACATAGAAGACTACTTAAAGATTTAAATTTCTTCCAAGCTAGTTAATTCCGCCAACGTCTCGTCCCAAGTCCAGAGTGGAAAAGGAGGAGGGTTTTGCGCCAGGAAGTGCATCCAGCATATAAAAATTCAGCCAAATTTTGCAACTATGAATCGTACACGAACACTATCCAATATAAATGAAAGCAAAATGTTCACTCAATTTCATCAATTTAAGACAACCTCATCTTTTCCAAAAAGTAAAATACTGTTTCTTCCCAAAAATATATTACAACCAGGTTATATTCATCCACCGAGCAAATCGGAAGGACAACAGAATGCATCTAGCCTAAGAAATGACTAAAAAAAATTTATTCAAATAAAGGCCTCATAAATAGGTGCCGTTTAAAAGCAAAGTTAAATGTTAGCATATTTTAATATGAAATAACATGGAAAAATGCAATGTTAAAAAGATTCCATAATTAATATAAAATTTGGGTGTATTCATCGATGTCTTTTAAAAATAAATTATAGTGAACGAGCGTGTGAAAATTATTTATTAATAAAAGATGCGCATTTCGAATCTACATTCTACATACATGACAAGGATGCAACAGAGAGCAATTATAAAAATAATTTAAATAGAAAAGGCAAGAATAAAATATAATGAGATTCCTAATGGAAAGTATAACATATAAATTACCTGTAAAATGTAAAACAGTTTCGTAAAAATCGTCATTCGTGTATGGGGATACTCTCTCCATAATGAAGACAGCGAAAATATATATTCTTCCTAAATAAAATAAAAACTATTCAATAATGCAGATTAAAGGTGATTTTCTTTTTTATTTTTTACTAAAAAAACAATTTGAAAATATTGAAGAGTAAAATGAGTTTTCAACCAAACCCCTACTCCCAAAAAATATTTTAAAGAGCTTTTTATCGAAAAGAATATCAAATTTCAAAATATAAGTGATATTAAAATATAAGCGATTATATCTTCTTTGCTAGGCTATCAAATAAGAGGATATACTTTTAAGAATAAAAATTTTCAGAAGAAACATAATTTTTATAATAAAGCGACACATTCATCGAAAGCAATAAAATTATTAAACAATTATTAGAGGATTGTAAAAATAAATATTATCTCAGTATCTATTAATTATAAGCGAACGCACGGATTTAGGGAGGGAAAGCTATAAACTGGTTGGATTGTTGAAGGTGTAACCGTAACCGTATATGGACATTTATCGATGAAACAGGGGCGCATATTCTGGGTGAGATGTCTCCCACTCCTAAAGTGATTTCGAAAGGGGGGGGGGGGTTAAAAAGCATTTAGCTGCAACAATAATTTTGAAGTTCTTCAATTTATTATCTTTATTATATCTGAATTTAATATCTTTCTTATAATTTTGCAATTTAATATCTTTTTTATATCATTAAATGACTTATTTGGCTTGTGAGTAAATAAATAACTTTATTTGAACTCTATGCCTTTTCGCAGTCAAAATTAAAGTAATTATATAAAGCACCATTTTTAATGAACAAAAAAGGCATCAACTAAAAATTGATTTAATAAACATTATGATTAATTTGATCTAATACTGCGCATCTCATAAAAACAAAAAAGTAGTTCGCTTTAAAAGGTTCAATTATATTTTGAATTAAAAAAAAAATATCTAAATAATTTAATGTCAAAGATACACTAATGGTTAAATATAACATACAAGTCTTTAAATATTTTTCCCAAAAATAATTTAAATATGAATATGATAAGGCAAATTTTCACAAAAAATATAACACTGAAGTAAACTTAAAGACTCCGTTTATATCTAAATTGTAAATTTGACAGTAAAATACGGATCAATTACAGAAAATGACGTTAAAACAATTTTGTGATCAATCGAGAATTGAGAAAAAAGACATACATTACTTTGAGAAAGAAAACAACAATTATAGTTATAAATTTTTTTTTAATTTCAATAAAATAATTAAAACTTGTAATACGAATATTAAGTAGGTAACATTCTGTCAGTTAAATGATACAATGCTACTTATCAAGTTGAGATTTACAAAAATAATGAAAACTACTAAAAAGATGCATCCGATATTCATTAAGTACATAGAGCATTTTCTATCAATACAAAAAATATTTAAGACAAAAAAGAATCGAATAAAATGAAGATATTGCGAAGAATTTTAAAGTTCGCCTTCAAAATATTGTCAGCGTTTGTACTGCTTAAAAAGACTAAACAAATAGTTAAAACTTCATTAAAAAATTCTTCTTTAGCAATATGAAAGAAATCGCAGAAAGTAAGAAAAGTTAAGGTTTACTTGATATATGATATATGAAGCAAAGAAGGAGAGCGCAAACAAGAAAAAAATAAGACCCAACGACTCCGCCAATTTAAAACTTCTTAACTTGGAAAAGGTTTTCTTATTGATTTTCTAAAACATCAATTGTGAATATGACAGTAAAGATTAAGGATGCAACAGATTAAGGAAATAGATAAGCTATTTCATAATTAAGGTAACTTTTTACTTAGTAAAACTAGAGGCGCACATTCAGAAGGGGTGGGGTTGAAATCGCTTTCGCCCTCTAATAGCTAGAGTATAAAACAGTTTCAGCTCTTAATCGTTTATTTTCATTGTTTCCTCCACTTTCGTAGCATCGACACCTTCATTATGTCAGAGGTATTTTTTTTTAAAATATAATTTCCAATAAAATTGATAGATTGAATGAAAATTTTTGGGATAAAATCATTAAAAAAATTTTTAGCCAATAAAACATGATAAGAATTTTAAGTTTTAACTAGCTAAATTTATCTTTAAAAATAAAAATAATATCTGTAGCATTGATAAAAAAAACTACCCTAAAACAGCCGAAAACATGAATTCAGCGTTCGTAACCGCCATCCGTTTGATCACAAGTGCGTTAAAACAAAATTTCTTAATTAAGATACCTAAACAAACCGAAATTTTGTTTACTTGTAAAACAAGTACTTTTAAATAGAAAAGGTTTCTTCGCTTATACCGATTATAACTAAATTATGAGTATTTTAAACATACCATGTCGGCGCTTACATTAGGATTTATTTTGATTAATCAGTTGGCTAAACAGAAGCAATTTTTCAGCCAAAGGAATTTATTTAACTATTTTTTTAAAAGGCTTAATTTTGAATAATATGGTGAGGAACGTTTGTAGCGCGATATCGCTTATAACGTTTTGTTTGTTTCAAATATGTTTTGTGCACTGAAAAATATAGGAACTGTGTTACTTTTACCAAACTATTACAGGAATACACATATAAGGCAAGTATATGTGTACCAAGGGCGCATATCGGGAGAGGAACAAAAAGGCCTTTCGCCCCGCTCCAATAATTTTGAATTATTTTAATTCTATATCTTTATTTATATTAAGACTTGTTTGGCTTGTGAGTAGTAGACTATCCATATCACTTTTCTTGTTTTAAGGCTAAATTTTTCAATTAATATTTAAAGTCTATTTTTTTTAATTAATTTCTGTTTCATTTGAATAATCGATCCTAATTTGAGTTATAGTTGATCAAAGGCAGTAATATAGTCAGGAATTTGAAAAGGCCCCACAAAATTTTTTAAGCGGGCAAGCTTTTTTTATAAGACAGTTAGAAAAGTTTACTCTATAATTTAAAGCTTAATCAAGGATTTTATTCCAGAATCTAAATTTATAGCATCTTTATTCATAAATATTAATTTTATTTAATATTTTAGTTTTTTTTAATCAAGATTGCCTTGAATAGTTCACAATGTTTTTACAAGTTGCATCAAATTTTTTGTTAACAAAACTTATAAATATGTAAATGATTGTAATCTTATTAATAAAATTTATTTGTATTTTCTTATTAATAAAATTTATTTGTATTTAGATCGGCTATAACACATTAGGTACCGCTAATCGTTATTCCCGAGTACGTAAAACTAGTTAACCCGTTATCGACCAGAATAAGCAGACGATATCTAATGTAAAGCAGAAGAAAAAGCATTTATAAAAGCAGACGATTCATATTTTTGTAAAGTTGACTGTGGTCGATAATAATCGGTTAACCGAAATTATTTTATTTTCGAAAAGCGGACAAACTAATGTAAATTTATCTTCAAATTATAAATAATGCAATTACATTAATTTCTCTTTTTGTGTTTGAAAAGCCTTCTCACACCTCCCTTTCTTTCGATCTTAAATATAAAGTTAGCGGCAAAATGTAATAAATTTTAAAAGGAGACTAATTATATCAGATGATCTTCAAAAGTTGAACCCATTTTCAAGAGTGTCTTTGTTTAGATTGTGAAAGATAAGGAGTAAGGATGTTAATTAATTTTATTATATCATATCCCATAATATTGCTAACCGATTTCAAAAAATGTGAATTTAAAGTCATGTCTTAAAAAAAGTTAAATTCTTTATTTATCGATCGAGGATCATCTAAGCAGATTTTTTCATTTTGATTGTTCGAAGATAAATAAATATTTTTTGCTATATACAGTATAGATCCTTTATAACGCGGTAAGTAAGGTCAAAGTCCCAAACGAGGGTTATAAATAGTCCGCGTTTTAGTTGTGCTTATTTTAATTGTTCCATTTTAGTGCATTTAATAAGTTTAAGTTTTATTGGACTATATTAAAAAATGGGAGTCTGGATCTTCCTGCGATATAATGGACTGGGTTATAAAAGATCTATAATGTAATTGTTTATCAAATAAATTTTTTCTTCATCTTGAGATATAGTTGTAACAAAATATGCTCATTTATTTTTTGTCTATAGAGGGGTATGCATGCAATTGTTTATGTGTCTTCGTACCACACTTGACAAGCATGCCATAGGTTGCTGACACCAGGCTTAGGGTATCTTCTAAAACCTTTATTCAGTCATCGACTCCTTTAAGAAGTTGATGAAAGCTATGGACCCCTTACAAGGAAATTTCCGCTTAAAAAGTCATAAAAACAACTTTGCATCCATTTAATATTTGTACTTCATTTTACTGACACGAATCATTTGATCTCAAGTGACGTTTTTCAGTTATTTTTACAACTACACATTGGTTGACTATTTTCATTCATTGTGAGTTTTTTTTTTTACAAAAATTAAAAACTGTTCACGGACCCCCTGAGACACAGCCATGGACCCCTAGGGATCCGTGGATGCCAGGTTAAGAACAAATGTTCTATAAATTAATTATTGTATAAATTTCATTGGATCTAACGCGTTAAATTCGTATAGAGAATTTTTAAAACTGATTATTATGCACTTGTATAACTTTCTTTCGGTACCACCTTTATATACCACAAGTTTTCTTTGACTATCACTAATGTAATTAATAATTATTTTACGTCATTCTACTGAATAAAGCTTTCCATATAATATTCAAAATCCCACTTTTTGAAAATTGTCTAAAATTTTTTTTGTTAGGTTTAAGCCAAATGAGTAAGCAAAAATAATTTCTAACTCAAGTGTAGATAATGTAAATTTTTTATAAACCTCTTAAACCGACAAATATGAAAGATAAAGTCCTATTTTTTCTAACAATAATAAATCAAACTTATGAATAAAAATATTCATTTTAGAAAAATTACACAACCCCCTTTTATAAGAATATAATAAAAGAGTAAGACAACAACGATCCAGCTAAAGAAAAATCTAAAAAATTTGTAAAAATTGAAAATACACAATAATAAAGATAATATATTAGTGATTTAATAATATTCTAGGAATACCTCAAACAGATAATCGTTGATGGCACAGTGTAAAACCACAAAAATAAATGAGTAGAAGAAAGCGTTGAGAAAATCGTAACGTCCATACGAATATCTATTGTGAAGAACAGATATCGACTCAGATTCTAAAAAAAGAAGAAAATACAAGGAAAGAAGTACATAAGTTAACTTTTGCATAAGTATATACCAGTAGTGGGCAAATCTGGCTGTCGGGCCGCATGAGAGGCTCTTTGTTAAAACTGTTGTGGCTCTTTTGATTAGCCAGTTGTTCTCTAAACTATTTTTTGAGCGTGTGCACAACCCGTATTAACCAGTTGAAAACGCTTTTTTAACTGTATTCCTTTCCCAAAGAACTTATTTTCACAAGAATACACAACATTTTTTTGTTAATTTGGTCTAAAATTTACATTTTATATTCTTTTCTGTAAAAATGAGATTAAATCAAAAAATTTTAAACTTAGATATTCTTGTGGCTCTTTATAAGACATTGAAAATAATTTATGGTTCTTCTTATCCTGTTATGTGCCCATTCCTGTTATATACGAATTATTTTTATCGTATCCTCTAAAAGGGTAAGGATGAATTCGGATCCGGTATATGTTGTTCTTTTACTTTGTACTACAAACTTAAATAACCTTTATTAATTAAAAAAAATTATTTTCACATTAAGCCTTATACTACGTCCTTCGAGTGATATTTCACCTAATTCATTTTATAAACAGTGATATAAATATTACTGAAAAATAATTAGAAGGATCATGCTAAATATCCTCCTAAATTTAGTTTTTCATATGATCAAGATTGATTTTTTTTTTCAATTATCAAATCGCACTTACAAAAGAACCTACCGGTTATGCCTTTGGGTGAAATTTCATCTTATATATTAATAATATTATTATATTTATGATAAAAAAACAATATTTTTTTTTAATTCCTTTTCTTTTTTTGCTCCATAAAAAGATGAATCTAGAAGATTGTAGTGATGAAGAAATCTTTGATTTTATGTCTGGTTCTGAGGAAGATATAATTCAGGGTAATGAAGAAAGCTCAAGTGATAATGAAATAAGTAGTGACGAACTTAATCATTTTACATCTGAAGGGTTTTTTCAAAAGATAATTCTTTACTATGTTTTAGACTTGATAAAAAAATTTGAAAGGGAGAACCGTTGTGTGCGATTATTTTTTTTACCACTTGAGCTTGCAGTGAATTTACTCAAGCTCAAAACGACACTGTTGAGACAGTTCGTTCAGATAAAAAAAAAAGCATAAAAAAGAGCTTCAGTTTTAACAAGTTTACTTCACTGATGACGTGACTTTGATTCACTACATTTCAAACAAATATAAAGTAGTTTCTGTTTTCAGTACACTTCATCGTGGTAAATATGTTTCTTCTGATGAAAAAAAGTTACTCGAAATAATATATTTCTATAATAAAAATAAATTAGGTGTACATACTTTCGATCAAATGATACGAAAAACAAATCGCTCACATTTTGCCTTGATTTGCAACATTATAGATATTCTTGTTTCAATGCTTTTGTGTTATGGACAGAAGTGAATCTCAATTGGAACAATAAGTTATTTAGGAGGGGTCTGTTTCCTGAACATCTGGGATTCGACCTTATGAAAAATGAAATGTTGAGACTTTTTACACTTCATGATGTTCAAGCATAAATAATGAAGTGTACAATTCTCCAGGGCCATCAAAAAGAAAATTTTCAAAAGGAGCTCGATGTGGACATTGTCTTGGCAAGGACATGACAGCGTACTCCAAATGTGAAAAGTGTCAAATTTATTTATGGGGTGAACACAAAAAGGCTATATTTTATTGTGAAAAATATTTAAAATTTAAACAGCGTTCAAATTACCAGGCAAAAAGGGTACAAAAGTTAAACTTTTTCGAAGATGCAAACTTGTTTAAAAAATGAAAATCATCTATCTATCATTAACCACACTAAGGTAAATTTAGCAAAAGTCAGAGGAATGGCAATGGGTGACCAAGACAAACCGTAAGCCCCACATATGATATGCGCAAGCTTTAGATCTACTCCAGAAGAAGGGCTAAGATGTAAAGGAAGGGCAATGCCTTTTGCAATTCCCAGAGTATGGAAAAAAAGGGAAATGACAGAATTTGACATTTACTATGATATTAGCGATGGGTTGTATTATTGTAAGAATGTTATTAGTTTGCTGATTGTTCTTAAAGCCACGCATGATCCTTCAGAATGGAAACTGCTCATAGATAGCTCATTACGAGGCCTCAAAGTCGTATCATTGCACAATAGAAATAAATATCCATCTTTGCCTCTTGCATACTCCATATAAAAGAAAACTATGATAATGTCAAACTTGTTGAAAAAATTAATTATCTTGAATTCAAGTGGAATTTTTGTGGTGATTTTAAGATGATGTCCTTTTTGTTTTGCTTTAGGGGGGTTACACAAAGTATTCATGTTTCTCTTGCTATAGTAAGGCTAATGATGCTCATTATTAGAAAGTTAATTGGCCTCCTTGAACTAAATTGAAGCTAGGTATGCTAAATTTTCTAAGACAACCTCTAGTAGAGCCCAACAACGTCCATTTATGCACAATTCATATTAAATTTGGATTATTAAAACATTTTGTTAAGATCTTAGATTTTAAAAGAGAGGATTTTGAAGAAATTCGTATCATGTATCCAAAGCTATCTGAAGCTAAGATTAAAGATGGTATATTTATTGGACTCTAAGTAGATGCAATGTTGAAGTTAGAAAAAAAGGAAAGAGCAATGAAAGATATTGAAAAGGAAGCCTGGTGTGCAGTTGGAAAGGTAGTTTGTGGATATTTGAGAAATCAAAAGAATCCTAATTACAAATAACTCTCGTATTGAGAGTTACAAAAACTGGGTTGTCGTATATCTGAAACTTTATTTTTTGAATTCTCACTTTGATTTTTTTCTAAAAAATTTGATTTCAGTGAGGAGGGATAGTGAGCGATTTGAAAAGGACATTGCAACAATTGGACGAAGGCATTAAAGACGAAGGGTAAGTGCTATGATGGGTGATTATATGTGGTCTAAAGTGAGAAAATGGGTAGTATACACTATAGAAAGTCTCTTCAAAGCACATTTAATCTTAAAAAAAAAGTTGTCAAAGTATTAACCAGAGGCGCACATCCTCAAAATTATTGGGGGGGGGGCGAAATATTTTGTTGCAATTTTCAAAATTAGTGGTCTGGAAATACTACGGGAGACCAAATATTCAAGCAATCCTTTAAAATAGAGTGTATTCAGCGCATACCTAAAGTCCTAAATTTATAAAATAACTTTATATTTTTTTTTACAAAATTAGTGAATTTAAATACTATACTTCAAACGAAAATATTTTAATTAAATTTGCATATCGACTATAGTGGGTAGAAAAAATGCCCCAATTAAAAAGTAGGAAAAAATGCCCTCGAAAAAAATGCCCAAATTTAAAATTAGGAAAAAATGCCCCAACACAAAAAAATTTAAAAAATTATTAATTAAAATTAAAAAAAAAAATTTTTTTTAAAAGATATGTCAAATAAAGATTTTTTGTAAAAAGAAACAAAAAGTCAACTTTTCATTTAAAACATTTAAAATTTAATTAAAGTAAACTAAAAAACTCAGCATACAATTTTTTAAATACAAAAAAATTTTTTATAAAACAGCAAATATTTTTGGACTTTGTGTGTATCAGAACACTTTCCAAATATAATTTGTATTTTAACTGATTTTAAGAACACATTCCCACAAATCTGCACCTTTGCTATTGTTTTCAAGAACTTTATAAAGAAAAAACCCTATAGATTAAGAAATTTTTAGAAATTTAGCTTTTCAAAACGGTACCAAATAAAAATATTTATATAATTAAAAAAAATCCTGAAAATCAAAAATTAGGGGGCATTTTTTTCTACTTTTTAATAGGGGGCATTTATTCCAGGGGTATTTTTCAAGGGCATTTTTACCTACAACCATCGAATATAGATTAGTTTAAAAAAATCCAAAATTGTTAGGGGGTGGAATAGGCTTTTCATTTGAAAAATGAAATAGTCTACCAGGCACATTACAGGAATTGAGGAAAGGATATTTGATTCATAAAGAAAACAAATAACTGAAGGTTGGATAGTTTTATATGAGTGAATGTAGTCTAAAGGCAAAGAGTCTACTAGACACCCTGCGATGTTTATATGAAAAAATGTGATTGATTCAGGGGCAAGGGTATAAAATGAAGTTATAATTGTGCAAACAAAAATAAAACAAAAAAAATTAGATAGCATTATTTCATTTTACTCAGCATCATTCAAAAATAGTTTAAAAGCTAAATTGATACACGCTACAAAAATCTACAAAAAGTAAATAACTTTTAACATTTTGCAATGATTTGCCTTTTATAATAACTTTTAAGGAAAAATCTATCAGAAAAAGTTATAGAGCTTCAACAAAAACTAAAAAATTTTAGAGCATAACTTAAGTTTTTTGAAAACTAATTTCGTATCCCCTAAGGGTTTCCCAAAGTGGGTTCCACGGAACCCAAGGGTTCCGTGAAGCCTTTTTAGGAGTCCCGCGATGCGAAATTGAAAAGCCATTTTATTCACACTCAGCACTAATTTAGAACACGAATATAAATATTTACATTTTTTACTTTTGTTTGAACCTTCCAAATCGCAGTAAAATGTCTGCGCTACTTTAAAATTTCATTTTTTTTTAAATTCGTTCTTTTAAGTTCTTATCGCACAAAAAATAAATTTATTAGCTAAGAGAAAATATTATTTAAGTAAATTTTTTATTTAGTCTAACACTTTATTTATTTTAAATCTACCCCTTTCTTTTTATTTATTTTTTTATTATTTTTCTGAAGAAGGATTTCTAATCCGTGATATTTTTTATAATTCCTTTTTTCAACAATATATTCACTAATAGCAATGCTTCTTTAGCACCACTCCTTTTTGTTTTAAATTCTTGTCTTAGGTTATACTAGTTACTAGTACTTGAATTTTAATTAGGATAGATTTGATATATGTTTGTGTGGGTCTTGTTTTGTGTGTTTTAATGTTTCTTCACTAGTTTTCGCTGAACGAAGTATGGAGTCTTTCTCCCAGCACTTTTTAACTTAAATATATTTTAGATACGATGAATATGAATGCAATTTTTTATAAATATGAAAAAAGGTATAATAGGATTTGAATTAAATCAATACCAGCAAAATTTTTTATAAAGAACTATTTAAAAAATATAGAAATTTTTTTATATAATATATAGTATATTATAAAACTACAATACATTATATTTTTTTCAGATCTTAAAGCATATTCAAATTATAACCTGTTCAATTTTGGATAATGGTTAAAAAAAACGAATGAAGCAAAAACCACTTTTGGATAAACAGAATCGATTGAAACTGCAAAAGAACAAGCGTCTAATAGTTCTGAAATTCAGAAAAACGCGTTCTCTCGTTTAGAACAACAGTCTCACCCAACAAAAAGACGCAAATATGATGCTCAATATTTATTTTATGGTTTTACCTCTATTGGTGATGAAGAAGCTCCAGATGCTATTTGTATACTTTATCATACAAAATTAGCCAATAGTTCGTTAGTTCTAGCTAAGTTACAACGACATATGGAGACCAGGCATGGTGAATATAAAAATAAACCCAAATCCTTTTTTGAAATGAAGCTTGAAAGTTATAAAAAAAACTCAAAGTATGATTTTAAAAACTTGCAAAACATATCATAAAAATGCAACTGAAGCTTCGTATAAAACAGCCTACCTTATTTCACTTCATGGTGAAGCTTATCTAATTGGCGAATCACTGATAAAACCAATATTGAAGGATGTAGTTTTTTAGTGGTGATTTGCTTTTTTGTGAAAGCTTGAATCTTCATACTAGTGGAGAAGATATCTTTAAATGCGTTAATAATTATATGATAAGTCACGGTATCGGTTGGGATAAATGCATTTCAGTTTGTTCTGATGAAGCTAAGGCTATGATAAGAAAATTGAACGGCGCTGTTACTAGAATAAAAAATGTTGCAAAAAACTGCAGCAGTATTCACTGCATTTTTATAGATATGCATTAGTTACGAAAAGAATTCTTCCCTCATTAAAAGTAGTCTTGGACGAAACTGTGCAAATGATAAATTTTATCAAAACGCGACCATTACAATCTCGCCCCCCGGATGTGCATCCCTGGTACAGAAAGGAGTTGGTGTGTTCATTTATTTTTCTTTGAATAAAATAACTACTACTTAAGATAAATTTGCGGATATAACAAAATAAAAGTTTAAGAATAAATATAAAAAAATGATCGATATTTCATGAAAACCAATACGATTCGTGAATTTAGTGGCAAAAACACATATAGAAATTTTAAAAAATTTAATAAACCTTGTTATTAAATCAATAGCTATACGAATGTGAAAAAAATAAAAGTTGAACGATATTTGAGATGATAAGCACTTCCATAGTTTAAATTCGATAATAGAAAATATTTTACTATTAAAATCATATTTTGGTTAATTCATATTATTTTTTATAAAACTAATAAATGAAAAGCGATAAAATATTAAAACCCATAAATTTAATAAAAATTAACATGAATTGAATACAAGAAAATTTAGCAATATTAATGATACTTGTTGGTTCTCCTTGAGAGTTTACAAGATGTCCAAATTTCCAAAATTTTGTAAAGAAAGTATTTTTCTAAAATTGTAAACTGAAGAGTAAATAGTTAAATCATAAACAAAAAAATACTATTTGATTTGAAGCAAATATAACAATCGCAATGAAACAGGAAACTATATCAGCATGATTCTGAATAAAAAATTCTTGACTAAAATACGGAGGATTCTTCGGTTTCTTCTTAATTACCATCGTAATATGCCACGAATGATTGAAAAAATATTGATCGAAAAGGAAAAAAAAATTAGTAAAAAAAAATATATAATAAGGAATAAATTTTTACCTTCAAGATTTTAAAATAAAGAAAAGATTTATATTAAATTTTAATATTATTTTTTTAAATGATTGAGAACACAGTTTGAGAAACAATACTTTATATATGTGTTGGTTGCTTGGTTGGAGATATCAAAACACTTTCAGCCGTAAGGCTATATATATATATGCTCGCATTATGCTTAAAGATGGTTAATCACAGTTTTTGGAAAAAAATTTTAAGAAATAGGGGGGGGGGGCTTGGGGATCGAACCTCTGACATTCAACTGTGACTCAAAATTTCAATTTTATAAGGCTGAGACAGTTTATCCACATAAAATATTGATTTTCAAAAAAAAATTTATCAAATATTTTTTTTAAATGATGTTTTATCTGGATAAGAGAGATAAAAAGATGAAACTTTACATTTAAATTATTCGTTTAGCAAAACTAGTTTAATATAAAAAAAAAGAAGCAAATCATTTTAATAAAAATTTAAATTAGTTGAATAATGAAAGTCATTTATCGAAAAATAATTTATACCAATATATTATGTTAAATATTATACATTCTATTTAGTGTGAGTTCATTTTGGAAAGATAGATTACATTAAAATTTGTTTCTACACTGACAACAATCTATCAAATTTGTAATTTTGTTTTATTTGGGTGTTTTTGTTTTTGCTTAAAATAACGCGTCGTTTTATAGAGTTAAAATTTTTACTTTAAGATCTCAAAAATGATTCTATATTCTGGTATTATATATGAAAAAAATATATATATTACAACAAATGAATTTTGACCAATACAAAAATTATTTTTTAAAATTTTACGGCATTAGCCATACATATAGATATTATATTATAAAATACACATATAAAATTTTGGTTGGTTGGAGATATCAAAGCACTTTCAGCCGTAAGGCTATATGCTCGCATTATGCTTAAGATGGTTAATCACAGTTTTTGTGAATTTGTTTTTAGAGTTGGGAGCCTTAGGGATCGAACCCCTGACCTTCAACTGTTAAGCTGAGAGGTACACCGTAACAACCATTGAGGCTCATATAAAATGTTAGTATTAATTAATTAATTAATTAAGTTGTTTTGTGACGTTCGCACCCATCCTTTCGGATATCGTGGCCCGCCCGGAATGCTGAGTCCAAGTCTAACTGGACTTTCCATCCCAACACCAATCGGCCCTTGTTACAAAAGAATAGCTCTATTATATATAGTATTTTACAAGAATTTATGTGACAATATATAAATACAACTGAGAGAACGATACAATCCTAACGCGAACGCTCCCAATTTGGGAAACAAACTTATTGTCTAGTGATAGCTTGATTACTAACCACGTAGAATCGCGTCGCTAGAGCACTACCTAACCGTAAAAACCTTTGAATTCTTCAGAGGAAGAAAACCAGGGTAAAAAACCGGCATAACGGAATGTATCTTGTTCCTAAATAAAAGAATATGATTATAAAAGGTATATGCTACAAAAATAGAAGCGTTTGAAGGCATGCAATATCTTATATATTATTAATAAATAATATTTGATACATGTTATAGGGTTAAGAAAGATATACATAATTTAAGGCATGCTAGGTTAGGAACAATCTACCCCTGGAATTTGACTCCATCCCTAAATGTCGTCCCTAGGATAAAAATGTTAGTAAAAGAGAAATATTAATATACTTGAACCTAAAAAAAATAAAATGTAAAAAATGTAGATAGTGAACTAAAGTTGATTATTTCAAACAAAACAATTTTTACAATTATAAACAACCCTATACTTTGAAAGAAAATTTTTTTTTCTTATAAAATAAAATACTAATTTTATATGGTATAATTAATAAGATACCATTTTCATTAGGCTGTACAAATTTTATTTCAAAAATTCTTACTGATATAGGTTTTCTAGTGTATATTTATATGAATGAATAATTATAACAAAAGCTATACTAATGTTAAAAATACATGGTATATATATATACAGTATCGCTTGATTTGCGCGGTTAATGAATCCCAGAGTTTTACCGCGTTAATCAAGTTAACCAATGAAAATAGTAGTTATAATTAATTATCAAACATATGATAAATAAATTTTTCTTCAAAAACTTTTTTTAATTTTATAGAAAATGAGTTAAAGAAATAAAAAAAAATGAAAATATATATTTTTATTAAAAAACTATATTTAATTTAACTGTGTTAACTTTTTTTCTTTCTTCCTGAACGTTGCGATAGCAATCAATTTGCTTGTCGATTCCACGACAAACATTCAAGCTTCTATCTTTTTGTGGGTCAATTTCTTTTATTTTTTCTTTCAATTTCATAATTCGTCTAGTTTTTTATTTGAAATTTCTTTTGGTTGTTCTTCTTCTTTTTCGTCTTCTTCAATATAGGAATTTTCATGATCTAGTAAAAGAAGTTCTTCATTACTTAAATCTTTTGAATGAGATTCTATTAAATCTCTAACATTTTCTGATCCAATCATTGTAATTTTTTCAAAAACTTGATTAATATGATCATTGAAATCACAAATATGTTTCACATGCTCACGTAAAAGTTTTTGCCATACACCCTTCATGCAATTTTGTGTTACTTTTTTGATGGATAGACGCTTTTTTCTTTCGAATCATTTTTCTTCATCTCTAACGTTTCCTATTTTTAAAGGAGTTCCACAAGGTTCCATACTGGTACCTCTACTATTTTTGTTATATATTAATGATTTACCCATTTTCCTCTCTAACAGTTGCATACCCTATGTGTATGCTGATGATGTAACCTTACTTTTTAAGTCTTCCAATTCTAAATTTGATTATAATGTTGTTAATCAGTCTCTCTATAATGTTTCTCTCTGGTCAAAAATGAACATGTTGTGCATAAATAATGATAAATCCAACTTTATAATCTTTTCTTCAACTTGCGTCAGAAACGATATGGCATTAAAAATTGGCGAGCATACTTTGATAAGATTGTTTGAAATCAAATTCTTGGGAGTAATTCTAACTGAAAAACTTTCTTGGAATCTACACATTAGAACGGTTATCACAAAATTATCACGATATTGTGGAGTCTTCAACAAAATAGGTCAACTTATTTCTCCTGAAGTACTTAAAATACTTTATTATGCACATATATTTCCTCATATTAAATATGCAAACATATTATGGGGCAGTTCTAACCATACACTGTTGCATAAAATCAATTCTCTTCAAAAAAAAGTTTTTTCTAATGTCAATAAAAGGCTTATCACAGAGGTACAGTACTTAAATGTTCATCAAATTAATCAGCTTTCTTATGCAATGTTCTTTTACAACTCAGTTTATCTAATTGACAATATTTTCCCCGATACTTTTGTCAAAAACAATACTTTACATCCCTATAACACTAGAACAAAAGATAATTATCATATATTTTTATCCAGAAATAATAGTTTTTTATCTAAATTAAAATATAAATGCACAATTTTCATTAATAAGTATGTTTCTTTATTAGATATGAGCAGTCCACTTAAATTTAAGAAATCAGTTTTATCTCTGTTACATGCTTTATAATTCCTTTTTTTAGTATATTTTTATCCCTTACTTTCTATATCTAATGCTTTGGATGAAATATATATATATATATACTTTTCCCTGTTTCCTTATAAATATTGTGTCACATATAAAAATATTGCAATCTGTGTTTCACTTCGTATACACTCTATTATTTATATTTATATATATATTATAAATGATATGTAAAAATTTTTTATTTTTTATTCATGAGTTAATTTCTGAAATTGTTTCAACTGAAGATCTTCCATCTCGACGGATTCACTTCCCTTTGGATTCCTTCAGAAGAACACGTTTATGATGCACTCCAAAAAATTTTTGTTTTTTTTGGCAACACTCGATTTGTTTTTTTGTCAATAAACTTTACTTTACTTTACTTTACTTTACTTACTTCTTTCCAAGATTCATGTACGTTTTCAATTGCCTCTTTTCCAATATTCTTCAAGAGTGATTGGGTTAAAATCAGCTGTTGTAGCTTTAATAGCATTAGCAAAGGTTCTTCGTAATATGCTTAAATGTTGCAATAGTTCCCTGGTCCATTGGTTGAAGCAGAGAAGTAGTATTTGATGGTAAAAAAATAACTTTTACATTTTTATTTATAGTATTTAACCAAGTAGGATGTACATGTGAGTTGTCTAATTTAAAAGAGCTTTGAAATCTAAGTTATTTTTTTGCAATATTTTTCAACTGTAGGACAAAAATAAAATTTAAACCATTCTTCAAACAATTGAGCCCTCTTGTTTGATTTCCAAATTAATGGAAGAGAATTCAGATTAGGGGTCATTCACAATTAACGTCAACACAGACTGGAAGGGAGGGGGTAGGCTTCAAGTTAACAAAAGGTGGACAGGGGGGGGGGGGGGGGGGGAGGGGGTTTGGAAAAGTTGACATCAATATTATATATAGATTTCTCTTTTTCTCAGATCTGTAGATTTCACAGTATCTTCTGCAAATCATAAAATATTTATATATTTTATCTATACCTTGGCAAAGCTTCGGAGGCATTGCATATGCAAAGAAGCGAGAGTGAACTATATAGTATTTAATGTTAAAAAATTTTAACGCTTATAGCTTTCTTTGAAGTATTTGAAAACTCACAAAACTTTACAAAGCTGTCAAGATATAAAAACTTTAACTTATATTAAAAGTTTGTTAAATAAAAAAAAACATTAAAAAAAAATAAAACCATCGTATCTCAAATGCAACGAACGTGGCAACTGGTGCAAAATAACAGCGTATGTATTACAGTTTTTGCGATGATATTTTTTTTTATAGAACTGGCTTATTTTTATTTCCTCAGTTTCCTCGGTTTTTCTTGAATGATTGCAAATTTTTACAAAATTTTCGCGTAAACCTACTAAATGATTTATTGCGAATCTGAACGTGACATTTATTTTTTTTTATAAAAATCAATCAAACTTGTTAAAAATTGATTGATATTTGACAGCTCATCTAAAAAATAAACTTTTAGCTTAAAATTAAATAATTAACTTTTAGCTTTACGTTTATTTTTAAAAAAAATAAACCAAACCTGTCAAAAAATTGATTGATATATGACAGCTCAACTTAAAAAAGAACCTTTTAGTTTAAATGGTTATACAAAGTTTTCTATTTATATACACCCGTTTTCTTGTATACTGAATACAATGGTCACGTTTATTAACATTTTTGATTAATTTGTGACTTTTTTAAAATCGTGGTATGTTTGCGGTCAGATATATTGTACTGATTTTTGAACGATTTGTTTTCATGCTATTCTCCAAAGACTATATTCAAATTCTTAGTCATTTTACAAATGAATTTATTTCTCTTTGAAGTTTAGATTTTATTTGGAATCTATAATAAAACAAATTTTTTCATTATCAAAATTTCCAATGAGGCATATTAATTTTGATACTCATCATTATATTATAAAATTGATTCATATATTTATGTGCAAAAATTTTTTTTTCATTTTTAGACTATAGAATGAAAATTACACTGTGAATTATATTTCAACTGGAGTTTGCATGATTACATCATGTTTTTTAAATATTATGTATAATTTTTTCGAATTTTTTCAAACTTTGAATATTCCATTTATATGTGCATACAGATATGTAAAATTTGGTAAGTTTCTACTTCGGAGGAATGAAGTTATAACTTTTCAAACTTTCTTACATTTGTATATATAAAGTAGGCTCAATCTTCTTCAGAAAATGCCATCCAAATTTTGCCAAGGTAACGATGTATATATTGAGAAAAATTATATAGAACTTATACACTTATAAGAGGCATCATCACTGCATATTTATCTGTGAGAGGTCGAAATTTAACTATTGACCGTTTGTTATAGAGCTAGTTGATTGGCTGTATAAAAAAGGATTAATTATAGTCGGTACAATAAACACAAGAAGAAAAGGTATTCCGCAAAGTATAAAAAGTTTAGATAATAGAGATGAATTTTCTTATAAGTTTTGATGGGATATAGTTAGAGAATCTTTATCAATCCATAGTTATGTAGTATTTTTTAAATCAAAAGCAAAGTTTTGACCTCCAGACCCCCCATTTTAGGAATTACAGTAGACGATGAAAAAAGTAAACCTGCAATTTTTAAACAGTACGATTTTTTCAAAAGTCGACGGATATAGTCGATCAGAGAATAAGAAATTATTCCACAAATAGAAAACCAAAAAAATGGACAGTAGCGGCTTTTTCTTATCTATTACATACGGCAAGAGTAAATTCAGGTACTATTTTTGCTTTTAATAATTTAACCTTATAAGTATACATGCGAACTAGTAAGTTAGAGGTGTAATGTAAATAGAGGTGTAATCATTCGTATTTGATGGAAAAGAAAGTTTGTGTATGTAAGGTTCATTGAGAGAGAAAAACGTCGTAAAAGGAAGAACATAAAACGTAAAGTAGGTTTGACCAGCCAAGGGTGCAATGATTAGTGTTGATATGCAGTATGTTTAGCATAAAAAGTTTTTGATTGTTAGAATGTGCATCGCTTAGGTTTTTGTTGTGTTGTATGCGAAATGGACATTTGTCATATGTAGAGGAGTGGTTTTGATGACAATGGGAACAGGACAGTTTGGAGGATTCATTAATAAAAATACATGTGGTGCTAGAATGGCCTCTGTTGTCGTAGTCTTCACAATGTGGCGATGTGCCTTGCATTTTGGTTTGAAGTGATTAAATTTGAGGCACGTTTCTCATTGAAAGAGGACGCGGTTTGAAGATCTTAGGTTGGAGAATGGTATGGTTGAGGATGAATTTAGGGTTATGGCAAAGGTGCTTAAATAAGGTTTTTGAGGATGTTTCAAAGGTTATAGTATAGGAGTAAAGTCCCTTTTTGACTAATTGTTTGATTGAGTTTATTGAACCCAACTCTTTCAGGAAAAAGTTTTCTTGTGAAAAGTGTGTAGGGATATTCTGGATGGGGACATCTATGGAGATACCAGAGAGAACAAAACGAAGAAGGATAGGTGAAACTCCTTTAGTAATGATGCCGTTTTTGAAAGAATTAATGGCCATTTGTTTTGTGTATTATTATCAAATTGAAAAAGAAGTGAGCCAGAGGATGAGCTTCGAGTATTTTTAATGTTGATGGGTTGTGTCTTTGGCCCATATTTTTAATTTCTTTTTTGAAGATGGTCTTATCAGATCTATTTTCAGAGGGTTTTGTTGGCATAATCATTATGGACAATTTAGGGTCGAGTAACTTTTTTGGTTTTGGTAATGAGTGAATAGATGAAGATGTGATGTATGATGGATTTGGTTGTGCGATGTAGATTGCGCAGGTCATGATTGAGATTTAGTGTTGAAAGCTTGCATATATGTTATAGTCGGTTAGGGTCTGCGTGAGCGTTATGAGAAAAACTCGCAAGTTTTTCGATTTTATCTGAGTGTCAGCAGAACTTGTTTTTAATTTGTGTAGAGTAATGAGATGTTCTGCGGGGAGTGTGATTTCAGAGATAAATTGATCAAAGAGATCTGTGATAATTTGGGAGGAAGTGCGAGATGATATGGAATCATGTCTAGAGCGTTTCATTTGTGAGGTCATGGATATGACGAGATGTAGTGGGTTGGTGTGGGATTAAAAGTGTTATGCTGAAAGTGTATGCTTGGGGTTGTGAAAGATATACTGAAAGTTATGGTAAAATGTATAAATAAGTCAAGTAAAACAAAAAAAATAAAATAAAGGGGCTTGCAACAGAGAAAATCTACTTTAAAAAAAAGATTAGCAAAAAGTATGATGATAGGAATTAGTTTTTGAGCAAAAACTTTGAAAAAATATTAGAGTTGTAGAA
The DNA here is from genome assembly GCA_030549495.1 of Nectonema munidae. Lineage (NCBI taxonomy): Eukaryota > Metazoa > Nematomorpha > Nectonematoida > Nectonematidae > Nectonema > Nectonema munidae. The sequence continues at coordinate 814,568 of JAUIRK010000897.1, forward strand.
AATCGCCATTTTTAGAAAAACATAAAAAGGAGGCTCGGTAATAATGTCAATGCGAACTATTTAAATCATGATTCAAGAGTAGGTAGGTATGGAGATTTCTAAGCACTTTCCAGCTGGAGCTGATATGCTTGCAAGTCTGCTGGAATTTAGTCTTCAAAGTGTAAGTTTAGTCTTTGTGGGTCTTTCTGCAATAGAAAAGAAAATTTGGAAGATTTTCATGGCTGTAGACACTAGACTGTTTTGTAGAATGTATGGGTAAGTGATAATAATGCCTTATTGTTATTGGATATTTGGGGGAGGATTGAGTGGTTTGCAGAGAGTATTGGTTCGATTGTGGTTATGAGAAGAGAGAGATGTTTGATGAGTAATGGGTGTTGTAGAAGATCATGCAGAGGGGATGGAATATCTTTAAAAAAGTAGCGGCTTTTTTCAAGGAGTTGGTGTCGGTGAGAATGAAAAATTGGACAATAAATGAGAATATGTATAGGTGTTTCAATGTACGAACAGCTAAAACGACAGAAAAGGTTAAAGTTTGAATTTGAAGAAGTATGCATTACAAGGGCAATGGGATGAGAGCCAGCGAATGATGTTCCGAGGGAGTGAGTGAAAGTGTTTGTTTAAAATGAGTTGTGATAATGGCATAGATGTAGGAAGTGATGTGATGGTTGAGTCAATAGATTGTTGCCACTGCAGTAGTGTAGAGTTAGTTATTGTGTTTGTAAATGTGGAGATGGGTAGAGAAAATAGAGGTAGGATTTTTGATTTTTGATTTTGCAACGTAATCGACAAGGTAGTTTTCGAAACAGCTGGAATGAGCTGGGTACCAAACGATTTTTAATTCAAAGTGATTAGATAGGTGAATAAGTTTGCTTGCTAATCTATATGTTGAGTGTGAGATATTGTTTTCAACTTTTAGGTTATTTATTAAATTTTGCGAGTCTGTGAAAAAAGTGATATATTTGAAGGAGGTAGAAAAGGAAGTTAGGTTATTAAGGAGTATGTTGCAGGATAGTAATACTGCGTGAATTTCTGTTTCGTGTGCAGTGATTTCTGGATCTAGGTTTGTGTGTTGGATAAGGAATGGTTTTTTTTGTGTTTTGTAGGAAGAATTTTCATGCAGCTGAAGAGCACAAAGTCAGTGAAAATTGAAAGCGAGCTGATAGTATTTGTTGTACGTTGGTGAGCTATAGAGTTTAGGGCAAGATATCTATGGTGACAGATGTTAGTGGTGTAAGGAGGAGACGAAGAAGGGTGAATGAGCTCAATTGGGTGATTTAATGTTAGCACTTGATAAGATGTTTTGTTAGGAGCAAACTGAATTAATAAGGAATTGTAGTACTGCAGTGATTGGGATGTTTGTGTTGTGTATGGATTGGTGAAAGGATGTGGTGAGGGTGTAGAGCAGAAACTTATTAGGTAATTTTTAAGAAGCGTTTTCTTTAGATTGAGATGGAGGGGTAGCGTGTTAGTGAATAATTCCAGTTTTGTAGTTGGTGTAGTGTGATAGGCATTGGTGATAGAAAGGAGACACATGCGATGAATTTTATTAAGATGAGTAAGGGATGACTGATGTTTCAACTCTGAGCCCCATGAAAGAATTCCATATTTGAGGACACGGAAAATGAGACTTTTATAAATGAACTTTGTGATTTATGGAGAAAGTCCCCATTTGTAAGAAATTGCGTTGAGAGAAAAGAGTTTTGACTAATTTTTGTGAGGTGTTTTGAAATGAGTAGAGAATTTTAATTTGAGTTGGAAAGTGAGCCCAAGATATTTTACTTGGTTCTGTGGATCTAATTTGTTTGTTGTGTTATGTTGCAAGGGTAAAGGTTTAATTCGCTTTGAATAGGATTTGTTTTAGTAGGGAAAGAGATTGTTTAAGGTTTTCGTTTTGCTCAGAACTAGAAAAAGAGAAAAGAAAGTTGTCGGAATATCCCTGAGAAAAGTTGGAGTTGTTGTTTATAAAAGCAAGAAGGGGGTTGATTAGTATTAACAAAAGTAGGTCAGATAAGCTGCCACGTTGAGGAGTAGAGAGAGAGAGAGCTCGCGAATATATGAGTTGTTTTTTGAATTAGAATTAGAATGCGATGGCTAAGGTAATTGTGTATGAACCTTATCATGTATGTGGGGTAGGTGTTATCTATGAGGTTGTTAATGATAGCTGGGTTCCAGGCAGTGTTAAAAGCATTCTCGTTATTTAGGAATAAAGTTGAGGCTATTTTATGATTTTTTTAGTGCAGATTCGAAGTTAAACGTAAGGCGAGAAAGTGCTAATTCTGAGTTTTTGTTGGGAAGATAGGCCAATTGGTTAGCGTGAATGAGTCGATTTTTTTTAGCTATAATGTAGCAATCTCTTCCTGAGAATTTTCTCTAAAATTTTGCCTATTGTCGGTAAAAGAGATATGGGGCGCCAATTTTTATGTTATTGGGATCTCGATTGGGTTTAGGAATCAAGATTAATTTGCTAATTTTCCAAATATTGGGAAAGTAGCTTAGTCTTAAGCAACTGTTGAATAATTGAAGTATGTCGGGATAGATAATATGGTATGCTTTGCGAACGTGTTTCATGGATATGTGGTCGTAGCTGCATGCTAGTTTGGGTTTAAAGATGTTTACAGCGTTGCTAAGTTCTGTAATGGTGATTTGTGGAAAATCAAAGGTGTTGGTATTACGGAAATATGATTGAGTTTTCAGTCTTATGATGGAATTGTGAATGTTGTCGGTTATAAGTGAATCGGATGGAAAAAGTGAAGTAAGAAAGGAGGGGTTCAAGTGTGATGTTTCAGTATTGTTAGCTGGAAGCATAGGGAGAGGTAAGGGAGATGAGAATTTTTTATTGGTGATTTTATGAATAGTGCTCCATGGGTTGGACGGAGTTTGAGTGGTGAATTTTTTCCAGGCTTGTTTTTTAGCTTTATTGATTTCTTTTTTGTATGAGTTTTTCAGTTGGAAGTGATGTTGAATGTTATCATGTGTGTTTATTTTTCTTATAAGTTTTGATGAACGTTTGAGTTGGTGTTTTAGGTTGTTCAGGTGGGAGTTCCAGAAATAGGCGTTTTTGCGTTTTGGAAATGGGTTGTTTGGAGTAGAAGTTGAAATTGTTTTGTTGAAGGATATGGCTGATTTCTCTAGTTCAGATGTTGTATTGGTTTTCATTTCGGTATTGGATAGTTTGGATTGTAGGGTTTTTCGGAAAGCTGTCCAGAAAATGTTTTTGCCAATGGCGTGGTTGTGTTGGATCTTTTTGTGTACATTAAGGTTGGCTTGGAAAGATATAAACGAGTGGTCTGAAGCTGAGGGTTTGTCACAAATCTTCCAATTTTTTATTATTTTAATGGTTTCATTTGAGATAATGGAACGTCATTGTGGGATTGATATATTTGGTCTAAGTGTTTTCGTTGAAAAGTTGGCCATGTGTTAGAATCAGCTATAGTGAGGTTATGAGCAGAAAGGAAATTGAGGGTTTGCAAACCACGAAGATTTTGTTTTGTATCCCATAAATATGAGCGTGCATTTATGTCTGTAGAAATAATGAGGAAAAAACTTTCGTTAATGTGGTTTTTTATTTGGGTCAATACGTTATCAAAACAATCAAGAATGGGATGTAAAGAAGAGGGTTGTGTGTAAAGAGAAGAGAAGATTAGTGGCGTCGTAGTGGCGTGGATAAGAGTGAAGATGTAGTTAGAGTTAGAAATTTGATATAATGGTGTATTGAGAATGGATGTTTTTATTATGATGCAAGCGGAATTTTCGTCTAAAGGGGGTATGTGTATGAGTTTTAATTAGTCAAGCAGGTTAGGCATTCGTGTGTAGGGTTCGTTGATAGATATTACATTGTATTGTTGAGAAAGAATTATGTTAATAAGGTTATCCCATGCGGTTTTTGAGTGATTTAAATTGATGTTCAGGAAATTTAACATGTGTAATTATCTATAGTTTTAGTGTTGCGCTAGAATTGAGTTGCTGTGATTAAAACTGCATGTTTTAGATGTTGCGATATGTGGTAGTTTGCAATTGATAAATGTGGTCTTGGTTGAATCGTTTGAGAGTGTACAAGATGAATGTCCTCGGTTGCCGCAGTGAGCCCAGTTTGGGGATGAGGCATTTCATTTTTGTTTCAAGTGACCGTATTTAAGGCAATTTTCACATTGTTTTGTTCTTTGTTTAAAAAGATTTAGGGTTAACAAATTATATCCTAGGAATACATTTGGTTGATTACGGAGATATTGAAAGAGTTCAGGATTGTTTGGCTCAATTAGTACAGTGTAGGAGAAAGTTCCTGCATTGCCTAGTTGGATGGGGTTTACTAATTTTCCCATACTGTTGATGTTTTCATTTTGTTCTTCTAATGTGGCTGTAAGATCATCAATATTAATGTCTTTAGGTATACTTCTTAGTATAAATTTGGGTATTGGAGTGGGTAAACGTTGACGCTGTTTTTTAAGAGAGAGGATTTAGCTGACGCTTTTTGTTGTGAATTTTTAAATTGAAAGTAGATAGTCTCTGTATGTGAGGATCTGGTTTTAGTGATAGAGAGGGAGTTACTTTTCGTTTCAAGACCTTTAATAACTTGTTGGCGGTGAAAGCCTTTTCTTTCTGAGATTTGATATTGTTGGGTGGCGAGATTTTTAAAGTAAGGTTAGGTTCTAGATGTTTTTTGATCGAGGGGGTGTTGGTACTTTTCATATTGGGTGTAGATGTTGGGGCTGGCATTGTTTTCTGTTGGGAGGAAGATACTGATAAGGATTTATTACTAGCACTAGCATAATATTCTTGTAATGTGGCTGATTCTAATATAGGACTTTCAAAAGTTTTAATGAAATAATAAATGTATGTAATGGTTGAATGCGGGTAGATAACTTGTTTATCATCTCCAACCTGTATACTGGAATGGTTTCTATTCCATAGTTTGATATGTGTATGTTATGATACAAATGATTTGGGAGACTGGGTCAACTTTCTGTTTATGTTTTGCTAGGTGTAAAATTTGATATACTTCATTTGGGCAGGCGATTTTACAAAAGTAAATTTTTGCAATTTCCACGATTAAAATAAAGTAAAGGCTTGATTTTACTAAAATTTAATTTAGTATAGAAAATATAGTTAATAGAGGATAATAGTCACATATATTTTGATGTTATAATTTATAATAAATTCATTTGTTTTTAGATTAAGTATTTTTTATCTTGTTTTGTCCCAAATAATGTCAGCTCTTGATTTAGAAAAAGGTATAATTCATATCTTATTTATAATAAAATATCTATGATTCCATCTTCTAAAAAATAAAATGAATTAATTTGCATAGGCCTTAATTTGCATTCCTTTTATAGTGAATATTTCGCTAATTATAAAATATTCTTTTTTTTTCGAAAAAAGAAATTGAGATATTTTATCCATATATGTGGAGTCGGTACATAGGAGTGTCCAAGTGGGTATGAATGTTCTTAAAAAATATCAGTTTGAATTATGAAATCTGATGGTGCATAATTTAAATACGATTAGTTATTAATTTGTTTGTATATTGTTTTTTAAAATAAATTTTTTTATAATAAACTGAAAAAATTCCAGTGGGAAAAGTTTTTTTAATTTTTAGAAATCTTGTTTTAATTTTTTTGTTCTCATAATTATGCTGCCAAGCATTATACATGAAAAGTTCTTGCCGACTTTTGAAGATTTTGACAATTGAATTTAATAAAGGCTGTTAAATTCTCGCTCGGAATAATTTTAATGACAATGAAATTTTGCCTTATTTATGTTAAAAATTTTGCATTGGAGTATAAAGAGCTTAAATTCTTTAACTAAGAATGATAAAAAAATTAAGTTTAAATAAAACAAAATTGATATTTAACAGTTTATTAGAAAATAATTAAAAAGACGAGTTTAACTAGATTTTTATGATATCTAACATGTTACACTGTCTAACTTAGAACATTTTTGATGGCTACTAATCAAAATAGCCACACTACCTAAAAAGCCACAATCTGTAACCAAATCGCCAAAGGTTCGATGATGCTCAAGTCACAACGGCCACAAGCTTAATTTTACAGTCCTGAAAAGGGACACTGTTGAAACATGAGTAATAGAAATCTCTTCAAACAAAAAAGATGATAATTAAAAATCTTGCTTTCATAAAAAAATAAAGAGAATGTACTTAAAGTGGAAAGTGATAAAATGACCACAGTTCGGTTTATTTTAAACTGAAATATGCATGTCAAATATTCATTTCTATGACACGTTTTGATTTGAGTTTAGTATAACAACGCTTCTTGTAATAGATAATACCCAAATACTGCAGTTTAATGTTTTATTAAATAAACTAACGGAAAAAGCTTGCTTGATTTTTGTGTCAACAGCCAGATATATTGAGTGTCCTGTACATGGGGCGTTTTGGTTGAACAGGCTCTGCCCATTTTGACTCCTTTACTGACGCCGTTTTGACCAAAAATCTATGACCGTTTTAACCAAGCCCCTTTCAATTACTAGTAAATCAATAAAAGCAAATGACCATTACTCGATGTAACTTTTTCATGGTCACTGGCATTTTTCTAACCTGTATTACTATTATCATGCCCATTGGAGAATAGAAAGATCACTGTAAAATATTTTAAAAAAGAGTTCTAATAGAAGGCTAAGTTATCCAAAAGAAATATAATTTTTATAATAAATTGAAAATCTTTTTAGACAATACAAGAAATACACTAAACTACAAATAGAAACCAAAAAAAATAGAATGAAAAAATTCAAGAAATCTTTCAATGACTATCTAAAATTGACATTCACAAACGTCCTTGAAATATGGTAAATGTCATCACCTTTTTGGAGATTTATAATATTTGAAACAGAAAAGTTAATGTTGAATAATTATAAATTTTTAAAGTCAAAGTCGCAAAATTATATTTATACGAAGAGTCATTAATATTAAAAAATATATATACATAGAATTTCAGTCTCAAAAATTACAAATATGTGGAGGCGGAGTCGGAAAAAAAATTAATTGTTTAAACTTGTGAATGTGCGTGTTTTTTCAATTTAGATTCCTTTGTGATAACTTGATATCAAATCTTTGCATCCGAAGTTTTTTAATGAATAAGGAAATACAACACCCAAAGGCATTTACAAATGCCAATGTCGTGTCCAACGTAACTTGTGCTGTTGTTGCCCCTTTTTTAAGATTTAGCGTACGTTCTAGAAAATGATGTCATGAAACAGTATTAAAAAAATCATAATATGACATTTTTGGCGCAACATTGCACCCATATTGGGTCATTTGCGATTTTTGCCAATAAGTCCGTCTTAGTGGAAAATGAAACATAAGTGCCTTTTGTGTTCTGAAGTGTTAGCATGCACTTTTCCAACCCCTGGCAAGTTAAAAAGATACTTGGAAATGAAGCAATCGAGTTCAGTAAACAAAACTATCGACTATTTTAAACGTCAAGCTGAATTGATAACATAGGAATGTTTTTGCACCATATTAATTATGATTTGAAAGACTTCTATAAAGTTTCAAAAAAAACTTGTCAAAAAGTCCCACAACATTGAGAACAGTTGATATTACTTTGCTGCAAAGTTATCATATTGCATGTGCCAAGTTCTGAACTTGAAAAGCTGAAGCGTATTTTCATGTCAAACGATATTGTTAGAAGGCTAATAGGATAGATGTTCAATGAGTAATGACATTACCGTTTGAAGGCTAATACAATAGATGTCTGATGACCAAGGCGAACAAAAGTCAATAAAGTTAATTTTTATAAATTAACAAAAAGTCACTACAAACCAATTTAAACTAGTTTGACCCATATTTCTTTTGTTTTTTAATAAAGTCAATAAAAAGTCAAAATTTTATTTTGTTTAAAACTGTTTTTAGAAAACTAAAAAATTTAATATTTTCAATGATTATTTCATGTTTAGATCATTCAAAACTTCAATTTTCGCTTTTATTTCTATTTTTAACGTACTTGTTTTAATTTTTATCATAAATTTGTTGCTGAATAAATAGCTGAAATAAGGTAAGGAAAATAAAAGAACCTTTAAAAAATTTCGAAGATACACACCTTCCGGGGCGAATAAAAGTCAATAAAGTAAAAAACATATAAAAAACAAGTCACTGTAAACCAATTTTGAAATATTTTTTCTTTTGTTTTTTTAGGTTAATAAAGTTCAAAAAAAAATTTTTAGCTCAACAAAAATTAAAAAAACCCAAAAATATTAAATATTATTTTAAATTTTTCCCAAAATTTTACATCTTTTTATTAATCTAATATATAATCTAAGGAACGAGTATTTTTAATTGAAAAAACTTAAAATTTTTCTTTAGGCCAAACATTTCGGGCAATACGATGCTGCAAACTTGGATCAGCCTTGCTTTTATGTAAATACTGCAAGCGAAATATTTGACAAGGTGTATTACAGCACATGGTATTAAGCCAGAACACGCGCTTGAAGTGTATATTGACTGTGCTCTAGCAACTTGTTCTAGTTTTCGGATTCTGAATAAGCAAAAAATCTCCAGGTGCAATTGGTACCCAGTGCACTAAACCTCATCAAACCAACGTTCTCAATGAAGTCATTAAAACAGTGTATTTCATAAAAGCAAATGTCTTCAACTCTTGTTTGTTTTCTAAGTTATAGAAAAAAAGTGATTTCGAATTTGAAAAACTCTTACTGCACTCAAACGTGAGGTGCGTTTCTAACGGAAAAGTTTCGAAGCGATACTATGGAAAAAATACAGCATTTTCTGTAAAACAAACTAGACATTCATGTAAAAAAATTTGATGTCCGTTTTCGTATATTCTTATCACTTTTAGTGAACATATTTTAATCTATGAATTCCCTTAACCCTGCGCTGCAAAGAAAAGGGATCATTGTACTCCATTGTTATAAAAAAATTTCAAGTTGGAATTATGGCATTCTTCTTTTTCCTCATCTTATCCTCTTATTGGGGGTCGATGGCTTTGATCCATTCTCTCCAAAGCTTTCTGACTTATTTATAGCATTCTTAGACAAAAAAAATTTGCCATATTTTCAAACATATAAAACAACGTGTAGCATATCTTAGCCAAGAAATTTCTCATTTCCTAACCTACAAAAATTTTAAAAATACTATCAATTTTTCAAAAACCCGTTTATAATCTCCATTAGCAATCTTGCCTAAGAACACTTCTAGACAAACTGGTTTAGACAAATCCAGGCTGTAGAGTCGAAAAAATATGTTTAATTTTTATTGACATATGATTGTGAGCAAGCATTTTCCATGCTACTTGCCATTTAAACCAAATCCCGAAACAGATTGGAAGTGAGTAATCATATTAGAGTTGCATTGGTCAAAAGAGATCCAAACTTAGACAAACTGATTTAGAAAAAGCAAATGCATCCATCCCATTGACATTGATTGGATTATTCAGATAATTTTTGAATAAACAATTGTGTCAATTTTTTTAGAACAGTATATGTCGATTTATTTTTTTTAAATGAGATCTCGAGCTACTAGAAAATTATAAAGAGACCGCCACGCCGAAAATTTGTACAAAGTTTGTGAACCACTGTTCTAGCTCAACAGGAGAACAATATCATTCGTATATGATAGATCACTACTTGTCGTATGTAATTAAACTTTTTTCTCTCCTTATTGCCATTCACAAGTCAAAGAAGTAAAAAGCAGATTTGAGCGGTTTTGAATTTGCCGAATTTCAAACTGTTCTTAATTTGAGCGAAAAAATAGGTTTAAATATGACAAATTTGTTTATATTCTACAATCTTTTACTGAACCATATTTTTTCAATTTCAATCATATTTCGTTTATTCACACATTTTGGTTCCCAATCCCAATCTATTTTTGCAGATTGTGCGTTTATCATAATCTATATTCTATGTCTCTATTGTTTACGTGTATGCGTGCTGTTGTTACTTACTATTGGTGAATAAAACACAAAGAATATATGGTTTTGCTACATTACTATATATGTTATTTTCAAATCTCTTTTGGAAAACTCATATGTCCCATTTTTTGAAATATTTTATCGACATACCCCTTATATTTTTTTGTCACCATGACCCATTTTATACTGACATTTATTTTTGTATATGATTTGATAACGTTGGAGATGCGCTGAGTCTTCATCTAGATCCAGTACACTCGGTTTGTGAAAAAAACAACGGATCTTCAAGACTGTCTGATTAATATCGAAACATTTCTGCCAAAGGAAATCTGTTGTCAAAAAAACCTGCCGGATGTTGGGGTTGACGGATTATTGCGGCTTGGTATTTCTCTATTGCTCAATCATTGGAGATTAATTTATTGCATTATGGCAGAATGATCGACTCGATAACTTTCAATTAAATTACTATTATAAACTCCAAGTTTGTAACTGAATTTTCTGTTTCGATAGTAGAATAATCAATTTTAAACTGGCAAAATAATTACTTCCACACCCATCCTAACCCACGAGTTCTAAATATGTTGTCTCTAAATTAATCATGTGTTACTGGAACATCACTAACAAGCTTTTCGAATTTAATTTGATTGAAACATTAATATTCCTTATCGTCTGAAATTTTTCGAATCCCCTTTTAAAAAATTTAGCTTTGGTAACCAGAGCCTACCTCATCCACTTTATCCACTTCTATTACATAAATAAATACTTTCTAATTATACGAAAATATATTTTTTATTTAGATGTGAGTAGAATTTGTGATTTATTATCAAAACTAGAAGCTATACCAAATGCTCCAGTTCAAAAAATGGCATCACTTAGAGACATATTGCAAAGTGAATTCTTTTCAGCCGTTAGACAAGTTTATGAGCACATTTATCAGAGTCTTCCTAATGATGGACCCGAAGATGTCAAAGCTGCTACTACTGGCAAAGTAATTTTATCAATTCTTCTTCCCATGCTCTATTCCTAAAATGTAGCGCCCGGGCTGATTCGTCATTTAGTTATATTTCACGTAGCTTATCATCAGGGCGAGTAAAAGTCAATAAAGTCAACTTTTATTTCCGTTTAGCAAAAACTCTTTGAAGAAGATCTTTACTTGTTTAGTCTAAAAAATTTTGAACTAATTTCAAATTTTTAAGATCTAAGTCAATTTTTCGAGTTTAGGTCAATAAAGTCAATTTTTATATTTAACACTTTTTGATTCAATGTGCCTAATTTTATTCCCAAACTTTTTATCATTGCATGTTTTTCACATCTTTTACACAAGTTTACCTTAAAAGTTAAGTTAATGCAAAATTGTAGATTGCCGGCATTAAATCATTCAAAATTAATAATAGAAAAAGACGTTCTCTTTTCAAACCTATCGGCAACACTCCAGTTCCAATTGTAATTAAGTTGACAAATTGGTTGCAAGCAGCAAAATATTTTCATTAAAATCTTCCAGCAGTGAAGAAATTAATGATGAAGATGATGGAATTTTATTGCCAAATATCAAGAAATTGTTAAAAAAAAAGAAAATTTGTGTCAAAACTTGCTAACAATAATTAGAGAATATTCACGATTCATTGATTTAGTCGGAAAAAGTCAACATAGAGACTTTTTCACTCGAAGATGTCTTTACTTGTTTCAAAATTATTTCATTTAAGACGAATGTGGCGTTAAAAGTTATCTTGAAAATAGATTCAAATAAAATGAAATCAATAAAATCATGAATATGGAAAACTCTGAAATCTCTACCAGTACTTATCCCAAATTACAAAATTGTCAAGTTTTAACTTTAGAAGTAGAAAGATCTTTTTCTAAACTGAAAAAACTGCTAGAAAATGATCGAATTTTAAATCAGAAAATGTCATTAATTATATGTTGTTGTATTACAAAGTCATGGATTCTTTGAAATAATTTTCAATACTTTCTCTAAAGTGTTCATAGTTGTTTCAATTCAATAAAAACTTTAAAAAGTCAATAAAGTCAATTTTTTCTCTGAGTAAAAGTCGATTTTTCCCAATTTTTTTAGGTCAATTTTTCCTCGCCCTGCTTATCATTTAATTGTCATAAGCTACATGCTGTATATTGAAAATCGAGTTCTTTGAAATAAAGTTTTTGCTTGCTTTTGCTAAATTTCTTGAGCCAACAATATGAAAAAGTTTAAATTTCTGAAAATTTATTTCCATTTTTTTACAACGTTGTCTCCCATTTAATTTAATATGTATCAAGTGAAATGCAGGGATAAAATGTGTTTTATATGCCAATTATATTATATGACAGGTTAAATTTGTTTTGCAAGAATGAATATCAAACACACTCAGATAAACATAGATCCATGACACACACCATATATTTTTATACATTTAGATCATGGGCGCACACATTTGGCGAACTTTTTTTTTATTTTCAAAATTTATTATAAAAGAATTTTTGTTTAATTAAAACACCACAGCAAAGTATGAATTCTTTCGTTTTGATTTAAATTTCTTATACCATTAGTTGTTATTGTGCGATTTTCTGGAGATTTTTTTGCCAAGAAATAATATTTTAGTGAAATAGTTTACGAGATAATAAGAAGAAGTTGAGAACATTTCCGGTTCTTCAATTTCATCTCTAATCACTTGAATAACGCGTTGGGTTATATATTTTTTATGCCACGCATTTAACACTAGGAAAGCCAACTTTTTTGTACCTAAAAAGACATTGGGGTTTTTTATACCACCTTAACATATTTAACCCATTTACGACTGACAATAAATTTTATTTTTTTGATATACAAAAGTGATGGAAAAATTTAAAACATCTAAAAATTAAACCTAAAAATATTTAATTTAATTAAAAAAACGTATAAACATTCTAACATTAATTTTCCAAATTATCTTCCTTTTTGAACACCCTCTTCCTCCCTGTAATTGTGAATTTACATATAATATAAATATTTTATAATGTACTACTTTGTGTATTTTTATTGGGTCTGAACCAGAAAACAGACTCACTATGGAAATGTCGCAGCCAAGACATCGATTTATTACAAGGAACAGCAGGAGCTAAAAATTACCGCAACCTCTTCTCTTACCAATTGTCAACAGGCGCTAGTTCTTATCAAATGAATTCGTCTGATGGATTTATTATTCTGCACTGAGACACTTTGCCGCTTAAAATTATATTCTAAAATTTTTAGCAATAAAATCTTATATAATCTTAATTTTATTGATACCTAAAAATATATTCAATGGTAACCGGACAATTGCCCCCTGAAAATTGCCCCCGAACATTTGCACCATGGAAAACTGCTACCTGTGACAATTGCCTCCTTGAAAACTGCCACCAGTGACAATTGCCCCTATGATAATCCGAGAAAATAAATTTTTTAATTTTTTGAACTCGAAAATATTTTGAATTTTAGTATTTTACCAACTTTTTTTTTATAAAAAGTCAAATATTATAAATTAAAACAAGTAATAGGCTGGGAAATTAATAAAAGATAACGTTGAATTCACAAAATCTACTTTAAGTAAAGTAAAAATAAATAAAAATAGTAATATATTATATGAATTTGAAAATCAAAAAGAAATACGAATTATTGATAGAAAGCCGTTGCCCGAAGGCAATTGTCATAACAGGTGTAATAGTGGGCAATTGTCCTTGGGGGGGGGGGGCAATTTTTGCGAGTAAATGTCCTAGAACGATATTCAGTTAGTAAAGTAAATTGTTTGAAAATACATTTAGGACTTTTGATCTAGTAATTGACAAGTTTGAAGTCGTTAATTTAAAATTGGCCCTTTTCAATGAAAATTGAAAGTCCTAAATGTTTGAAAGAAAATTTGCCGCAGGCTAATTTCACGACCTCAAACATCAAGACAAGTAAGGTTAGCACTCAACCATATAAAGCACTGCCTCGTATACACAACGCGATTTTACTCACCTATATAATAAAGTTTACTTGTTTATACTGCAACCCTTACGTTTATATGAATTAGCTGGGTGGACTAAAGCCACTAGGTGTCGTATTTTTGCCGTATTGATTCTGAATTCAGGAGTTCAAATTATGAACTAACTTTTTGGAAATTTGAATAACAATTATTTAAGCCAATAAGTACTGTATCTTTTTTAAGGCATGTGTAGCAGTATTTGCTGCTGGTGAAAGTTCGGCACATCCCCGTATCGTTGAATTGCCCAAAACAGGCGAAGGTTTAGGATTCAACATTATGGGTGGAAAAGAACAAAACAGTCCTATATTCATCAGTCGAATCATTCCTGGAGGATTGGCGCACAGGTTGGACACTCTCAAACGCGGAGATCAATTGTTTTCCGTTGATGGCGTGGTATTCATATTTTATTTCATAACAAGACTGACTCTTCCTTTCAGAAAAGGAACTGGAAATAAGAAAGCACAATATAGAATATGTTTTATAGTTTAAGGAATTACTACTATTCACTTTGAAATGATAGTTTTTGTGTGCAGCACCTACAGACCCTCAACACCTCCATTGTTGGATACCAGCGCTATGATATTTTATACTTTGATTCAGCGCTTCTCAATCGCGGTTTCTCGGAATTCGAAATCGCAAAATATTTTAAGTGGGTCCTTAGAAAAATTGATGCACTTATGAGTTTGTATTTATTTTCATGGTTTAAGTTTTAGTATAGCACATTTCTTTTTATTATTTTATATTTTTTTGAAAAATAAATGTTGTGTGCTCATGACATATTGTTTTTTAATTTTTAAATCCTTCACTGTCTATTAGCACATTATTAAATTTTCGACTAAAATCAATAAAGTTAAGTATTTATAAGAAGTTATTTTACATAATAAAAATTATGATATACAGTAAAATCACGTTAGTGCTAAATCGCTTACAGCTTCTCAATTCTCTTAATTTTAAACAACATGTGTTTAAACTCCTTTGCAATGAACGCGTGTACTCCAAAACCTGTAGTAAAGCCCCATGTCATTTTGTTTACAACGAACTGCGAATTACTAGATCTTTTATTATTTCTCTCGTCTTATATGAGACTCCTTAGTATTGAAAATAGATACAATTCTGAAGCAATTGCAGTAAAATTGTGTTTTTACAAACTATATGAACACTCCAATAATATGCAACACGTTGACCATTCCAAATCCGCTGTACAAAATTAACGCGTAATTTAGACCCTTTGTGACGAACTCGCTTTTACCTCGTTTATAATTTTGTATTACTTATGTAAGAACTCACTCTTTAGTATTAAATTTTCCGTAAACAAAGGATAAAATTGTGAAGAAGCATAGGATTTACGTGTTCAAAAAAATCTTGACAACATAATGAAAGCATTTGTTCCTCATGCTTTTGTATACGCTTGCGTAGATAGGGAGTCACTTTCATGAAGCAATAAATCATATGTTTCATATTCTTTTTTTTTACTAATATTCTTGTTTAGATGAAATGACGTTTTATTTATGAGACTAACTTGCTAATACAGGAACCTATTTTACAATTTTGCGTTGCGGTTTTACAGTCGATCAATCCTTTGTGTCACCTTATAACGGAGCATGAGATGGTGGAGATGAATATGCTTTCATTATAAAAACGATAATATTTTTGTGCTAATACACCACCATAGATAAAAAGACAAAAATTTAAATAAATGATTCTTTATTTTTCATTTTTGACTGCTCAATTTTTCTCCCTTAATAAATTGTCTTATGGAGGAGCCAACTTTTTCCAAACGCAAAAATTTGCTATTGGCAGAAAGTATCGTGCTGTTACTGCTGTTGAACTAAATGTAAAATTAAAATCAGAAATATTCGCTGATTTTAAAGTGCCGCTTAATACACTACTAACTTTTCTGAAATCTTCTGCGTAGGAATCTTACACTTCTTACGAGAAAAGTGGAACAGCGCGTAAAAGAATAAGAAAAACTTTTTACCCCAATGTTGAAGAAGCCCTTTTTCTTTGATTCAAAGATGCTCGATCCCAAAACATTCCTGTTTCATTAACTTTTCTTTTGGCTAAAGCCCAACAATTTGCCTTTGATTTACGAAATAATACGAGTGTGCTTTTTTTGAAAATAAAAATTTAATAAGCTTTACTGTATTTTTTGCTTTAGGAATCGCTCATAAATGTCGTCACCCAAAACAGGGAGAAGGAGTGGGGGAAAAGATTTGACAAATCACAACTTTGTTGAGTAGACAATTAAAACTCTCAAGAGAGAGAGAGCAGGGGTCGAATGAGAAGTTGTCGTCATTTGCAACAACCTCTTATCACTTTTAACTCATTGAAAGAGATGATAAAACTAAGAAAAACAAAATTGAAGTTTTTTTATTGTACTCCTGAGTTATAGGGGAGCTCGCTTTCTACCAACTAAACAACAGCTCCCCTTCAACTTCGTTTTACCGAGGTTTTACTGTATATTTATAATAATTCATTCTATAATTTAGTGTATTCTTTTTTATTTTTGTAAAGAAAAACCTTGAAACCCTTAAGTATGGATGTTTATTAAAAATTTTGCACAAAAAATTGTGATTCTTTTTAGGAGCTGTTCAAATAAAAATCCATTTTCAGGAATTTATCATTAATGAATGTTAATTTTTAGACATACAACATATTAATAGGATTATAATTTTTTGAAAATAATTAATATTTCGGTTTTTAAAAATCAAAGCTGATTTCCAATGGAATTATAAAGATTGAACAAAATTATTTTTTTTATTTTTACAACTGAAAATATTTGGCTTTATTTCAGAATGTTGAAGGAGAAAACCATGAAACTGCCGTTGAACTTTTGAAAGCTGCTAAAGGTAACTTTTTATTCTTGACCTTTCGCAAAATGAAGCATGCCTTCGTTTTCAGAAAGGTCAAAAAAATATTTAAAGTATAAAATAAAATACAATTTTTATAGCGCTTTCATAAAAAGTGGACTTTACAAACTACATGAAAAACATTAAATAATTTTTACTTACAACAGAGCATAGAGTATTCACGTATCAATTGAAGAAGGCCCAAATTTGAGCTAAACTTTTCTTAGAATATCAGTAAAAATATAAATTTAATAGATTTCATTCTTGGCTTAGAACGATTTTTTCATCATATGATGTACATTGTTATATTGGACAAGAGTTAATGTCTCTATTGAATAGGGACATAACGAAACAATTGATCTCAAAATTTTCAATGTAGTGCAAAACCTCAGTCAAAAAATGTTTCTGAATCTTTTGTCTCTAGCACAATGTCACAGTATTTAATTCGAAGATAATTTCTGATTTAAGTTTTTACACCTTGTAAATAGAATTTTTATTACTTGTAAAGTAATTTAACATCTTGTGCATTTTCAAGACATCATTAAAAAAATTTTGATCATATGTTTTCAAAATCAATCAAATATAAACTTTTAAGTATTTTTCGGACTATAAGAAGAACTAATTTTTTGCAAGGAAATTTAGAAGAAAAAATAAAATGCCACATATGAAATTTTAAAGCGAAAATTTAACAAAAATAGAAAAAGACAAATACACCATTTATTTTTATTCACCTTCAAAATAATCACTTTTGTCGGTCACTAGAATTAAAATCAATTTCATCAAATGGAATATCACTTTCATTTACTTCACCTTCAAAAAGCGTGTCATCTTCCGCACCATCGATTGAATTACAGTCCAACCTATTAGTTCCAAAACTAATCTCGAATAGTGAAAATCCGCGAATATTTGTTACCATTTTAAAAATTGTTTAAAATGAAAATTTACTATCATATTGAAGATATAATCAATATATTTGTTTTTTTAAATTAACTAGGCTTATTCTTTTTTTATACACTAAGTTATAATTTATCAGAAATATTTGTAAAAAAATTTACTGGAGTAAATGACAAACACAAAAATTTAAAAAAAGCGAAAGTAGTTTAACTGACATGATCAGATATTTGATTAATTTTTTTACAAGCTGATAAAACATAGTAATTGGAAGTTGTGATTTTTGTTTTTTCTGGTTTTTAAAAAGATCAGCATACGGTTTGAAACAAGAATCAATTGAATTACAAAACTTTGTAGATTTTATCATACTAGGGTCCCAATCGATATAAAATTTTTCACTTCTTTTACTTTTTCAATAATTTTGGATAGGCGATTCAATGAAAGTCCTTCGTCATCAAAGTCTTTTTCCTTTTCTTCTTTGTCTTTTTTTTCTTCGCTGCTAAATTCAGTTAATTCTTTTAAATCGATGCCTGTGAGTGCTTCCATTCCAGAGTCAATTAATGAATTTATATCATCTTCGTTGCAATCATCAAAACCTTCTCCACCTAAACTTTAAAAATTAAAATTATTATTTTTTAAGACCTTCGTTGTATAAGACGCATATCATATTTTAATAAGAAAATTGAGAGTCCGAAAAATATAACAAAATTTTTGAGCTATCATTTATTTTTTATCCATATTTATTTATCTTAATTTACAATCTCTAGTTGGACAGATAACTAGAGTGCACTGATTGGTAAGTACACATTGGATAGTTCAGCCTCTGCCAGTTGTTCAGGACATATGTAGGGAACATTTTTTGGATATTTTTATCCCCACTGAGATACTTTTCGATTCGCTGTTCAGTGTTAAGATGTGTTCTACACTTTCTACATATATCTCGATTTGCACCGATAAGCAATTTGGCCAAATACGGATATGTATTATTTATTAGAGGGAATATATTTATGACATATAAGTCAATCTTTTAAGTTATTCAAATTTCAAACAATCTGACAGGTATCGATAGGGTTTCCAACTCTGAAAAGATTGAATATAGGACATATACAGAATACAGGCAAGCTTGTCTGAACCATAAATAATTTTTTCCGGTTTAGACAATATTTCCGTTTTTAATAATTACCTTTAATATAGGGTTGTCCGTTGTTTTTGGACTTTGAATGCCTGATATACCAACACTCAAATGTTTAAATGAACAGCCACCTTCCCATAACAATAAAAAATCTGCTAATTTACGTCAAACCAACTCCATTATATTCACATTTCACATAATCATCATACATATTCTTCTTTATTATTTGCATACACCTTTTCTTGATGTTCGCCCACCATGATCAACTTCATTCTCTCTTGTGCATCATCGCTTTTAGAAACCAATTCTCATTTCAATTTTTCGAAAGATCTGTTTCTTGTTTTTGCTGGAATAACGTGATACTCTATTAGTTTACGCACTACTTCCTATTTTCTCGTTTCCAACGAACGGTATGTCCAAACCAGATGTTGCTTCATTCGATTATGGAGTCGGAAAATATTTTGCCACTCGGACTCTACTTATTTATAAATGTTCGCCTGCCCACCTATTTGTAAATTTGCGACTGTAACTCCATTTATGTATAATTTTTATAACACTGATGCCTTCAACTATTTAGCATCAACTTTTCTGTTTTAAATATTATAAATCTCCAACTTCAAAGTATGTAAGATTGCTTTAAAAACTTCATTTATAAATAATTACTGACTCACTAGTTAGTTTTCTATCTATATCTAATGTTAAAAGTGTGATGAACTACCATATTTCAAGGTCATTTGTGAATGTCAATTTTAGATAGGCGGACTATTATCGATATAATTAGTATCATTTCATCATCGAAACTTTCATGACTGTGATAAACAAAGTGGTATCAACAATGAAGCATGTACACATTTTTTGATTTCATATTTTCTAAAAGATTCATATATGGTCCAAACTCTAAAGTGATGTTTTACATATCTTTTCATCAAAATGTCTACTAGGTTTTCTGTTTCGCATCCAAAAATACACAAAATCTCTTGGAACACGTTCATATTATTTCATAAAGATACATTAAAATCACAGAATAAAAACAATTTGGCTTTAATTCTTTTTTCTGAGTTTCTTCATTGTGTCCACGCTGCTTTCCTGACATGAAACCAAAGTGCTATGAGTCCACCACTTTACGTATTCGTATTTCTGATATTCTCTCATAAAGTTTCAGTCAATTGCCTAGCATTTTACTATTTCACGAATGGTGTGGCAATCAACCTTCAGCTTTCAAAATATCTATATTATCTCGCTCGATCAAGGAGCTTTATTACATTACCTTCATCTTATAACATCTGTCACTTCATTGCACTCTATCTCAGTTCCCTCTCATATTTATCTTTTATTTGATTAACCACTGAAAAATCCCTATTTTGTTTATCGCTTTATCTTTACATTTGGTTGATTATGTGTCATATTACAGAAACTGGTCATATCCTGCAACATAAGAATGATAATTTTACTACGATATAGTATATGTTGGCAGATCGTTATCAACAAATTTTTTTATATTTGTTGCTTTTATATCTTGCTAATGTTTTTTTATTTTAGGCTCAGTTAAATTGGTTGTTTGTTACACACCTAAATTATTGGAAGAAATTGAAAAGCGATTCTACAAAAGATAATCAAATGATCACTCTTTATGAATCAATTCTCTTTTGCGTTTTCGACCAAATTCCTATTTGAACAAACTTCAATTCACAATCATCTTTATTTTTTCTAGCATAATATTATTTTTCACAAATTATATTCTAAGTAAGGTTTTATTTATAAATTTATGATATTATATTTTTATTGTCCATTTTATTAAAATGATCCTACCAAAATTTTTAAAAATAATTTTAATTAAAATATATCTGTGTATATAATAAAATATTTTAATTATCTATTTTTCTGAATACATTTATACCATTGGATTCTATAAAAGTTTCATAAATTAGATTTGTTTGTACATTTTTTGCATACTCATTTCAATTTGAAACAAAAGATGTGTTTCTTAATTTCTAATTATTTTGGCTGGATTTGGATTAAATAACTCAAAATCCAGGAAATAAACTATTTAGTTCATATAGATGACGTCGATTAAAAAAGTTCATAAGCAACGTCCGTGTATATAAAAAAGATTTATTGACTAGTTACAAACTTAAAGTCCTGTTGATCAATATTTTCCCTGGTTATTGTGATATGATATTCTATAAAAAAAAATTGTGATTCCACAAAATCTTCAAAATTGTATTACGATTATATTTTTGTAAAAAATAATCCTATCCACACAATCCTCGATGTAAACTTTTTTCTCCATATAATATCTCAGTTCATTCTAGTAGCAAAATATTTGAAATTTTTCTAATAGCATATATAATAATTATTATTGTATGGTAGTATTGCTATCAATTTTTAGCTCTGAAAATCTAGGGAGCCCTTAACCATGTTCATTTCATTATCATGCACATAAACTTTGGATTATATATCTTCTCTCTCTAAACACATAACTTATCCATCTTCCAACATATATATAATTTCACCTACTTCATAAGAATATTTGGAATCCAATACACTTTTTCCATCAAACAATATCGAATATTCATCTACCCACTCACCAATGACATAACATTTTAATCAAAGACCGCCTGAATCAGCTATTTTTACACAATCTTTTGAAGATTAATTCGACAATTTTAAACATGATTTAATCAAAGAATTAGTTCAGAATATTTATAAAACTCCAAAATTGAACTTTTTTTAACTGATTATGTGTGAAAACGCAAAGACATTATTCTAGGTTAAACTTCTAGAACAACTCTTCTCAATTCCTTTCGGATTTTAAAAATATTGTAGACCTTATCATATTTTTTGGTAATATCATGAAGAGAGTTGCAGAGTCATAGATTCTAAAGGGATAAATTTAGGAGTCTAAACAGTTATCTAATAAGATTTAATATTCAGAGTGCAATTTTTTGAGTATTAAAAAAAGTTTAAATTTGTCAGAATTTTCAGTGATCCTTCTTTAGTCGTAGCAGGAAGTTAGAATTGGATTTAAATACTATTTCAAGTTGGAGTTGCAGTCCGATTTTGTATATGTATCAGGTGTCGGCGTAGGAGTTTTGTAAGTACTTGGATAATTTCCATTTGTCTCCGCAATTCTGTATATAAAACATGAATTCAAAAAGGTTGGCTAGAAATATCCTTTTTTTATAACAAATTCAACGCATTTTTTGTAAAATATTATTACACTTAAAAATTTAGCTTCTTTATCATTGCAAGCAGACTATTTAACTCTTTTTTCTTTGACAATCTTTTTATTATCAAGATTTTGAACTTAATAAAGCACATCTTAATTTCATGTTGAAAAGCATATCTGAAGGATAACAAATTTTAAGATATTTGGATAACTATTGATCACACTTTTAAATAAAATTTTTGAATAGCCTATTTAAGCCTGATTTATTTTTATTGAAAAATGGAAATCAACTTTGTTGATTGGTTGTTAAGGTAACCTAGAAATAATTGTCCTATAAAATATTTCTAATTAAAAAATATTTAATCCAGCCTTAAACACCTATAATTAAATAATTAAACAAGCCTTTGAACACCATAGAGAAAAAATATTTTTCTTATTTCTTTCTTTTAAATGATTCAAATTTGTGTTATTACTTCTATTCTGATGATAAATTTCTTCTATAGAATCACAATAAGATCTAACAAATGCTCAGAGGATACACTTCATATATGAGTAAAATATGGAAAATTGCAATTTTCATTAGTTTCTTTGATGTATTTTCAATAATTTGATAATATACAAGAGTAAAAAATTTTCCAATACAAAAAGACAGTATAAAATTTTCATTGCGTATTGATCTTTCAAACTTACTGGTACTTATCAGACTTTTGAGGATACTTTTTTTTCACATAACACCACTTCCATGCTTTTTTGTTCGGTTCTCAATGTTTTATTGTATTTTCTTTTAGATCTTAACCGAAAAAACCAGGCCTTTTTAAAAATATAGGGGGGGGGGCTAAAAAAATCAAGATTTATAACTTGAAAGCCATTTGTTCCTGAAAATCTTATCTCGCGCTTTTTACCCATAAATTGGGAAAGATCATACACCTGTATATAGAAATATATTTACGTATTTTTTGTTTACAAAAATTTCCTTTTCATATGTTTTTGTGTATTTTTAATGCAATATATTTTTGTTTTTGCCTCTACTTCAATATGACTAATTATCATTACTGCAACAATGTGATGTTCGTGGATGAGTGAGAGGAATTTTATTCAATATAGAAGAGAATATGTCCATGTATCAATGGGACAACTGTGTCAGGCTATTGATAAGATGGCTTCTTATCACTGAAGAAAGAAAATAGAAGTCGACAGTTAGTAAGAGTCAGTTTCATGGTATTGAGTAAGCGAGTTTCTTTCTTCATTTGTGCGTTTGTTACGCCCTTTCTCATTTATGTGTATTATATTACCCCTAAAAACAGACTATTATCCAGATACTTTTCACTTGAAAGTTTGAGTAAATCACTTTTTATTATACAGGGAAATATTAATTACTTAGTTTAAGTGTTTAAGATAAAATAGAAAATCTATCGATAAAGATTGGTTTACACTATACAAGGTGGATTCTTGTTCGAATTACATTTGATCTGTACCACGAAATCAACGTTGACAACACTACTCATCGACAAATGCCAAACCCATCCATTTACAGACACTAGCATTTATTATTTCGACAAAACGCAACGTCAGCTCTACAACTTAACTTAAGTGATGTAATTCTATTTTGTTTCAATAAATAATTCACAATACATACTGGCAAAAGTTTATGGGTTAAATTTCTTCCTATGGGTAGTGGCGTAGTTAATAGAAAGGGCTGTGTGATACTCCCTTATTAAATAAAGCTTGGGAAAACTAATCAACAGAAAAAAATTTCAAAATTAAAAATTTTATCACCAAAAATAAAAAATATTTATTTCAAAAACAAAAAAAATAAATTTTTATAAGTATTTCTAACCTTTATTGATATGCTTACGCAAGCATATGAGTACACGCTGGAAAGTGGTTTGAAAACTATCTACCTACCTATACAATGTTTTAATTATAAATAATGCTAGCTCATTAACCCTTTAAGGACCATTGGACACCTATGTTCCAAGAAATGTATTTTTATTATATAAATTTGCATTGAAAAAGGAAGCAGACGATTAGCTTCAAAATTTTGGTCCTCAAAGTGTTAAAAAGTAAACCAATTTATACGAATTTGCTTGAAAATTATCTAAGATAAAGTTTTTACATAAATTATATATTCATTTATCAAAGTAATAATTTGTTAATTACGTATATGGTTATTTAGAAGTTACTGTAAAAACTTTTTTTAAGTCATTTCTGGAATTAATATTTTTTGAATTTAACACTTTAAACCAAACATATTTATTAATTAAATTGTTCGTTGTTCAGTTAGCTTCTTACACTCATGGGAAATTTTATTATAGCTACACATTTACCTCTGAATTGAGGGCTCATCGTTACATCCACAACATACTTTCAAAAAGTACTGACAATATAAGGTTTGAAAATTTTTAAATTATTTTTTTAATCCATTGATGATTAAAATATTAACTAATAAGATAAATGTTTAAAATTTTTACTTCACAAAGGAGAAACTTCTTTTTCACGGTCAAGACATTTTTTGAGAGTAGTTATATCTTCACCTATTGGTATCTGTCATAGTCATCGTAACTCTAAATGTTTGAAAATTTTAGACCACTTTTTTACTCAATTGATGTTTGAAATATAAACTAATAAGGTAACGGGTTAAAGATTTTTGATTCATAATGTAGAAGCATCTTCTTTACGTTCAAGATGTTTTTTAAAAATCTCAATAGTAGATTTTTACACGAACCCCTATTTCATTGGAAAAGGGTATATCTTCCATTGGGACAAGTTACATACTTGTTTCTTAAAACTGTTTAGCCCCTGAAAGGATTACTATATCGACGATATAAAAGCACTTTATTAATTGTGTTACTATTTCATTTTTCTTATGATCACGCGTTCTTATTTCAATGTCTTTCAGTTTACTTACTTTTCGCATACTTAAATTTTTGTACTATAAAAAATAACGATTGTGAGAACAAACTTGACAAATGATTTTTTGGAAAAAAACTGTGCCCATTCGAATGATAGTCTCACCCATTTTTACACTGATAATGACGAAAAAGAAGTACAGAAATGAAAAACATGGGCAATATTGTATTAAAAAAATTGTTATTTCAGAACTTATTTTTTCCGAAATGTCAAACTTGATTCATAATACGCATTCTTGTACCCTAATTTGAAAAAGAGGTCCTCAAATGAAGTGAGGATCGTAATAAAAAAATATTTTTTATTTAAATTATCGAAGTATGTTTATAAGATAATTTTCAGGCCTACATCACTAATTCTATTTGTACTTTGACACATTATTTCACAGTAATGGCAAAAACAGCCAAAAAATTGTATCAGCTTGGTCAATTTATTTTAAAAATATTAAATGTTTTTGAAGAAAATTTTCACGCGAAAATAAAAAATTTGATTGACATTTTCATATCCTAATTACGAAAACGCATTCCAAAAATGAAATCAGCATGGAGATCTAGTATAAAAAATATTTATTGAGAATTTAAATAATGTTCTAGTAAATAATTTTGCCTTCAACCGAAAATATGATTGACATTTTCACACTCAAATTGCAAAAATGAGTTGAGAAATAAAGTCTGCTTGTTCAACATTCTTTAAAATGATATATTTTATATAAAATGTGGATAAATGTTTTTGGAGACACTTTTACAGACAAATACTTTTAGACATTTCCAAATCATAGTTGCTAAAACTAAAATGTGAAATGAAATTTGCATGGTCGATTTGATTTATAATTAAATTAATATTCTTGGAGTTTCAGAAGTAAACCTCAAATTTGGTTCAACCTTTGAGGCATTTTGAAAACAAAATTGCAAAAAATAAGTCCAGAATTTAAATTGGCATTGTTGATTTAGTATAAAAATGTGTATATTTTTAATTTTCAGATGTAAACCTAAAATTTTATTGACACTTTCATAATTTTTCACGCACTAATTATGAAAATTTAGTACGTAAATGAAGTCAGCGTTGTTGATTTAGTATAAAAAATATATTTTAAGTAAAATTTAAATAATATTCTTGGAGAAAAATTTCATACGTATACCGCTAACTTGATTCATATTTTTAGACAGTTTGTAACCCTAATTCTAAAAATTGAGTACACAAATGAAATTAGCATTATTGATTTAGTGTAAAAATATTTATTTTATTTAAAATTTAAAAAATATTTTTGGACATAATTTTTGTGCGAAAAACGCAAATTTGATTGATACTTTCATAAATTTTCACAAAAAAATGTACATTTGATATTGATCAACAATTTTTTCATGAGAAGGTCATTCAACGAGCATCAATATGGTATTAAAAGATGCATTTAACCATTTTAGGAAAAGTCACAAAGTTTGAAGGCATATAATTCAGTCAATTTTGTACAATAGAAATTTTAGTTAAGAGGGGGGGGGGGGCTAAAACGGCTCGGTTATTGATAGGGTGAAAAGCACTGGTAGAAAAATTTTAATAATTGGTTCTCTCAAAAAAAATCTAAATAAGAATCGACTTCTTTATTTTTTTAGTCTATATTTTTAATTTTTCTTCTAATTAATTCTATATATACTAAAATATATATTTATATATACTAAAATTCTATATATTGCAAAGATTAAAAAATAAGAAATTCAACTCGGCTAAGAATGTCAAGTTATTAATCATAAAAAATTTCCTTAAAATTTGAGAAGTGATTTCAAACTTTGTGTTTTCTATTTTGTAGGAAATTTCAAGAGACAATTTTCATAACTTAGATAATTAGAAGTTTAGGTCAATTTTAAAAATATTGCAAACTTCTCCTCTTATAAACTTTTTTTTCTTCTTCACTAAAAATATCTCATTGAAATTAAAACTTCAAAATGCCCAATCTCAAAACAAATCTTTTGGGCATTAGAAACTCTAATCCTAAATTTTACTTTTGTTTTTAGAAATGAATATGTTGACGGTTTTGCCATATGTAGAACCTGAACAAGTTAAGATTGCTCTTTTCTAATTTAAATTAATTAAGAAAAAATTCTATGCCAATTTAACTTAGAGAGTTTGGTATTTTCTATATTCCCCTTTCAATCCTTCTTTTCATAAACAGTTATTTGCGAATGCAAATATTCTTGTAATTCTAGCCAGTTTTTAAGATTGTTTCTAAAATTTGATCCCGAAATGGGCAGACTTAATGGTACTAAAATTGAAGATCCCAACCACCATGGTAATGAATGCGCAAAAACTTAATTTCTTAAAGAAGTTTTTGACTTTGCTTTTTAAATAAGTTGGTTTTCCTTTAAATGTCTAACAGTCTTAGTAATGAGACCCAAATATTTGAAGTTCTTCATTATAAATGTAGAAAATTTTTTATTTCTTTAGATCCTACCTACTGATCATTCCTCTTAATTTTTCCTTGACAATTAGTTTATTTCAAACCACTCAACCAAAAAGGATATAAATAATAATATTAGAGTAAAAAATATAATTTATACTAAAATAGTGATACATATATAGAAATAAAATATAACAGAAATTATAACATTGAAATTTTTACATTTTTAACTTTTAATTGATCCAATTTTTTTTTGAAGGATGTCCCTTTGTTGTAGACCAAATATTCGTTTACCCGTTGGAGGTATCTTAAACTTTTTAACAGAGCTTTTTAAGACATTTTATTTTTATAATTTTATCTTCTTTTAAAATATAAATTAAATTTTTTAATATCTTTAATTGTCAGAAGTTTATTTAATCCAGAATATGTGTTTATTTTCTTTTATATAATAATTCTGTTTTTAGCGAGTTTAAAATATTTATATTTACATTCAATTTAGAATATGATTTTTGATTGTATTTGACACGTTTCAAGGCTGTGATAAAAATGAAATATTTTGCATAAGCTGAAAATCTAGTTTTTTAAAGTTGTATTGCAATGACATAATTTTTTAACACTAAAATGGTGGAGATTCTATTTTTTTACATTCTTCACAGTATAGCAAACTTGATTTGATTTTTATTAATGTTTCAATGTCTTTTTGGGAAATAAAAATATCTTCACTCAATATACTTATACAATAGAACTGACTTTTTTTCATCCCTTTGAGACTGTCTTTTCGATAACAGTAGCGTGGTAATGATAACATTATGCAACAGAATCTAATTTTAAGCAATATTATTTAAAACTTTGGATGTTTTTTTACTTCATCGAGTAACCCTAAATGAACTGTTCATAGTCAAGCCCTCAATATTTTATTACTTTATGATGCGCACCACAACGTATATTTATATAATCTATTCCATTTGCACATTGATTGAGTTAGCTTTTAAATAATCTTTATTTGCATTTTGCTCATTTTCTTTTCCAATTTAATAGTTGTTATCATTGTAGAAGCTAAAAATGTCCGATTATTTCTGATTATTCTAGCTTAATGGCAGCACTGCTATTTTCACAACTTATCATGAAACAAATGCTTTTTTTAAAGAAGAGTACCCTCCCTAACTGTTTATCCCGTAATGTTATAATCTTCTTTTTGTAAGCTGAGTCAAATATATTTAAAACTCATTTATAAATTAGGATTGTATAGAAATGAAATATTTTTTATTTTTAACGGTTAAAGTACAACCTGGGTATTTTTTCCATTTGTTTTTTTTTTTTTTTTTTATAAAAATTTTTTTTTTATAATAATATTTTTTTTTTTATTTTTTTATTTTTAAAATTAAAAAAATATTTTTTTTTTAAAATAAAATTGGGGGGAAAAATTTAAAAAAAAAAAAAATTAAAAAGCCTATTCTCATACAAAATGCAAAAAAAAGTCAAAATATTAATTCATTTATAAATTTAATAAATCTTAAAATATCTATTATATCTACATAAGTTTATATTTTAGATAATAGTTAGCTATTTCTTTTGACATTTTAGTAAGAAATTTTTGTTCATTTTTTATTTCAAACAACAGCTGATAAAATATCTGTTTTATAAAATATCAATTTTATGGGCCTACCTTTAGTGAATACTGATTTCAACACCCGTTAAAATTTCTAATGACACTTTAAAATATTAAAAACTGAATAAGGTATAAGAAACAAATTAAATAGGGAAGATTGTTTCTTTACTTTAAAGTCTATAATTTTCCTATTTAATTTTTATTAATACAAATAAATTATTCCTCGAGCCTCTTAACATATCTTCATAGTCCATTGATCATATTTTATCTAGCTAATTAAAATTAGATAAGATTACATCTAAATAACCCTAATTCTTTCTATATCACTGTTTATTTGCTGGAATTGTTTAAATTATTATTAATGATTTTACATGGTTAATAAATTTTACTCACAAAATCAGCTTATATCTAGTCACGAAAATAACATGAAATCCGGACATTATTTATATCAACGTTATTTTGCTTTTATTGATATGATAATTGTAAAAAGGCCATATTGAATTTTTTCTTTACACGTAACCAATAATATTTCAACTGTTTACAATTGAGAAACTTCTCATGTTGTTTTTTCGTAGGTTCGACAATCACGTCAGTGGCATTTTCCAAAGGTTGGCGGCAAAAAAATAAATATTTTATGTTTAGTTCTCAAATTTAGATGAAAATTTGTTGCTCCTTCTCAAGAGGGTCTATTTTTTAAAAAAGTTTAATTATCATTTTTGAAGTTTAACTAGGTTATCCTATAATATTTCGTGTGTTTGCGATGATTTTTTTCCTGAAAGAACAAGGATTAACAATTTGGCTCATCCTACAAGGGAAATTTTATGAACTTTCTAGTTGCTAGGATTGATCGCTTAATTTGACCCTTTTTTATGAATATTCACATGAACTAAAAAACTGACCCTGCATTATTCCTTTTCACAACAATACCTAAACAATCTATAAAATTTATGTTTAAAATGGAAATACTTAAAAGAAATCAAAGAATCAGATTATTTTAGTATATCAATCGATTCCACACCAAATGTTCCTACTCATCTTAGTTATTAGATTTGTTTCTTCACAAGTTATGAAATTCATACAGCTGAGATTGTCGCTAGTTCTCCTTAACTAAAAAGGGGAGCAAATGTTTGAAATTTCATCACTCCTCATTTTAACTAAATTTCGAAGTTTAATCCTCAGATATTCGTCAAAAGAAGAAGAAGAAAATTTATTTGAAGTACGGCGTATGGAAATAATAAGTGAATAAATAAAATATGTAAATTAAAAAAAATCTGAATGAAAAAGGAAAAGAAGCTTTGTTTCACGTGTTGTGCCACTTTAGGCTACTGATAGTTGTATACTTTTGTATTACTGATAGTTGTATACTTATTGATGGAAAAATATTCAACTGTTTTTTTAATTCATAGTAATTGTTTTAATGGGAATTTTTATAATGTAGGAAATTGTTCCAATAGTTTATGATTCTATATTTTGTACTCTTTCTTAAACTAGAATGTTTACAAGGGGCATAAAAAACTTAAATGGACATCTTAAAAATAACCGTTGATTGGTGAGTGTAAACTTACCAATTATCAAATATTGATGGAAGTGATGCATGTATAACTTGGATAGTTGTACTTGATTATATCATTTATTTTGAGAATATTATGTTTGAAAAAAGGTGCAGAAGTATGATTTCTAAAGTCTAAATTGAGAACTGTTCTTATGAAATTATTTGGATGCTTTCAATATCAGATGTATCACAAAAATCCAAATTTTCTACACCATAATATAAGTGTGGCAAAACTTTTTAAAGAAGAAATTCTGAAAGTTTTGAGCCCTGACCAAGGTCTATTACTTGAGTATGCTTTGGAAATTTCACGGGGACATGTGGATAAAAGATTTGCTGCCTGCAAAGTTGGACCAATTAATCATTACAGGTGGTTAACTTTATCTGTTAGAATAATGTGCTTATGGGCAAGAGACGCTCATCCCACTAATTTTCAAGAAAACCTCATATGTGGATTTGAGTCAAGACACAAGCATATACTTACCAAACAAATTATTATCAGACAACTAAGATCTGATTTTGTTTCTAAAGGATATCATAAAATTAAATATCTAAGTTTTCAACACAAAAATATTTTATGATTTTTTTGCATTACACTCTCGTCTTAATATAGACTTTTTAATTTTTGAAAATTAAAAACAATTTCCTCAAAATTTTTAAAAGATATAGCTTTCAAATCTCTCATGATTATTCATTAATATGTTTAGAACTTGTCCAAAAATGAAAATTGAACTTTTGTTAAAAATCGACCTGCCCTTCGTCTGCATATAATAAAAATCAGAAGAAGTACTTGCAGTGTAGATGTCATTAATGTACAAAGAAAAAAACAAAGGTCCCAATTTAGAGCCTTATGCTACTTCTGATAAGATATTCAATAAAGAAGAAATGGTTTTGTTTATGCTAACTAACTGTTTTCTTTGCCAGAAGTAAGATTCAAACAATTTTAAAGAAGAATGTGAAAACATAATATTTCAATTTTGTTAATAATTTTTCATTTGGGATGATATCAAATGCTTTGCTGAGACCAATAAATTGAGCTACATGCTTTTCCAAACAATTTTGAAGTTTGTCATGAAAAATTATTTGTAAATGCTCAGTGCTAAAACGTTAGGTCTGAAACCAAACTAATTAGAAACTAGCAATTTATCAATTTTTGACTTGACTTCTTTTCTACATCTTGCAAATTTAATCTGAGTTGAAGGTTATTTTTGTATCACGTTCTATGATCATTGATAGCATGTCTTCTGTATCCCAAAGATTACATTTATATCTTTGGTTTTGTAGCGCGTTCTTACTTCAGTACACTCACTAATAGTATTGGATAATTGTAAATTAGTATGATTAACTAAGAAATGTGGTTTCAGAAGAAGATTTCAAAGAACAATACTAGTTTTATAAACAAATAATTCCTCATTAAGATACTTGATCTGCGAAGAAGCTAATGTAGATTTGCTCAATTTCAAAGATAATGAAAGACTTAAACACAGCTAGAAAGTATGGAAAAATTATTCAGAGATGATGATATCAAAATCCATAAATATGATTTTGTTAGTTGCAGAAATTTGTGAATCTAAAAGTGTGAAAATTCTTCCTGAAAATATGACAAATTTGTGCATAAGGAAGGAGGTCGATATATGTTGTGAAAAATTTCTATGGAAAATATTTCAAAATACGGTGTGTTGATATTTTGTTTATTATATTAAAATCAGCTGAATGATGTATTAAAAAAGCAAGGCCACAATGTGTTGTCAGATCATTTGCTAAATGAATAATCTATATTCAAACTATAAGAACTGCCATTCTACCACGTTTCTTGTAAAGCTATGCCTTTTAATGGATTGCCAGGTTTCATATTGAAATGCTTTATAAAAATTCTATTTCATGATGTTTTCACAAAATAATAACTAAAGTAAATCGACTTTAATGACCACCTTCGATGGCCAGATTTTAAAGATTAATTAATAGTCTGCTTTCTTTTTCAAAGGAGTGTTATATATTTAAATCAGTTGATTTTCATTTCTTTAGAATACGGGTCCTTAAAGAGTCAAACAAACCTCTCTATAACGCATAGTTTCATTTCTTCCTGATTGAGCTTGTTCGAGTTTCATAAGCGGGCCCTTGATCACAACGACTACTTTTGATGTTTTCCTTTCTTAAGGTTTGGCTGTGGTTACAATTATTGCGTTTAGAGATTGGTAATTGATTTTTTTAGATGATTTCAGGAAATTGCTAACTTTTAGGTAGCTATGGACACATAGTCAAGACACCACATGTCATACTTTTTGTTGGTTTACCTGCACGTGGGAAAACATATATGTCAAAAAAACTCTCTCGATACCTGAACTGGATCGGAATTTCAACTGAGGGTATAGATCAATTTTTTTCCTGTCAGTATTTTGTTGTTTCTTTAATTTAAAACGATATATAATAATTTTTATTAGGTTTACTAATGATTAAATGATGATGTTTAAACAAGATTATTTGATAATAATCACACTGATGATGCATGCATACGCCTTCTAGAGATTCATTACATTTCACTGACAAATCATTTTAAAGCAAATTCATTGAAATATTTAAAATACACTTATTTTACAAAAAGTAGATCAAATAATAAACACAGAACATATTATTTATGCTAAATAATTGATTTATTTTTTTTGTGGAATCTTTCTGGATTTGTCAATTAAAATATCTTATAAAAGAAAAGATGCTAAGTAATGATCAATTTTTAATATGTCTAATGCCAAGCGATCCTTTTATGTTCAAATCTAAATCTAGATTTCGAAAATTTATATATTTCAAAAGTAGGCATTGAAAAACGTCTTTAATTAAATCCTGAAATTCAAAAAGAAAGGATTTTTTATTGCCAGGACCAGATGTGGCAAAAAAATCATTTAATTATGTTTTAAAGAACAAATAAATAGATTAAATGTTATACATGACGTAATAAGGCGAAAATTAGGCTTCTATAATAATGATAAATATAGGTATTGATGATGAGACAGACGTAAACATTTTCATGAAAATGAGGACCAAATTCGTTCATATTATTTGACAAATTGTTTCTAGGATTCGTAGTATTCATCCTCATAAGATTCGATCTTTTTACTTTTTATTTAAAATGTAATACTTCTTTTTTGAACGTTTTTAAGTTTTCAACTTGGGCACGTATCGAAGAGAGTTGGTCTCTGAATACATGGGTAGTGATTTTTTCAATGATAACAATACCGAAGCCGCTAGAATTAGAAAGTTTATTTTTACTATTATTTTCTCTTTATATTTACAATGCTCATCTCCATATATTTTCAATCTCTTTCATTTCTTATATTGCATATATCCAACAATACACTTTATTTAGATTAGTACTTCTTAATCCTTTCTATCTATTACCCTTAAAACAGGGGTACGTACACATTTGTTAAATTATCAGGGGGTGTATTTTTTAATTGTATATTATAAACGAATCTATTATATGTATGTTCTCTAATTAGTTAATACCATCGTTGAGGAGTAGGAGTTATATTCATTTAAAAACCTGTTGGAATCGGAGAATCTGAAAAACTGTAATAACGAACATTTTTATAATAAATTTGCATTGTTTTGTTTTTATTATCACTTTCTAATTTTATGTCTTTTAATGACAGAATTAAATCATTCTATTTTTAAACTTTGAAAGAAATCTTATATAAAGACAAAGACAATATATTCCATCCAACGTAAGATGTAGCATAGTTCTTATAGGAATGGTTAACACTTCAATCCAAACTAAGTTTTAGATCATTTTTACCAAAGGAGGAGTTAAAATATACTTATAGTCAAACAATTTAAATATATATGTTCACAAAACCGCTTAAAAATAGGAAAATTTAATGAAGGAACGTTTTGAATAGAAGCACCTCATATTTTGTAGACAGAATATGCAGTTTTGAAAAACATTTTTATATTCTAAAAAACGGTAATAAAACGTGTTTATGGTACATCTCTTGTTTATATTTGATTTCAATATAACTTCTGAAGGGATTTTTGTTAATCATATTTACCATAAAAATTCTTTAGTCTAGCTAGTCAATTTTTTTAACCTTTGATGACTCCAGTCTTCTAGTGGATTCTCGAATATGCTCCCATAGCGCGCATATTCCTTGTCACTCACTTGGCTCGAAATATTTCCAAATATGTCATCAACTTGATTATTGATTTTCCAGAAGGTCTTAATGACATAAAATCATTCTGTGTGCATGTTTGTATTAGAACCCTGCGCGTGGAACATAGTTCTCCAATGTCCATACGCTCTCCTCAGTAAATTGAAAACCGGCATCCCTCTTTGTAAAAGAATATTTTTCAACACCCCCACTCCTGCCTGGCAGACAATCCGTACCTGGCCTATACTCCAACAATACTCTTACGCTGAAATCCTCCTATATGCAACCTACAATCAAGCCGCCAAATCATTTCACGTTAAGCCCTAAGAACAGAGACAATTTTAGATCTGGAAATCGGTGGAGGGGGCAAATCTTTTTCAAATTAGCTCTACTTTAATTTTTTTCGATTCAATCTATCATTATGCCAGGTTTTATCTTTTCTCACACATTTTTTACCCTTCTCTATAATTTCATTGTTCTCCATCCTATGGAACTATCATCCCGGTGGATCGCAGAATCTCATTGATCTCCTCCACTTAGTTATTCCTCAGGCCCTTATATACCATATTAGTTTAAGTTTAAGTTTTAAGTTTATTTAATAAATTAAAAATTTTTACACACACACATTGAGGAAATGTTTAACATTTGAGTAGGCGAATGTGATGGCTTTTATGAAGAAGGTGAAAAAGGAGGTCTCAAGGACTCATCGAGATTCCACACTCCATCGAATGAACCAGGAACAGGAGAAGCGTCAGGAAAATAGGTGTATAAAAGAAAAACAAAAGAAAAGAATATATGTATATATATACAAATATATATGCTATGAGATATGTATTAATATATATATATATAATAATTATGTGATAAATAAGTTAAGAAATACATGTAAAAGTTATATTTAATGTTTTAGTGAACGTTTAAATTTTTTAAAACTGTCAAGATTTAAGGTGCCATGGAAGGAGTTTGAGATAAAAAGTGTTCTTATAATTGTTGAACGGAAAATAGAATTATCAATTTTATGAGGAATATGTAGTAGACAAGAGGATCGGGTATTATAATTGTGTATAGACGAATTTAGAGAAAAGAAATTTCCAAAAGGGCCGTAATTAAAGAAGGATTTATAGTAAAACTTTAAGTGAGCCAAAACGTTGATATAATTCATATTATATCCTTCAAAAGTTTGTGAATCAGAAGAATGATTTATAAAAGAAAAAAATTTATTTTGAAAGGATTCTAATATGTTTAAGAAAGTAAAATTAGAGTTTCCCCATACAATATTGCAATAGGTTAAATGTGGGAAGATAAAAGAACTATATAAGAGTTTTTTGCACTTAAAGTTCAAAAAATGTTTTAATTTTCTTATTGCTCCATAGAGTTTAGACACCTTAGATAAAATGCTAGCTATGTGAGGGGACCAAGATAAATTATTTGTAATATTCAAACCAAGATAATTAAAGTTATCAACTTTGTGTAAAATATGACCATTTAAAATTATATTAAAATCTATGTTTATATTTCGTTTAGAGAATACCATGTATAGACATTTATTTGTGTTAAGAAATAGGAAGTTATGCTTACACCATTCTGATATGTTATGTAGGCAAGTGTTAGTAGTAGGGGCAATTAATGAAAGGTCGCTAAAGTTGAGAGAGAGTGCTGCATCATCAGCATAAAGAATCAGAGAAGTAGGATCTTATTTATTTATTAAAAAGAGAAGAGGTCCCAAGATTGAACCTTGAGGTACTCCCATGTTGATCTTAAACTCTCTAGAGGATTCACCTCGGAAAGAGACGTATGAAACTCGATCTAGCAAATAATTACTTAGCCAAGAATTTATTTTTCCTCTAAAGCCGATTCTAGAAAGTTTATAGAGGAGAATGGGGTGAAAAACGCTATCAAATGCCTTCTTAAAATCTAGAAAAAGAACCATGGTGGAACTTTTACCGTAAAAAGATTTGGATATGGACTGGAGTAGGGATAAAGCGGCATCCTCAGTTGATTTTTTCTTCCGAAAACCAAATTGTTTGGGGTTTATTAAATTATGTTTATCAATGAAGTCAATCATCTTAGTAAATATAATTTTTTCAAAAATTTTGGCGAAAACTGACAAAATAGAAATGGGTCTGAAATTATCGATAACGTTAGAACTTTTTTTTGATTTCAGAATTGGTATTATTCTAGAAACTTTAAGTTTTTGAGGAAATACTCCTGAATTGAGAGATAGATTAAAGATAAAAATAAGAGATGAGCTAATGTAGGGTAAAATGTCAATTATCATATTTAAAGAAAGTTCATCTTCTCCTATTGATTTCTTATTTGCTAATGATGCTGTAGCTATTAAAAGGTCATTTAATGAAATCTTCGATAAAAAGAAAGAATTTTGATTAAAGGGAATAGAATTATTAATATAACTAATAGAACAAGGATCAAGAATTTTTTCCTTAGGAAAAGAGAAAAAAGAGGCAAAGTCTTCACAAGTAAAAGAAGAATTTTCCACAGGTTTCTTGGAGGGTTTTAAAAAGCTATTTAATTTTTTCCAAATATTGCTACTTTTACAGTGCGAGAATTGATTAAAATAGTATGTTGACTTGGCTTTTTTAACTTCCTTTTTGAATTGCTTTAAAGTATTTTTATATCTTGTTATGTTTACTTTATTTGGAAAAAGTACACTAATTTTATATAATTTTTCTTTAGATTTTCTAAGGGCAATAAGAGAACTGTTAAACCAGGGCTGACTTTTAACTTTTTTTTTAAATTTGTATAGCGGAAAACTATCATTGAAAGATTTCTTTATTATTTCTAAAAAGGTATTATATGCATCGTTTGTATCTATAATATGATTTATATAAGAAAAATTTATTTGAGAAACATTTGAAATAAAAAGCAAGCGGTCCTTGAGGTAAGATTTTCGTTTCCAGTAGTAGTGGTCATCTGCGACAACTTTATCAAAAAAATTTTGTATAACAGTGCAGTTGGGAAAGTGGTCAGAAATGTCAGAAATGATGTTATAAGAGGAAAAAGCTAACTCAAAATTAATAAATATGTTATCAATTAATGATGCAGAATTACGGGTAATGCGGGAACATTTAGTAATCGTGGGAAAAAATCCAAATGAGTGCACAATACCAAGAAAATTTAAAAAATTTGGGTTATTGTTAATATTAAAAAGATTAATATTGAGGTCACCACTCAAGAAAGTGAACTTAGAAAAGGAGTATTAGTAAAGGAGTATTGCTGGAAATATTACATCTGAATGTGTTTTCTTTACTTTTCTTTTCTAAAATAAATCTTTTTCTTTTTTCTTCTTAGTTACTAATTGGGTGTTTACAATTTTCATGTGTTCCTTTATATCTTTTTCTTTTTATTGGTTAATTGGGAGATGTGCGATTTAAGATTTGCAGAGCCAAAAAATTTCGATTATTCTATGAAGTTAAGAGAAATATTTTCATAAAAATTTTAAGGATGATTTTTTAATTTTTGTAAATTTCAACCGTGATGGAATATTTTTTTGTAAAAGAACATTTGCAAGTCCAATTTCCTATTATCAGTGCTTCCATTTAGATTAGAGGATTTTCATAAACCAAATTGGTCGTTTTGTTTGTTGCACTTATCTTTATTACCTTAAAATAAATTTACTCAATCTTATTTAGTTTGTGTGCGCATAATGCGTTTGAAGACATGGTCAAATGGTTCAAAGAGAAGAATGGAGATGCCGCGGTAAGTATTATATATTCATCATTCTTTCTTAAATTAACTTGCTTAAAGATTTCCCTTGCTAAAGTATAGTATAACATTCGTTATAATCTATCTTTTTGAAAT
The DNA here is from genome assembly GCA_030549495.1 of Nectonema munidae. Taxonomy (NCBI): domain Eukaryota; kingdom Metazoa; phylum Nematomorpha; class Nectonematoida; family Nectonematidae; genus Nectonema; species Nectonema munidae. Next base: position 852,873 of record JAUIRK010000897.1, read on the forward strand.
TTTTCCAATTGGCACTTTTATAAATAAAAGATTTTATGGAAAAAATGGATTTTTTCACTTTTTTTGAGCATAGTCTCATGTAAAATCGCTTAAATTTTATTGTGATATTTTTAATTTTTGAAAAATGTTTTGTTTTGATATATTTTTTGCTTTTACCGATTTAATATTGTGTCAAAATTTTCAAATTTTTAATTTTCAATGAAATCTTTATGCTAGATTTTTTTAAACATTTTAAACTATTCCTATCCTAAAAAGCTTCCTTAAGATCTTTATATGTGGGACTTTTCAAAAACTATCAAAATTTTACACGAATATAATTTTAGGTAAAAAATTCTTAATTTTTATTTTTTACCTAAATTTCTTTAATAATAATAATACAAGTACAACACCTTTCAGATAAACTAAATAATTAAGTTTTAGGGATTAGAATTGAAAACGGTGGTGATGCTTGAAAAAATGCTAGCAAAATTCACGAGTTTAAGTAATTACACGTCCCCTACTCAGAAAACTAGGTTCGAAGTGAATTGGCTGCCCTCGGTTTTCGTTTTGTACTATGCATAGGAATATTATGCGCTTTTTGGAGAATAGATGGGTGTTTGAAGTCGGCTCAAACTTTTTGTACTACAACTGCATTGCACTGCCAAGTCAAACTAAAGCTGTACACTGCATTTCGGCACTAGATAAACTAAAATAAAATGGATATTATTTTAACTTCCCTTACGACTATCACCTAGTGCTCTGTTTCTTGTTGATGTCATCCAATGCTCTGCTTTATGTTGCTAACAATTTCCCACAACATAATTAAATCATCTCATAGTTGAATTAATCACATCCCCCTCTTCATAAAGAGATGCTAGTTAATGCATGCAATCTTTAACTCTAGAGCAGTGTCTTCCAAACTCTGTGCCTTGAAAAAATAAAATGTTTTTGAAAATTGATATAAAAAAAATGTCTTTTTTAACACAATAGTTGGATAGATTTTTAAAGGCACCTAAAATTATTTTTTTAGGTCTTTTGTTTTTATAGAATATGACATTAAATCTTTAGAGGAAACAAATCTTTACATAGTTCATTATTTTGTAAAATTTTATTTTGCAGGATATATATGACATACACGCCACTACAACATGTTTGACCTCAACTCATCATTTTTGAGTTTTTCATACAGAGGATTTTTGATGTGAGCAATGAGATATGCTTTTGTGTATTCTTAATTTATATCTATTCAATTAGAATTAAAAAGCTTGTTTTTAGGTTCTCTCTAATGAAGCAATTGTTGGCATAAATCTTAAACGTCATTTAGCAAAACATCACTTCTAACATGAAAGTAAAACAAAAGAAGTTTGGCCAATTTATTAGAAAATACTATTTGTACTATTGGGTTTTGCTATTTCATAATGAGTTTTGAAGTCACCATATTAATTTTAGAATACAATAATGTCGTTTTCACTTACCATATTTTCGGTTCAAAAATTAAAATAAAGCTAAAATTAATTTTTTTTCTTGGTCCTTTTTTCCAATTCTTCATAATGTCCTTTTGAAGAGCTACACGTTGAAGTAATAGAAATTTTCATGAACGAACATTACACAATCAAAAAATAGCCCTAGATTCTGATACTAAATTTCGACCAAGAACACCTAGTCAATACTAACCTTTTCTGCAAAAATCATGTCTTATGCTTGTTGTATGCTTTGTACTCTCCGCTATGCTATGAATTGCATACAATTATAACACAAATGAAATTTAGAAGTCATGTCTGATAAAGAACCCTTAAATATCACACACACACACACAAGGTCTATGATATATAAATAATTTGCACATTTACTTTAAAAGCAAAGTAGCTTTATGGAATCAGATTGTATTTTCGTATATGAAGTGTAAAAACAAAGCTTACTTGGCCACGCCTGTTGCACACTGCTGAGGCTTAAAAGTCAAGAACTATATGTGGTGCACTTTTAGTACAACTGCGCTTAGAAGAGCATCAGTGTGCCTATTGGGTATATGATTTTTATCCTAAATCAACAATTAAGGCAAAGTTTTCCGATCCAGGCTTAAAATTAAGGCTAAATTTAGTAAAAGTTGCTTTAAAATATTTGTTTTTAGGTTTTTGACGCAACTAATACAACCAGAGAACGAAGGAAGATGCTTTTTGAAAAATGCAAGAAGTTCTCATTCCAAGTTTTGTTTGTGGAATCTATCTGCGAAGATGAGAACATCATTTCCCAAAATATTTCTGTGAGCTACTTGTTACGACATTCATTAATAAATAAGATTGCCAGAGACAGATAAAAGTTTAAAGTATTATAACAAGCATTTTTGTAGAAATTAAATATGTGCCACTTAGTATAACCTTATTCTAATGTACCTTCCTCTATTTATTACTTATTTCCACCTTTTGCAACATTTTGGATAGTTGAGATGAATATCTTTCTTCAAATTTTTATCACTACAGTCCCATATACTTATTTTTTTGCATCAAGAAAAATTAGTAGCTACAACTTGAAAAATTTCAAATATGAAGTGAAAATTTCCCAAAAAAAATTGTTTCTCTCTTTTTTGTCAGGAGCAATCAATTTGCTTAAAAATAATTTTTGTCAGATATTCTTTTATTTTTTACTATTTATTGTTATGCTTGCTTAAGTAACGTTCTAAATCTTATGAATATTTTTCCTTAGGTGTTTCCGTTCCTCGTGAGGGAGCATTTCCCCATTTTCCGTATTCAGTTCAAGCTAATAGTTAAAACAGGGAACCTACAAGTTTATTTTTATAAACTCTACTTAACCTTATTGTATTTTTAGTATATAAGATTATCCATAATCATTGTAGATCACTATAATCATATGGTTGTTGCAATTTGAGTGTTTACTTTTATGATTGTGTGAATCAGTTTGTCGAAGACACAAAAAAATGATTTAGCCATTATTTTTTACGAAAATTTTACAGCTTTTAATCTTTCTAATCATCTGAATCCTTGTTACAAAGGTGTGAATGGATTTAACATTTTAATTTAGTTTAACCCATTAAGTACCATAGAAATCAGACGATATCTAAAAAAACGCAGACGATTTATATTCAAAGTCATTGAAAAAAGCAGACCAAGATGAAATTACTTATGTTCCCAAATGGGAACATTGGGACTTAATGGGTTAAAATACAAAAATGTACTAGACTCTGAAAGAACTCCTAATTGGACTAACCTTCTACTACAATCAAATTGAAAACCAATTAAAACCGCAAACATTCTCATGGCCAATCAAAATTAATTGTAGGAATCAGCATGTATAAAGCGTTACGAGACGCAAAAAAAGATAACGTTTTGGTCCAGAGGAAAGAACGCGAAAAGAATTTACCGCCCTTATGTAGTTTCGTTAAAAAATATTTCAATACCAGCTAGGTAATCAAAATTAGAAGTTGAGGATCAAATTTTATTACCACTAAAAGACCTTAATTACCTATTTAAAGCAAATCCTTTATTTTCTATAATTCCTTGTTTAATTAACCCGTTTGACATTAAAAAATTAATTATCTTATTCTGTTTTTGTTAAAATTGATTTTAAGCTTCTCGTTTGATCATTTTTGTAAAATATGTTTATGTATTTTCTAGAGTAGATGCGATATATTATATACACATTGAAAAGAATTTAAAAAAATTTCTTAGCTTCTTTTCTGGGTTAAATTTTATTCACACAAGTATTTCAGTAGACTCTAGCATTTTTATCAATAAAATTGGACTCCGAAAAGTAGCCAACTTAAATTTTTGTTGTTTTCATTATAAGTAATGGAGTTTTCCTTAGCATATCTTATATACACCTTACTACTTTAAATTATGTGTCAATTTATATTTTTACATGCAGCTTAAAGTCGTAAGTATGTCAAGCTTATTTACAGTTTCCCATACTTTTGTCGCATGCCCCCTCTTACCCAAGAGTTTCTTCACACCGACTACTAGACTAAAAATCACCCACTCTAATAAAATTGTTCAATATGTTCCATCTACTTGCGCAGAAATGAATAATTTTTTGGGGTTTAAGTATTCTTTTGTAAAACACGAAAAAGAATGACTTGTACTCGTGTAGTGATTGGCCGCTTGTACTCCGTTAAATCATAGAGGGAAACTCTATAAAACAAAACTTGAAATTTTTTGGTGCAAAATTACAGGAAAAGAAATAATTTATTGGAAATTTTTCAAGAAAAATTGTGAAGAAATAAATATAATTTTTTTTTTTAATTTTACTAATTATTATAATAATTATAATTACTAGGATAAGCCCGTTTGTCTCTCGCTTCGCTGGAGACATAGGATTCTAGGTCCTGCGAAAGATCATTGGTACCGCCGTGATTCAATGTCCGGTTAAAGATCATTGGATTTGTGATTTAATAAAATGGGCTTTAAATTTATGTATGGATTAATTACTGTAAAAAAATTTGGAATGAGTAAAAAATCCTAAGTTCAAAATCTATGAATAATAGTACTGACCACCACTGGTGATGCAAGTGTTCTCATGACGTCAAAATTCTCAATCGTAAAAATGGAAGTTTTGCAAAAGGGTGCTCAGCGTGCTTCATGAATTAATCTGACTAATGAATGAATATAATTATGTATCAAAATTTTGAAATTTTACTTACATTAATAATAATTCATTAAAAGTTATTTTTATTAGTTAGCCTATTTATTTCTAATTAGCTAGTTATTCTAATTGGCCTTTTTAAAAGTAATAGAATTTCGAAAAAATAAGATACTAAGTAATTTAGATTTTAATAAATCTATTATTAACACTACTTATTTATAAATTATTATCAATAGTAGGTATTAATTTTTAGAAATCTAAATTACAAAATTTATAAATTAAAAATATAGATTTGAAATAGTAGCATACAAATTTATTATCTTTCTTGAGAAGAATGAATAAACCCATCAGACATTAAAATTGAATTGGATATATTGAGATTGTAAAATGTTTTTAATGCAGATAAAGAGAAAATAATTAAATTCTTTTAAGTTTCATTGGTTAAATAGTCTTCTTTGTTTAAGGAAGTGAAAGTTGGTAGTCCTGATTATAAATATATGATGCCAGAACGTGCGATTGAAGATTTTTTGCGTAGAATTGAATTTTATCGTGAGAACTATGAGCCTCTTGATGAAGTGTTAGACGCCAATTTCTCATTTATCAAAATTTTCAATGTTGGGCAAAGATTTTTGGTGAATCGTGTTCAAAGTATATTGTCGTTTTACGTCTTCCTCTTCTTTCCTTGAATATTATCATAGTTCTCCAAGACTTTTAGAATTTCTTCATCCAACTTTCCTATTCAGCTCCACTAATTTTTGTTGAATGATATTAAGATCAGGGCTTTGGGGTGGCCACTTTTCCAAAATATTATATAAAAATTTTAAAGCTAGACAAGATCTAGGACAAGTAGCGAGAAGTAATGCTAGAAAATTACTCCCCTTCATATTTAGAAAAAATTAGTCCAAATTAATTCAATGTATTTCACACTATTAAGCGTTGTGTCAATTTTGAACAATCGTGCGCCATCACTATTTATATATCCCCAAAGCATTCAAATTTAACATGAGAACGTTTTCTACCTACAACTATGTAATGATGAATTATTATTTCCTTTATCATATCAATATTTATAAGATTAGCGATTCAACATTTTTCATTTCATTAGTTAGGTATACCTTTTCTACTGACATTAATTACCATCATAATAGGACACATCTCTAAATGAGGTCTCGTGCTCAAAATGGTTCCAGTACCTTAAATCGTTTAGCATGAGGCTTTATGGCATGAGCTTCCTATGGCGAACTCAACCATACAATCTGTAGTCACTCCACAATGACAGATGAAGTGGTCAAGCAATTCAAGGTACATGTAGACATTCTTATGGAGTCGTTTAAGCGATGGGTTAGAGATTCGACAATGATTCTACATTTATCTGTTATAGTTCTTTGTACTCGATATCAGTCTTTTCCTGTGATAAAATCTTTGACAAGTTATGCAAGTTGAAATATCGAGATTTGGGTTTCCAAGCCGCTGTTTTGAATTTTAAGTTCGTTCGAGAACCAACCTGCGATATAAATTGCGTTCGAATCAGGTGTTTACTGATTTTAGTATCAATATCGATAATAAAACTAAGTAATCTATCTCAGAGTTTGGAGTTAAATGTATTGTAACTTCAATCACGTTATTAAGAAATTAAAATGAATTGTTCGCATTTTGTAATAAGTCATTAATTCAATTAAGTGTACATTGTACAACCTATCAATCGTAACATTTTGACCTCTAAGACAATTTTTCCCTCAAACAAGAAATTATTGACTTAAAAATAGCAACTGATCGAGGCACATAAATTGTTTTTGAGCCTGTTTGCATAACAAATTACGAAAAATGTTAACGCGTACTTGAAGTCATTTATGGGCTTGAAAAGAAGACCATTAGAAGGTTCTTTGGGTTGGAAGCATTAAATTGAACCCCAACCTTATTATCATAATGCTTGTCTAAAATGGGAGGATAGTATGGGTTTATCACAATTTTTGTTAAAGTCTTCGAAAATTTCTCTGAATGCTGTCCAGCGATCATTAAACTATCTATTATATATTAATAAAATAATATCTCCGTGTACGTGCATGGAAATACTGAGTAACCTAGATTTGCCTAACTAAATGAGGGTTCAAGTGATTTGACCTTAAAATGCCCTCTTATAACATAACTCAATGTATGCACATAATTCACTTTGAACTAGACTTCTAGAGTTTTAACACATAATTTTATTTTTTAGTTTTTAATTATATTTGGCTCTAGTTTATGCTTTTATCAAAAATAACTTCTATGAATCTAAAATACTTTTGCATTTTTTCCTCAAATCTATAACATCTACTGCCCTTTCTCTTTCTACTCTAACTGGCTTATGGGTATACTCCATGTTTTTGTTCTATTTACTCTATCTCCTAATGAAATATGATTTTCTTCAACTTGTTCCTCATCAATTAAAACTATCATTTTTTCGCAAAGAGAATCACAAATCATCTTCACATTGTACTCTGGGTGAAAATACATCAAGTTGCTCCAATAACTTCTCTGTTTTCAATGTTCAAAGCATCCCATCTAAAATCATTTGTGTTTAGCATATTATCTCCTTTTTATTCAATGATATCCTATTTATGGGAAGACTTTTCTTCCTAACAATATATATGTTTGGGTCATCAAATCGAATAGCAATATTTATGAACAAAATTCACTCAAGATAAGCGAGAAGATCGCTAATTTCAAACTTATCAGTGCAAGCGCGTATCCTTTATCATTTAGAATCTCTTTAACCAAAATTCAAATACCTCGAAATAGAAAAATTCAAAGTCAATTAATCTCTCATAAATATTATAGCGTTTAGAATAAGATTAATCATTTATACGACACCAGAGAAACATTAAAGTATAAATTAAAAATCGTAGTAACATCTACATTATTATTTGCTTCATCCGAAGGACGGTTAGGGCGTGAACCTAAATTACAACGATTTCGAGATGAAACATGAATCTTATTGAATCCTTTGGGTGCCAATATGTAGTTCCATCTATACCTGCATATCGAATAAAATATAAAGGATGAAAAATGATCAATATGAAGAGATAAAATGGATGTGATATTTGTGTATATTATATCGTGTGAATATGCCTGTATTTTATAACAGCCAATACCTCGAGAGTTGATAATAAAGCATTGATAACAATTTTAACAGTTACATTTAATCTCATTGATTTTGTTTCAAACCTTTGATATCCTTCATTTTTCGTTGCCACCTTCTTAACGACCTTTCTGCACTTTACTGAGGTTAGTGATTTGAATGGAAAGTCTTGATAAAGGGGGATACAACTTAGGCAATAGAATGTCGGCCTTCAGAAACCTTTTACTAATTTTTTTTTGTTAATTCATTCTCCATTAGTTGCAAAAAATTGCAAAGACTTGTATATACAATAATACTGTTAGGCTGTTATGTATCCTTTTTAGAATTTAGGTGATTTTCTACAAAGGGGTTGTACCATGCACCCGTTTATTAGAAGAAAAACTATTTTTTGCGGTTTTTGACAAAAATGAAGAAATCGTAAGATAAATAAGTAATTCATCATGGAAAACTAATAAAAGGCGTTCTTACCGCAAAATATAAGAAAAGAAAACATTTTTTAGAAAAATAATAATTAAAGACTTGAATAAGAAAAAATAAATCTAAATCTGTAGAATATACTTTTTAGACTTATATAATTTAAAAAGCAAAATTTATGAAAGAATTTAAAAATCTGGAGAGTAAAAACATTCTACTTGTCTCCAATAATAAGTGGTGAAAAATTAAATCAAATTAAAATATAATATTTATCAATGTTTTGAATAAAAATATTTTAAAATTTATAAGAAGTAAAAACAGTCTTTTTTTCACCCGATGACATCGACTCCAAGTTTTATTATGCAGAGATTGATCCTTATTTGTTTTAAGGAGAGATGCAATTTTTCAGAAGTGTATGCATGGCGCATCAAACAACCTACAAACTATAAACTACAATTATCACATTATCTTACTTAATTCGTAGGGCAAAATCGCTATGCACTGTACGAGTGGGTAGAATAAGAAGAACAATTTTATTATAAATCTAATAAATCGAGAACTAGAAGCTTTATTTCTTTTACCTTAATCTTTCTGTTTGAAGCGTGAGCACACATGAGTCTTTTCAAATAAGCACATCTTTTCTAAGTTTATTATGAATGTTGGAAGTCTTTTGCCATTTTTATCAATTTTCTGGGTGCGAGAAAATATTTATATTCTGCTTTTCATTTTCTTGGTCATAAGCACATTTTACTATCATATATAAATTTTATGTACTCTTCAGATCACATACAAAGCCGCATCGTTTACTACTTAATGAATACACAAATACTGCACAAACCGATTTATTTTTGCCGACACGGAGAATCCATGGACAATCTAAAAGAACGAATCGGAGGTGACTCCGATCTTTCTCCCAGAGGTGCTAAAGTACAACTTTTTCATTTCAAACTCACCTCTTTACAGGACGGTTCGCTCTTTCTACCTTTTAATAGCTGACTTAGTGCTTTTAACGCTGTGTCTTCGTCTCCTATATAACAGTGTTATATTGCTTGGTTCGCCACAATCATAGAAACACCGCCAGTCATTAGAATTTTGCTATACAACTGTTGCTTGCGAGCTACGATTGTAATATTTCAAGAGGTGTATATAATTATTAATGTTTTTAACTAAACAAAGTAGTAAACAAGTAGATAGGGAGACACTCTCGCTAACTAGTTCATAACGATATAGCAAATGGGCACACGCAAACGAGGCGCAAGATGAAAATACTGAAACGTATCTCTGTACACACGTTGAATGATTTTCATTTACACAATTTACCGTTGATTAAAATTCAAGGATTCTCAACCTTCTTTCTACCATGGCCCCCTTTTTGCCTAAATATTATTGCATGGCCCCATAAAGTTTTTTATTTATTTTTCTATATTTTAGAGGACAAAAAAGAAAATTCGTAATTTTTTCATGAAGTTATTCATTCAAACAACATAACATCAAAGCAAAAAAATTGTAATATTCCTTCAAAAATTATAGTGCTTCTAAATCATAACTTTTTTTCATAATAGTCTAGAATTAGAGTCGCTTTCCTATTGAGTATTTTTTACTTAATATTAACAGTCTAAACCTAGTAGATGTGGAAACAAAACTATAAAAAAGTTCATCAAAATAGAATTTTTATTTAAAGTTTCAGGATATACTTGCTAAAATAGTTTTTGTATCATATGTAATGTATATAATATAGAAAAATCGACAGCTTTGAGACATTTTTATAAATAAAAATGAGTCTTTTCGTTAGCTTACCTTTTTAATTTTAAACATCCATCTATATCATTACGAAGTTATAACTTGTTTTCTTACTTCTCTACGACCTGATGTATTGTATGGAAATCATATCTTTTTCTGTGGCCCCCAGGATATACGTTAGACTCACTAATATGCGTAGTACAAGAAGACTATGTTGTTTTGTCTTTAGAACATATAGGGCATTAGATAGCATATTTTCTTAGCATGCTGTTATTTCTTTTTTTGAATAAGTTGGTTGTATTTCGGAAAATACATGATATAACTTATAAATTTTGAATATCGAAAAAAGTTTAAATTCTCCTCCCAGAGATAGTATAGTAGAAAATAGATTTAGTGCTGTAATAAAATTTTAAGAAATGAAAACGCATATAGCATTAGAGTGTGATGTGCGAATTAATTTTAATAATATCGAACAGAAGATTGTAATTAGGAAGATAAACACAAAACTTAAGGGCGATATGGTAGTCTTCATTTTTATTCTGAAACAAAATATAAACACGGGTCGTTTCGTTGAAAATGCCGTCTAAGGGTGTGTTTCCTTAAAGTAATGTGGTATAGTGGTCATTTTTTCATATTATGGGACTTTACTTTTGAAAAATGTCTTCTAAGGAGGTGTTGAGTAGGAAAAGTTTGGGAAACACCGATGTAGAGGAACTCAGACGAACTCGAATTTCAAATTTAGGGATTCGTCAGAATCATCTTTACTCGAACTAAAATGGGTGAATATATGGAGTATGATGAAAGTCATTTTTTTAACATTCTACGCATTTATATTTAACATTTTGAATTTGATTGGGATTTTAGGCAGGGCTTGTTCCGCCTTTTTTGATTGGGGGTGCTATTTTTTAAAAAAAAAAAAAACTTTTTTATATTTTAAAAAAAATTAATTTGGTTTTTTTTAAATGAAAATTTTGGAGTTGTTGCTCAATATGCTTTGAAATCAAGTCAAAGTAAAAGAACATCATGTGTGTAATATTTCATTATGTCTGATCATTTTATTTATTTTTCTTATATCTCCCAATTTCTCCTTATTTTAAGATACAATTATTGCTTAACCACGTTATTCTGTATGTATCATTTAATAACATTCTTTTTGCCTAGTTTTCTGAAGAACTTAAAAACTATTTCTCAAATTTCAAAGAACTCAAGGTTTGGTGCAGCTCTCTCAAGAGGACGATTCAAACAGCAGAGCCTTTGCTTAAATCTCATCCAAACTTCATTTTTCAATCTTGGAAGCAATTGAATGAGTTGGACGCTGTAAGTTTTCATCTTATCTCCTATAAATACTAAATTATAAACTCGTAAAAATAAATTTAAACTTAATCTTGTTGTTGGCCTCCACTGGCAGATATCTTGTTATGACCGGCCGAGTCGCTTTTGTAATATCTATGTTTGTGTAATGTTCGTATATAGAGATATAGGATTTAATGATGTATTATGGTGGTTTGAGGGGGAGGGGATCCTAGTTTGTTTTCCCATTCTGATAGGAGGTTGGTAACCGCGTGTGGATTGAGCCAAAGATGAAGTGGTTAGAGATGTGTGGGCAGTTGAAAAGGTGTTTTGGGGCTGATTTTGTGTAAATATTCGAAGAGAAATACCGATTTGTTGGATCTTAATTGGGAGAGAGTAGGTTTGCTGTTGGCTGACAATGATTCTTCAAATTTATGTATTTTAAGAAAGGTGTGAAAACACTGCCAAGTATTCTAAGGAGTCTCGATAAAAAAACTAAAACATTAAATAAATGAAATGGCGCTGAATCATTGAAAAAGACGTGGAAAGTATAAAAAGTAAAAGTGGTGATTGAAGTATGTTGGGTTTTTATGGTGATGAATTGTGTATTGTAGGTTAGTGAGGATGTGTGGGAGGGATTTGTTCACGTCCGATTAGTGTTGTGAGATTTTAGGATCATGTTTGAGCATTTAAGAGTAATTCAGTTTGTGGGGATGTATGGTTAAATTTAATGCTACATGTGTTTTGTATATATATAATTGTTGCAAATTGGGCAAATGAATTTTTGTGGCCATGGGTTTATTGCTATGCCCCCCCCCCCTCCCGCTAAAATTTGTCAGGTTAGGAAAGGAGTGCGATGAAAGTCTGGTCCAACCAAAAAACTTCTGTGGTCGTCGAACGTAGCAATTGTTGTCAAGGGTTGCATCTTCAGAGTCTACATGTCGTTCCGACCTCAGGTATAGGCAAACTTTTTTTACCCATCGATCCCTTCATTGAACATCTGTCTTCACATCGACCCCCACGCCAGAAATGTTTCATTAAAACATTAATCAATGTCCAACAATTAAGAGAAAAAATATTTCTGTATGTATTGTAATACTATACAATGTTCTAAGCTAAGTTTTAAAAGAAAAAGGAGATTTATCACTACTATAAAGTAAAAAAAGCATAGCACAATTTGGTAAGTTTGTCTATCTTATCGACCCCTAAAGATCTGTTATGGACTCACAGGGGTCGATATCGACCACTTTGCCGACCCCCGAACCACATGATGGCCTTGACTTTTAGAACTTTAATTTGAACTATTATGATGATAAAAACTCTCAGTGGATCCATTCTACAAAGCTTGGGAATGAGATTTCGTTGACAACTTAGTTAGTTTGTTAGTGACCAGTATATTTCATTTTAACGGTCAATTCTTAAATAGAAAATAGCTTTCCACATCTAACTTGTAAGTTTCACTCACATTTAAATTAATTCTTAGTGAAAAATTTGAGAATACGTGAAATAGCTCAATTTTAAAAATAATAGTTAATTTTTTCAAGTTTAAATTTTTTGCAAAAATTAATACATACATTTAAGTTTGCTGCTCTACTTTTATGAAAGTCTCTCTAAAGTAGCACTTGGCATTGTTTTTAGCCTACTTAGCCATTTTATCAAATTCAGTGTACACCCTAAGAGCCCGGTGCAACGAGTGAAAGAGTTACTATTTATAGCATTTTCGTATTTTAAGAGCTAACCATTGGGTAAATATTGATCATGGAACTTTTTTGTAAGCTTTTTCAAATATAAATCCAATATTGTGTATAAAACTTTTAGCTTACTCTAAGAGACAATGAGTGCCTTCATGCTTGATATGTAGCGCGTCTCCAATTTCAAAGGATGAGATTAACTTTTTTTATTATGTGAAGCATGCATTATGATAGGAACATTTATAGAATAAAGTCAAGCGTATGTTATCTTCTTAAATAGCAAAGAATTTCATAATTTTAGGTATCAGTGAAATTACAAAATATGCTTCTAGTATCCTTCACTTGAAATAGCATGACGCTCTCATGTTACAAAGTGATGATAGATGAAACCTGTTTTTAAAGTGGGTAAAATTGCAAGAACTTCTTTGCCATTTTAGGGTGTGTGTGAGGAAATGACGTATGAAGAAATTGAAGAAAAATTTCCCGAAGAATTTGATAAGCGTAACGAAAATAAATTTATGTACCGTTATTCCATGGGAGAAAGTTATCAAGATTTGGTTTCGCGCTTAGAGCCCATTATTATGGAACTTGAGAGACAATCCTACGTTCTAGTCATTTCACACCAAGCGGTCCTCCGTTGTTTACTTGCTTATTTTTTGAATATCAATTATAGTAAGCTTTCTTTTTTATTTATTATTATATTACTTCTATGCTTGAAACATACCCTTTATCGACAGAAAACTGTTGTCAACTCATTTGTTTCAAAACTTGATATCATTTAATCAAAATAGACGTTTTACAAAATTAACCTTAGTCATTAAAAAACTATTTAGCGTCTACATATTAGTTGTTAAGTCATTTTGAACAACGAGAGCAAGCATCTACTCTAAAAAGGAAAATGCAGCTGTGATATCATTTCAAGTGAACCGTTGAAAGTTCTCGAGGTAGGAGTGAGAGATGAAATGTTGCGTGTAAATCTCTTAAAGTTATATCCATTTTTTGTTTAAATTTCAAGTTGACTTTTTTGAAATTTTAGCTTCCAAATATCTCACATAAAATTATAATTTTCATACACTGCACTGAAATAAATTTTCTATAACAGAGCTCTTCAGAGTGCTCGATCTTGACCTATGAGAGATCATAAATGCTTTAAGGTCAAAAAAGGATTGATGAATCCTAAATAATGTCAATTCAACTTTTTAGGATGGAAAATATTACATGTTAAGACGATTTATTTATCAATTCAATGATGAAATCTTATTTTAGAGATTTTTATTATTTTTCAAATTGAGACATTTTTTACCTTGCAAACGTTGATTTGCGGCTAAACTCACCTTTTCTACCCAATACCAGTTCTCTTTCTGTTGCGCATCAATCAGTTACTCCCTATTAATGATGTCAACCACTGACTGTCATAAAATAAATTTGCTGTATATTTTACATTTTATTTCCCGTTCATTTTGTTTATTGAAAAGCAAATGATATTTTATGATGTTTTTCAAAAATTATTCTCTAAGAAGCGTTGGATGGGAAAAGTTTGAGAAAGACTGATTTACTAGATAACTGAGGTTTCTATTTATGCACTCAAACTGAGATAACAAAATTAGTGCAAGCCTGCTTGAAATTTTTTAAACAATGCCCTTATATAGAATGTCTTTATAAAAACAATATGAATAATATTATAATATACTATGTTAATTAACAACAAAAATGTCTATTTGCTTACAATCGATGAAATGGAAGATAAACATTTCTAGTTAGAGAGAGAGAGAGGTGTGGCTATTGTCTTAGTTTGCATACCCCATCCTAGGTCATCTTGCGAATATACTGATATTTAGTAATCGAAATTTATGCTTTTTTAATATTTTGGAATAAACTTTATAAATGAATTTTTTAGATGAACTTCCCTACTTGAAGATTCCTTTACACACAATCATTGAAATTTCTCCAATCGCGTATGGATGTAATCGACGTGACATTCCGTTAAAAGTTCCTGCAGTCGATACACACCGTCCAAAACCTGAACAACGTGTAAAATTTGTCTTATAAATATTTATATTGCATATAAATTCTTTTCAGTTAATTTTGATAGTAATAGGGAGGTGTGGGTGGCTAGAGCCTTTAGGACTTATAATTTATATTATTTATACTACTCTCACCTCACCCTCTCCACCCGCTTTTAAATTTAGAACAAAAATGAATTTTCAAAAGTCAGATACAGAGAGAAACTATTTCTGTGTTCGTATATTTTATTTCTTTCCTTAAGAATTATCTTGTTTTTCCTTTTTAGTCGCGACTTAACAATGTGTGTCGATTTTTCTTTTCCAGTTTATTTCTTCAAGCTACATGTTTGTGCATATACATGCAGAGTTTCAAATTCTTAAGGTTTAACCAGAGACTTGACTAAATATGCATTTAATTAGCGTCGGAAGGTAAAAGAAATAATTTTAAATGATTCAAGAATATTATTAGTACTCATATTTCTGTAACTAAGA
This sequence comes from Nectonema munidae, assembly GCA_030549495.1. NCBI lineage: Eukaryota > Metazoa > Nematomorpha > Nectonematoida > Nectonematidae > Nectonema > Nectonema munidae. The sequence continues at coordinate 868,193 of JAUIRK010000897.1, forward strand.
CAAGATTTTATATTTTATGGATTCATATCTTTTTGAGGTATCCTGTTTTAAATCAGGAATGTAGCGATTGCGATTTTTTGCAGATTTCGTGTGCGATTTTATTACTTTTGCTTGCTGATGTCGATTCTAATACTAATAAAATTTATATATATTTTTAAATTTTTATTAAATTAAGATGTCATTCAAAATATTAAAAATAATCTTACTGATTAAACCTGATAATAAAAGATAAACGCCAACTTTTATTCTTCTTTTAAATCTGAAAATATAAGTCTAATCTATATCATATCCAAGGCCGATTTGATATCTGACAGCCGCTATGGGCATCTAAAAAAAGCACACATTTTTTACTTTTTATGATAAAACTGCAAGAGTTGAACTCTCTTGATTAAAAGATACATCTTTTCTCAAAAACAACAAATTAAATGCATAAATTAACACTGAAAGTCGTCTTCACACCATGTGTTATCACTGCTTACATTCACTTCAAGGCAGCTACAGTTCTAATGTAATATTTTTGGGACTGTTTATCGGATCTTTTTGTAAGATTTTTCAAATATTCCGTCAAATAACAAAATATTAACATGTCAAAACTAGTTTGTTTTGACTTAATTAATTTCGTTACAGATATCCCAGAATCATGTGCATTTTTGAGGCTCGTAACAATTCAGCTCTTTCTTTAATCGCTATGCACAAATTTCGTCTGAATACGTTACTGCTAATAGAAATTATATTCCATTTTTAATACTTTAAATTAAAAAACGGTTCACGCAAACATTCGTTTTTCTTCATTTCAGGAGTTAGACGATTTCTTTTTGAAATTTTATCTCCGTTCTCTTCACTCCTAAAAGGTCCTTTCTTGCTTACAATCGATGAAATGGAAGATTACACCATTTTATTTCTAATTTTCTATAGTTGCGAAAACATTCATATTAATTTTGCTTCTTCAAATGTGATCAGTTTTTCTTAGAGCTGCTGTAGAAAAATTCTTCAAATTCTTTTTTTAATTTTAGTATTTAGGATGATGGAAATATATTTTGAGAATTACAGTATTCTTTTCTAGAAATTAATGCATCTTATAATTTAAATTCTTTGATGCTAATAAACTTAGTTGTTGTCTCGCATGATTTTATTTCAATGAATTATTATTAAAGTTAAATCATGTTTGTCTCCTAAATTTCAACTTCCTGGCCTTTAAAAAATAAATAGCGTAAGGACCTAAAGCATTATAACATTATAAGACCTATTTGTTTTTTAACTATCCCAGCATTACAGATGTCGATTCGATAATCATTTTTGTATTTTCAATTAGACCTATTTCATCCCAGGGCGGCTAAATTGGTCTAACAAAATTTAACAATACTAAAAAGCATATAAAGTAATGATGTAATTTCAAAATTACAGTAGCATTTGTGAATCGTATTTTTTTTATTCTTTTTCTCTTATAATTTCCATATAAGCAATTCTCTAGATTTAGTAAACTTAAACTAATTTAAAATAAAAAGGCAATTTTGACAACTTCCTATTAAATCTCATTAAAATTATATTTCTGCTGCAAAGAAAAATAGGGATAACCGCGCACTCTTCGTAAAAATAGTAAAATGCACCATTTTACCCTCCAAAGCGTTTCCTCAACAATTCATGCAAAAATCCTTAAATATTTTCACTTAATTTTATATAATCATTATTATGAAAAATTTGCATCACTGTTTTATACTCCTTTGTTCTTAGAATTTTCAACGAAGAAAGTCTTCAACATGTAATTTTTTAATACAAATTTTAAATAATGTCTGTAAAGTGAGTTTTCAAGGCATAGTAAATATATTTGTTAAGTAATGAGGATTTAATCTTTTTGAAGTTGTCATTTTTAATATATATCATATTTATGCATATAATGTCAACATTTCACCGTATTTAATTTTGGGGATAAAATCAATGTAAATTGGCCCGAAAATGACTTGTTTCTTTAAACTTAATTTTGCAATTATTTGTCTAAGAACTCTTTTTATTTTGCAGCCGTCTTTGACAATAGAGAAACCAAATACAACTTTTCGCGCTCTTGACGTTAACACAGGAAGTCCTAAGTTACGCTCGCACACATTCCACGATTTCAATCTTTTGAAAAAGGATGAATGAAGCAGGATCATTTTTGTGATCATTTAGAACCCAGACTTTCGTTTCTTACACCCACTAATTACTATAATGATATTTATTATAATGCTGTTATTTTTTTACTCAAATTTGTTATGCTATTTATTCATCAAAAAGGAGTGAGGTATTTTTGTCTTTTCCACATACACTAACTACTAAATCAATGTATGAGATAAAAACTGTTATTTTTTTATTTTTATTCAAATTGTTATTTTATTTATTATTAATAAAGTTTATTCTAAAGTTTAATTACTTATATCTTAAGCTTCTCTATTATTTTAGATACACAAATCTTATTCCTTACTATACCCTAATCATATCCCACTAAAAATTCCTTTCCAAAAACCAAATAAAATACTTTCATTTTTATTTATTACACAACAATTGATTCTATTTAATATTTAAAAAAAAAGTAACTAGAAGATATACCAGGGCGGTAATGCGCCCCCTACCCTGTAAATTTTAAATTTCCAGAATTTTATATCCTTTTTTCTAGTATTTGAAAGACTTGTTTGTCTTGTGAGCAGGTTCTTGTCATATACACATTGGACGTAAACGCAAAGCTGAACTAAGATTTTTCAGCATCCATTGAATTTCGAATCAATAAAACCACCTCTTATACGTCATCACTCATCAGATATCTTTCCTATTAGTCTTCTAATTGTATCATTTGAATGGAAGATACTATCACATTCAATATGATATCTTTGCAGCAAGGTAATTCCAACTGTTCTCGAATGTTGTGCGACTTATTGACAACAATTTTTGAAACTTTGTAGACGGCTTTCATACCACACTTAATTTTGCAAAAGTATTCCTATGGTTTCAGTTGTCAAGTAATAATGGCGGTGTGTTCATTGAGCAAAAATTTTTTTATAATAAATTTAGAAAATTATAAAATAGTCCCCCCCCCCCCTCTCGCCTTAAAATTTTGAGGATATACGACTCTGGGACATACATATATTATTACCTAACGCGAAATATTTCAAATCTCCCGGTGCTTGTAACGCCTCGCTTACCACCAGCAAACTCTTGTATAAATGATGTGTTGACAATAATATAACGTAATATATTATCGTATGATTGTGTTCTTTCATTGTTGTCTTCTATATATTTCTATTTAAATAGACATCATCATACTCAATTATCTATAGTTTGTGATTTACTTTGCATAGTGAGATAAAAAGCAGTCTTAAGTATTCTATTAATTGAAATTAAAACAAAATTATTTTTATTTTCAAAACTTGGAATGAATATAGGTTCACTTTATTAGAACAATAGTAACACGTATTGTCAATATTTTATTTGCACTAGGTAAGGGTGGACTAACTTTTTGGAGTGTATATTTTTATATAGGCTATTTTGTCTACTCTCTACCCAGATCAGGTGGTCTGCGAAAGTTTTAATCATGAATCGCCATTATTTTAACCAATCAAAAGATGTGTGTCCTCTTATTTTTTATAAAAACTGTTATCCTTTTCTCAGTTTATTCATTTCTTCATTAATATTTTTTTACTTTTATTTATCTTCACTATTTCTAACACTTTTATGGAAAATTTTTAATTGTTTTAGTCAAAAAAATACTCCAAATAATCGAATATAATATTTAGCCCAAACAGCCTTTTTATGATTAGAAATTTTTATTCTTTGATGAATCTAAATCTTTACTAATAAAAAGGAATATTACTTTGAATTACTGTTTTTTTCTAATCATGATTAAAATAATATTTTGAGAATCAAAACTGTAATTATAAAAATTCAGTGAATCATTATCTAGATTCTATACCTTTTCAAATTTAAATTTAAATATACCCAAAATATTCTATGGAAATTTTATTTAACAGAAAGTAAATACTCTTTCATGTTTAAAACTTTTGATAGCAATCCTTACATTTTTCTATAGATTAATTACAATAAATAGGACTTACAATGTCAGTAGATTCAGAAATAATTCTCTCCAATTCACGAAGTCTGAATTCATATCTTTTCAAGTAGGAAAACTTTTCCTATTCTAAAATAAATCTCATTCTTTCAGCAAGTTTTTGTTTTACTTTATCTTTAATGATTACCCAAATGTTTCTATTAGAGATGTATCGGATGTGAAATTTTTTATATATCCGCGGAAGCGCATATCAAATTTGACATCCTTGCGGGTGCGAATATCATAATTGTTATTCTAAGCAAACACAAGTTTTATACTTATTAGAAATTTAGAGAGAAGATATCAATGTATATGTGTTATCATAAAGAAATACTTATAAAAATTCTGAAAAAAACTTTGCGGTATATAGGTTTCAATACTCTCCGACTCTTAGAATTCAGAAATATTTGAACATATTAAAATTCAATATTGATTCGATTTTAGAATAAAACAGCTTTATCTAAAACTACAGGAAAGACGAAAAATTTGATACAGAAGCAGAGCCAGAATTAAAATATATAAGAAAGACACCTAGTAATCACAAAAATACGTAAAAAGGTCAATCCATATGCTGGCAAAAATAAATGTTGAATAGAAAACCTAATTCCGTCTTCTACTCCTATCCAGTGGCGTAGCCAAAAAATAGAAGTTGGGGGGCATGCAAGAAATTTACTGGGGCAATCATATTGGAAGGTATTTGGGGGGGGGGCACTGCTCCTCTAGCTACGCCCCTGCTCCTATCCCTTTAAAATCTGCGGCTTTGCAACCCTGTCTAGAACACATGATACATTATCGAGCGGTCATACAAAAATTATATCAACATATGGTTTCACGAAAACAGGAAAAATCATCTCCATTCCTAATTTTATCATTGGTCTGTGCATTAGGTCTTTTAAAAATTGCACCAATTAGAGTAATTGGTATTAAAATTTGATGCTACATAAAGTAGATAAAAAATATCATAATCTTGCATGCCATCAACTGATGCAGTCATTAGTTATCTAAAACAAAAAGTGGTGAAAATTCATCATTTTTCACTTGTACAATTTTTGGGCATGACTTTTCAATTGAACGTGATTTTTTAAGTTAATTTTATCTTGCCATTTTGAGATTAGTTATTTACTATTAGTTTAACGAAAAAATGATATCAGACAGCTCCTGCTTGACCAATTATTATTATCCATGTCCATAAGTAAGTGTACGTTCATAAAATGATATTTTTCTAATTTGCAAATTAACTTTAAAATATGTTAAGATATTTTGAAAGATTTGAGTTGGTTTAAGAGCATGCAATGATTTAACGAAACTTAAGATTAAATCTCAAGTGGATTCAACTCAAAATATCGATTTAATTATAAAGACGTGCTTAATTTTTTCAGTATAATTGCATTAACTAATATAAATTTTATGGTACCTTTGGGTCTGAAAAACACTGATAACGTGAATTTCATTTTACTTTTTTTGTCATATCGATCCGTTTTAAGTTGCATGTTAAATTACATGCATGATTTTGTATATAAATGAATGAAATTAAGCAATTTTTTAAATTCAACAAAAAAATGATAGATTTTAGATTAAAGGTATTTCAAGGATAAAAAGGAAAAAATTTATTGCTAATCTAAGAAAAATTCGATAGGTGTAAGTCTTCTATTTTTAAAAAATATTAATGAAATGAAAGAGTTCAGAGAAAAAGATCATAGTTTTTGTTGTAGTCAGCAAAGAAATCTTTATCCTTTTTCAGGGTTATGTAATCCATTTCGTTGTCATCCTCAATGCTGGACCTCCTACTCCACTTTTTGTTCTTTGCTTCTTTGTTGATACAGTTGAAACTTTTGCAGTGACTTTCAGTTCGGAACAAGACATTTTCAAAATCTTTCTTCATTTTCATATTTATCTCAAAAGAGCACCACGTTAAGAGGAGAAAAAAAGTTACCTAATCGTAAAAAAATTGATTTACATTTCAAATATCAATTAAATTGGAAAATCAATAAAATACTACCCAGTAAATCAAGAAATCTTTTGCATCAGTTAAAACTGTCGATGGAATGAAATGTGTTAAAATTATGTAGTAACTTGTCTGAATTTCAAGTACATGAAGAATATTTTTATCCTGTTTTTTAAAGTAATTAATTGAGTTTTGCAGTTCTTGAAATGTTAAAAAATTCTAGAATTATCTTGTTCCAGAGAACGCTCAAATTAACTATTTTCCCCCACTAGCGAGAAATATGCTACTTGAGTAACTATTAGAATTTTAATAGGGAAAAAACTTACAAATAGGAAGAGTTTCATTGTCGTAATGAATAACTTGCTTGAGTGTCTTGGGAAACTTTTCAAAGGAGTTGTCAACGAATGAGAGAATCTGTAGGAGAGTATGCAGTTTATGCTCGTGATAGAAAAGCCAATGGTGTTGGAGATTCCAAGGTGTTAAATGGAAATTTCACACAATCCAGTATAGACACTGCTTCTTACTTGAAAACAGTAACTAAAAGCAACGTGGATGATCACTAGCGATAGTGCTCTAATAATAAGAATAGAGCTTCATGTGTTAATTGACTGTTATTGTGTTTTAAATTAAATCTTTATATACAATTTCATTGACATAAAATATTCTCCTTTAATTGGCTATTTATAATATCCTTTGTAATGTTTCAGTGCTTGATGCATCACATTTTTAACCTCGCAATCATAGAATTATGGTGGAAATAAATTTGAGCGTATAAACTATAAAGGATAAGATTCATGCAGCAACGTAAATAACGGGTATTACTACATCTGCCTTCAGCAAAAGATAATTTCTTATTCTGTATGGCTTAACTTGTGCTCTCAGTTTATTGGATGATAACTTTTTACCAATGAAACACTTTATGCTATTTGACTGACATCAGAGATGACGATGAAGGTGTATGCTACAGTCTCTAGTGCGGTTCGATTTAGAGTTGGGGAGGAAAACAGGACCGAGAGACCTATTCGCCAAGGGGAACAGACCGTTGATGAGGCAAAATTGACAAACATGTTATAATTAAAATTATATAATATATGAAATTTGAATGAAAAAACAAATTTTAAAGCTAAATTTTTAACAAATGTAAAAAAAAGCTTACTATTTTCACGAAACAAACTTTCAACTTTTTCTGGTTCCAAATTCATTCTTTTGATCGTAATAAAATTTCATCCTCAACTTTTGATTTTCATGAATTATCTCAGTAGTTCTTAATCTCTGGGATGAAATGTTCAGGGAATTCTCCTCAGAGTAGAAAACAGACAGGTAAACCTTTGATACAAAATAGTCATCTTGCATCTTTTCATATATAAGACTTTCTTTTAAAGTGCGACTGTGCTTCGCACGTACTTTTGTTTTCTCTCAAAGTTGTAGCACCCTATTCAGAAACTTTACACGTGACAGCCAACATAACTCAGTGTGAATAAGAACAGAGAAGGCAGGACTTATTTCCGAACACTTGTTGTAGTTCAAATGGGAGTCATCGCCAAGAAGGCATTGAAGCCGCATTTATCATGGATGGAACCCCATGGAAACACAGACCAACGAGGAGTTCAAAACAAGGGCTTAAGTAGAAATGTTTCCAGGATTTTAAAAATATCTTATCGACGAGTTAATGTGACCAATTCCTCAGAGAACAAAGAAATAACTTATTGGTCTAAGTAGCAAACATAAACAATGTTTTGGCAACACAATGCAACATTTGTGGACTCATCCACTTGCAATTAATCACGCGATAATCAAAAATTGCAACTATAATATCCTTACTCATCTCCTAGATCTGATATATGAATATATCATTCAATGAGGGAATTGGCATCAATTGGTTTATCGCTCTTCTCCAAGAATTACCTTCCTTGCTTCAAGAATGCAAGGTTTAATGAGATCACTAATGATATGAGGTTTCTTTGTCTGCCAAATTATTGGAACAACTTCATCTTTATCAAGCTTCCATTGCTCTCTTGTTCTTTTGAGGGAAATGACGGGTACACTTTTATCCAGCAGTTTGCTATGAAAATAATCAAAATACACCTTTAGTTTGTTAGGCTTTATATTTTATAACTCTAAATGTTACAGTAAGCGACGCATTTCGTCTTAATCACATATTTTTTAACGATACTTGTGAACCCATCGTGATAAAAGCACTATTGTATGTACGCTTCTTGAAAGACATATTTGCGTACAGAAAACAAGAATATGAGTAAATTTGATTTCAGAAACGTGTGAAATAAAGATGAAGTAAGAATTGATAGTTTAGAGATCTACATCTTTTTATCATCGTATGTATGTAAACTTATATGTATTTTTGGGCTTAGTGTGGATATATATATATGCCTCTCTTCCTCACCTTTATTTCAGTGATTCCGTTGGGGGATTTTTTCGGCCATTGCCTGTTTTCGCGAGCAATCAGCATATATTTGCAGCCTTCTATATCGACTTTGATTTTTTCAAACGCACATGATTGGCATTTCTAAATTTCACTTGAAAATGAGGCGAATGAATGAAACTTGAAACATTGGCAACAGTTAAAGCTACTTTTATACGAAAATCTTACTGTATTGTACATTTTAAAAAGTCTAAAGTACTCTAATAATGGCGCTGAGCTTAAATTTAATATTTTTCGGCGGTGGCCCTTACGAAAAGACTGACAGCACAACATTCACACAAATGACATATGGATACTTCTTCTCTCAGAAAACATCTTAGAATGCATGCATGTATCGCAACTTCGACAAAAATCACTCCTTGCTGATCAGTGATCACTCTAAATAGATTTTATTACCGCCTAAACACAAAAAATAAAATACACAGTAGAGGTAGACATGACACCTGACAGAAATAGAGGCATGCCTGAAGAAGACCGACTTCAAATAAATACCAGCTAGGGTGATTTCACACATCCTGAATCTCTTTCACTTCTGCACTTCACTGTTTCTCATTGGTGAGAGCAGTAACGAGCACGTGCCACAAAACTACAACTCTTTGATTTCCCCAACCATTCTTAAATATTGAATGATCCCTGGAGAATCTTCAAACGACCCACCTCTTAACCTGGGGGTCACGACCTCCAGGTTAAGAACAAGTGAACGAGTTGTTAGATGTTTTTCAATTTGGTTGAAAGAGAAAGTTGATCAGTTTCACTATTAAATTCAAAATAATAAATATGAATTATTTCCGAGTCTAAAACATTAGTTATGTTGACTTTTTCTAGATCAATTTTTTTGTTTGAAACTAAATTGAAAAACATTAAATGATTAGCAAGTTTCAATTTTTTTCTTCAAAAATGCGATTCAACTTTTAGCCCGTCTTTAAAATTTTGGCAAAAAAGCCTAAACGATTATCGTTTTAGTCTTTGAAAAACTGATTCATGCAATCATTATGGTAGATATATTCTTCTTCTCACAACACATTATTCTGCTTCTTCATTATGTTAGAAAAGTTTTTCAATGATAGCAGTTATCGTTTGTATTTTTTAAGCTAATTTTTGATCGGTGTTTTCTAGTTCCTCTTTTTTATACTGTATCTGTCTTTTGCATCGATGTGAAGGGAAAGGATATCGGGAGTAACAAGAGATTTTGTTTACAAATCAGCTTTAAGTCTTTATTAGACGGATCTCTGGCTGGTATTAAGAGTTCTCAATTACTTCAGGTTTATCATTGGAGCGCTTACTTGGATCATTTCATTTCTTGAAACACCAACTCGCAAACTTCGTCTTAGTTAACATTTCTCTTTCTTTCAACTCATGGATCAATCTTCTTTGAATTTCTTTTGAACTTCGTATATGGACTGTTGCCGGTATGCCTTCAGAGTTTTTGGTAAAACTATTTGTAATGTTTACATTTCTGATTAACATACAACTCTCTATCTCCATTTTATGATGAAATTGTTGATCTTGTTTACTGTTCCTCCATCCTTTAAAAGACTTTTGATTTCGCTATTTTAGAAAGTATAATTTTTTGATTTATTTATTTTAAAGGTAAAAATAAACACTAACTAAAGGATTATATAACCGAACGACTAACTAATTAACTGTCCAACTAACGAACGATCTAACTAACTAATCATATACTTAAATAACTTTAATTTGGAGTTTCAATTTTAATTTGATACTAAGTTTGTTAGTTAAGTATATTAATTAGTTTGTTCTTGAAAACTTTTGCGCGATTCACCTTGAATTTATAAATGATAGATTTTAGGTTACAAAAGCTTTGCTTTTTTTATTATCAAGTTTCCAAACTGATATGACCTTTGGTTGAACCAAGTGATGTTTTCATGGATATTCCAGTCAAAAAAAATTCGGTGCATTCTTCACCAAGTGATATCATGATGAAAAACGCATGGGAACTTGAGACAAGAAACTTAAATAATTGATTATTTTCCTATCGAAGATATTCACACTCTTAAACGTCCTAAGGTAAAATTTACATTAATTAAATTTTCCCTCTTGAAAAATAAATAAGGGGGTAAATTTCATAAAGGGAAGCGTAGGATATTCTTGAGGTTCATAGAATTTCAAGCTAAGATCTTTCATAATAATCAGGGATGATAAAAAAATCTTTCTTCTTTCTTTTCTTTGATACTGAATTTTGGTTCGACTAGATTGACATTCTTAAAGGATATAGATAGCCTTTCGAATATTTAATTTTTTTAAGGTTGTAATAAAAATATTTACATTTAAAAAATTGAATCAGACTAAAATTTTTAAAATAAGCTTACGCCGATGCTCAGGAAGAGTTAGTTAGATAATTATTTAAATTTTAATTATTCAATCAAGACAAACTTTTAGCTCGTTTTTATATAAATTTAGTATAATAGTATCCAACATCATTAGTATATAGGTTGAAAAATAGCATTCTAAAATTCCTGTATACTAACTAGTATACGGAATTAAACTATTTTTAAAATTGTTATACACACAGAAAAACATTTTTCCAATTTTTCCTGAAATGTATCCTCATGACTAAGTTTTTTTATACAAATCTTTAATTAAATTTTAATGATTTTTTTAAGGTTAATTATTGTACTTAGTCACGTAATTAGTTAGAGAGGTTATACATTATAGGTTAGGTGGTTAGAGTTGGAGTGCTATTCGAGTATAAAACGTTTTTTGAAAAACTCATCTGTCACATCTTTCAAATGCACTATAAAATATATAATAACGTCTCAAAATTTTAGTATCAGATATTTTATTTAATTTTCCACGTGAAAGTCTTGAAAAAAACATTTATTCCAAATGAAACACATTTTATCAGAGCCAAAAGTTTAACAAAAATATAGAAGACAAATAAAATAAGGAAATCTCCATGACAAATGATCACAAGACTAAAATGCCATGACAAATGAACCCAAAGCGATTAAGGAGCCTCCGAGTGGAGTGAGGAAGTTGAAATTTTCCTGGAGAGCAAGTGTGTAGTAGTAGCAGCTTCCTGAAAAGCAAAGCAGGCCGGATAAGACTAAGAGGGCAGAGATGGTGGGCCTCTTGGACTGGACGCTGGCGATGAGTGCCAGAGAAGAGAGCAGATGCATGTAGTTTCCGTTTCCAAAGGAATCCTTAAGCACGTTCGGAATGTCCTTTTTTTGAATCACGTGGAAGTTGTAGGCCGCTAGCAGGAAAGCTAGTGAGAGCGAAACACATCCTATCCTGTAGAAAATATTTTCATTGAGAACGCCCACTCTTCTATCCTTTGTTTCACAAGATTCTTTAAATTTGACATACGAAGAAGACATTTTCTAAATATGAAATGGCCTTATTTTATATCATGTCTTATTAACGCAGTAAGGTTATTCTTCCTGAGTGTAGAGGAACGCATGCCAACTTGAGTTTAACCTAATGCTTAAAATTGTTTAACCCTTCCAGACATTGGATTTCTAAAACTACGTATAACGACTATTTTCTTTGTGTTCATAAGCTCCTTCTTCCACCTGTATCTTCCTATTTCTTTGTTAACATCTTAGATTTTATCATGGTTAATATTTCTTATCTTTGTTTCTCATACCAGAGTAATTTTTATTGCAGGTAGAAGGCCCATCTTAGCAAAATTAAAGATTTTGATCGTCATCGTGAATGATATCTATAGTTTTTTCTATATTTTATTTTATTTGCTTTATATTGTTAGAAAAAGATAGTTTAAAAATATCCAAAAATGTTAGAGGGTGGAATAGGGTTTTTCATTTGAAAAATGAAGTAGTCTACCAGGCACATTACAGGAATTGATGAAAGGATATTTGATTCATAGAGAAAACAAATAACTGAAGGTTGGATAGTTTTATATGAGTGAATGTAGTCTAAAGGCAAAGAGTCTACTAGACACCCTGCGATGTTTATATGAAAAAATGTGATTGATTCAGGGGCAAGGGTATAAAACGAAGTTATAATTGTGGAAACAAAAATAAAACAAAAAATTAAGATCGCATTATTTCATTTTACTCAGCATCATTCAAAAATAGTTTAAAAGCTAAATTGATACAAGCTACAAAAATTAAAATAACTGTTAACATTGTGCAATGATTTGCCTTTTATAATAACTTTTAAAGAAAAAAAGTCTATCAGAAAAAGTTATAGAGCTTCAACAAAAACTAAAAAATTTTAGAGCATAACTTAAGTTTTTTGAAAACTAATTTGACGTACCCCCCCCCCCCCCCTACAGCATACTCTATGGGTGGCATGGCAGGTTGGTTGAGATGATGGACGTAGCACGGAAGCCTCTGGATTCGATTCCTTATCGATACGAATTTGTTCATACTTTGACATAAGTGGTACATCAGTGCCTTGTCAATGAAAATACACCCGCTGCACCTTACCTTTTACTCAAAATTGAAAAATTTGCTATATAATTAACATAAGAGAGAAAGGAAAGAAAATAAACTAATAAAGCAATTTTCACTATTTTAAAATGGGACCGTCTGTTCTCAGAATAATTTCAAAATAATAGGAGGCATAAAGATTTAGAGTTTATTTGATATTTTTAAGTTTTTATAAACAGCAAAAGCCAACATTTAAGTTTATAAAGCCCTTTTAATTAAAAAATTATTTAATCTAACGGTCGATAGACATTTCGTCCCAAAAACAATTGCCCCCTGGACAAATTGTCTCATAGGCTATTAGTTTCATCCACCTTTGCTTATTATATGTGTAAAATTATTAAAAAATTTTATATTCTTGTTTATTTTATCTCTATTAAATTATTTCAAATTAATCAATTTATCTCTTAATTTTTTAGAATTGTCCATGAGACAAAATGTCTTATGAAAATAACGGGGCGAATTGTCCATGAAACAAAATGTCTTATGAAAATAATGGGGCGAATTGTCCATGGGACGAACTGTCTTATGAAAATAATGGGGCGAAATGTCCGAGGACCAAACTAACATATATCAAAGTATACGAGAAAAGAAAATCATTGCGTTTTTTTTTAAATATTTCTATCTACAAATAAAATTCTGACAGTTGTCATAAATAGATCAAGTACCTTTTTAACAACTGAAACATTTTGTTACGATATTATATTTTTATTATAACAATCAACAAATTTTCTTTAAAAAAGTGATTTGATTAAAGTTTTCAAATGTAGCAAACGTTGTGATAAAGATTAAGTGACTTTTGTTGAAAAAAAATTCTTAGGGCGAGTCTAACAATATTCATTGATATAAAATTGTAACAATTGAAAACTATTTTAATTTAACTCTAAATGCAAATTAGACAGAAACAGTGGTGTAGCCAAAAAAAAGTTAATAGAAGGGGCACAATTTAAAAACAAAAAACTTGCGCAACATTATTTATACTTTCTTGATCTTTTCATTAGAGAAATTTTCAAAAACTGATATCGCATAAGATGCATGGGGGCACCATGCGAGAAAATTATTGGGGAGGGGGGGCGTAGGTCATTTTCGCCCCCCGAATGTGCGCCCCTGAACCATTATAGTTCATAAGTTTCTTTATTATAATAATTATAACTATTCTGCCCTCTTCAACTTGAAAACTTCAAAGATGTGCTTAAATGGAAGGTTTGACTTTATACCGAAATGAACTGGAATCCAGCAAAGAAGGTTAAAAAGGTGGTGTGGTATTCTCATCGATAAGGCACAAATGCGCCGCTGGCATCGAGTTATGAGTAATTTATCTCGAACCCGGAACAACCGGCTTATGAATCAGCCTAACCGATCAGCCACGCAACCACAAGAAGGAATCTGATTTGTTCCAAAATCTTTTATCAAGGAAAAAGGAGGAAAAGAAATTTATTGATATGAATACAAAGTAAAATTATTTTAGTTGCAATGTATACAATAGGGTGTTTCAAAATAATGAAACTTTTGGGATTTTTATGAGCAACCTCTCGTTACATTCCTTTTCATCAAAAAACTAGTTTGGCAAAATTTTATACTGTAAAGTCCCCACCTTGATGTCGCGAAGAGCAGCAGAAGTCAATACCTATAAAGAAGTTATGCGTTCACCCCTGTCTTGTACAGAAGTGAGTTGTTCATCTTTGTGAAGTGACAAACATTTTAATGGATCGTATTTATCATTATTCATTAAAATTTCAAAAATTTATTAATACATATAGAAGCATACCACTACTACAACGAATTATTAAATACATCTTACGTCGTGAATGCCACGTTTGTTGACTACCCCATATTATCTAATCGATAAGTTGGTGTTTCCTATTATTCACTGTATTTTATATTTATGATTATTTTGATAAATTAGTTCAATATTATGTGATAAATCTCTCATGTTATGAATATTATAGGAAATAATCTCCATCAATTTTATAAATACATTAGTTTGCCATTATTAATCGAGATTCAACGTTTCCTGTCATAGCAGTTCAAAGAAAATAGACCCTGCTTTTAGATAAACTATAATAAATCAGATACTTATAAGTGTTTGTTGTTTGCACTCCTTGTTGATCCACTGCCTCTATTCAAATGTCTGAGTTGCGGTCAAAGAATACTTTGGGGCTGGTTGGCGGATTAGCAACGAACGAGTTACCACAAAACTTTCTTCCCCTCACTGGAGAAGTTTTGAGGGTTTTGGAATGGCATGTCAAGAGGAATCCCAGAGACTTGACTAAGGCCATATGAGAAACCACTCTAAAAATTCAAGAGCAATGGGAAAAGGCGAATATTCCAAACAAAAGATTATTGTCACATCCTCAAAAAAGTGAAGCTACACGATGAGTACGCGGCCTTCAAGCAATCCAAATCCCAAGAATCTGGGAAAGCGGTGAAGAACCGAAAGTCTTTTCAGGTGAAGCTAAAACTGTTTGACATATCTCATCAGGATGCAATGTAGATGATGATAATCAAAGAAGATCGGCATTTTCTCAAGGCTCAAAGGAAGCATCGACGAGAAGGAAAGATGCAAGGATTGGACCAAAATTGGGTTAGTAAAGAGGAAAGGAAAAGAAAACGAATTATGACAGAGACGAAGAGATTGCAAAGAGAAAAAGAGGCATACGAGGAAAGATTTTCAAAAACTAAGTTGGAATCGTCGTCGTCTTCTTCATCGAGTCCCATAGCTGAAAGTCCATATAAATCTCCAGACAAAAAATCTTGCAGAAGTAGGAAAGCGCCGCCGTCATTAATCCAGAAGTGGCTGCAGCTCTTGATCGAAGTCAGGTAAGCAGTCGAGGAGCAATGACGCTACTTCTTCCATTCGCCTCCGTCCTGGGGTCAAACGTGAAAGAACTCAGTCTAAGTGCTAGCACAATCCACAGACATCGCAATAAACATCGTGAAGAAAGAGCCGCTGAAATAAAGAAGTCTTTCTCTCCAACTGTTCCCTTGACTGTCCACTGGGATGGAAAGTTGATGCCGGCACTTACTAATGGAGAAGTAGTGGATCGCCTTCCTTTTCTTGTTTCTGGAGAAAGAGTTCTCAAGCTGTTTGCTGCTCAGCTCACTGATGGTAAAGCTGAGCCGACAGCCACCACAATTATTAACGTTGTTGTTGTTGTTAGCCCATACTATCTTTATATGAGTATAATCTATCAGTTCAAAACAAGGCATTGTTTAAACTGAGAGAGTATTACCATAAAAGCAAATACTCTCAGCGAAAAGTGTAGAATTTTGTTACACTTTCGCAACAGCAGCGATAAACCAGTGTAATTTCAGCCAACCCGCAAAAATCCACCATAAGGTACTGCTGGCCTTCTACAAATAATATATATCTATTTATAATAATAATATGATATATAATACATGTAAATGAGTTAGATCCAAGCTTCTGCTAAACGGTTTCCCCACAAAGTAAGTAGGTTAACTATTTTGCATGGCTTTGACCATAAGTGAATGGGTTTGAGTGTCGTGAAAATATGTGGGCAGTTAAATAAATGATGAGTGTTGTGTGGGTGTTGATTGCAACTGGACAGAGTGGATTTGTATGTGTTTTTAGATTTATCTTGTGAAGATATTAACGGAGCAATGGTGACTTGTTGGCTCTAAGTTGAGCAAGTGTATGTCTTAATTTAATTGATAATGTTTCTTTATATGTGTCGATTTTTGGTGGAGGAATATTTATGAGCTTGTTATGTTTGCGTGTGGAGAGATAGTCGGTTACCGCTTGTGTGTGTATTGCTTTGCTGACGCATGTTTGATTTTGATTGTCTTCTTTGTTTTGACATGTCATATAATATAAGTTCGTTGTCTTGAAATATAGTATTTTTCATGTGCCTGTGTGGTTTTTGAGCGAGGTAGAACTTGTTTAATGAGTGCTGTTTTTGTGCTGCTTTGGCTCTCAAGTTAGACGCGTGTAAATTAATGTGTTCTTTGAGAGGAAGTATGGATGTTTCGGTGTGAAGATGTTGTCTGTTAGTGTCCACGGTGTTACCTGTTGCTAAACGCAGTGTTTTGTTTTGAATTGTTTGTATCTTTTTCAAGTTAGTGTGAGATATAGCAGATCCCCATATTGTGGATCCCTTTTCTATTATGGGTCATGTAATAGTTTTGTAGGCATTGATGAGAATTTCTTTGTTTTTCCACCATTTTGTGCCAGTTAATGCTCTAATAATGTTTACAGTTTTGTTTGCTTTTTCATGAGTGTTTTGCGCGTGTTTGTTGTATATGAGTTTGGGGTCGAATGTTAATCCTAATATTTAAGGGTTTTTGTTAGTGTTTATTAATGTTTTGTCAATAGTAAGATTGAGCTTTGTGTCTTGTTCTGTGTTTGCTTGGGTGAAAAGTGTTAATTGAGATTTTGCTGCGTTGATTATCATTTTGTTTTAGCCATATGTTTATCTTGTTTAAATTGGATTGAATGTTTTCTTGAGCTAATTCGGTACTTGAGTTTGTTGATGTTATGGTAATCTCATCAGCGTATGTGATTAGGTTTATTTGATTGTTGTTTGATGTTGGTATGTCTGACATGTAAATGTTAAAGAGGATAGGAGAAAGTGAACTACCTTGTGGAACGCCTGAATGTGGGTGTCTTATGTGGGATTCACTGTTTTGGTACTCTGTGTACGAGTATCTTCTAAGTGTTTAAGATGTATACTTGTTAAGTTGTCAGGTCCTAGAGCTTTACTAGATTTTGCGTTATGAAGTGCCTCTGATACTTCTTTTTCGTTAATGGTTATGTGAGTCTTAGGCAGTTGATTTAATGTTTTATTTGATATTTTGAGTGTTTTGTTAGTTTGCTTTGGTAGGGTTGCTTGTTGAACGCTTCTGCTATTTGTGTGTTGTTTGTTTTCGTTTTTCCATTAAAACTTATGTTTCGATTTTTTATTCTGTAGGTTTTTGATCGTGTTCCAATATGTTTGTGTGTTCGTTTTGTGTGACCAGTTAGATGAAATATGTTTTTGCCTAAGGTCAAGTTTATGTTTATTTATTTTATTTGATATGAGTTTGTTTAATATGTGTATTTCTTGGTTCTTGAAGTTGGTGTGTCTTAATGTGTCTCTTTTCTCGATAAGTGTTTTGATGTCATAAGGTAAGGGTTTATGTTTTTTGTGATTTTGGATATTTCCTTTCGGTATGTATAAATTGCCAGCTTGTTGAATGCTTTTTGTTATAAGGTTGTTAAGAGTGTGTATGTCTGTGTTGTGTAAAAAATGTGCTTATTTTTGATAAATGTTATTGAAAAAGATTCCATTTAGCTTTGTTGTAGTTTATGTAAGTTTTCAGTGGTTCTTTATGTCAGGCATGCTTAAGTGTTATGTTAGTGAGTATTGGAAGATGATCGGAAGAAAGTTTAGTTAATGTTTGCCATTTTGTGCTGTTTAAGAGTTAAGTGGGAATTGCAGTGATATCTGGTGAGGTTGGTTGCTGATATGTATCTTGTGTGGGCGAGTTAGGAAGTCGTGTGGGTGTGTTTGTATTGATGATTTTTGCGTTGGATTTATGTATAAGTTCAAGTATCTGCTCTCCTCTATTATCAGTGTAAGGTGAAACCATGTTTTGGAATGAGCGTTCACATCTCCCGCTATGAGATGTTTTAATAAATAATTCAAAATTTCTGCAGTGTAAAGGTTGTAATTTTGTTAATTAAAATTTGAAAAAGTTGATACTCTGTGAAGTTATTTGATATTTGTGTATTTAAACTCTGTGAATCTGATGTTTTGTTTGATGTATGTGATTAAACCCCCTCCTCTTTTTGTGTTTGGTCTGTCATGTCTTATGTGTGTGTAGTTGACTAATTTCGGTGTTTTTATGTCATTATTTAATTTTGTTTCTTGAACTCTTATGATGTCAGGAGAGTGTTGTTGGATAAGTTGTTCTAATTCTGTGAATTTGCTTTTAAGACCGTTGATATTTACTTGTAGTAGTGTGATTGTGGACTGCTTATTGTGTATTGTGTGAAGTTTTTTGCCGCTAAGTGTTTTGTTATTGGGGTGAGAAGCTGAAATCTTTTGTGAAAATTGTGTTGGTTTTGCGTGTGTTGCGCATGTCCAGTTTGCATTGTACTCTTTAAGTGGGATTGGTGTGCATTTGAGATGCAACCAGTGTGCTATGTTGTGGTTGCACCTAATTGATGTAGTGTTTTTATATATATATTTGTTGCATAAGTTACATATATATTTTGTTGTTCCAGTCATGGCAGCTGGTTCCTTCTGCTCTGCCTTCTTGTGCCAGGCTGGCAGATGCCCCTATTGTATGTTTTAGCCATTTTTTTGTGAATTGTTTAGAGACATTTTTAAACCCACCATAAAGGCGTCTCAAGTTAGGTAACTCAATTGTCAGCGACTGCTTATTCAGTGTATTTGCAGCTATCCTATATATCTATAGGACGTTCCTCTATCCGCAACCTGAGGACGCTCACTGAAGCTTAGAGTAAAGCTAGTCACCTGTGCTAGTTTACAGACACCCGCACGATGTCCGACATTCAGAGAATTATTAACGTCATCAAGGAATGGAACCTTCAAGAGAGGATTGCAGCGCTTTGCTTCGACACGACTGCCGCTAACACCGGTCGCAAAGGCGGTGTCTCTCTGCGTCTGCAGCAGATCCTTAGACGTGTCTCTTGAGTCTAGCTTGTAGACATCATGTTTTGGAGCTTCTACTAAAAGCGGTCTTTTCTTCATTGGTTCCAGAGGTGTCATGTAGCCCTTATACCACAGTTTTTCAATAATTCAAAGAGTTTTGGCCTTCTGTGGATAAAACAAACTATCAAGCAGCCGAAGATGCAATTCCAGTTACATCGTGGGCTACTGATGTCCTCAATTTTTGCCAAAATCAGCTGCACTTTAATCATCTAGGCGACGACTACAGAGAGCTTCTTGAGTTCGTCATTATCTTTCTTGGAGGGGTGCCACATGGACGCGAAAGCATCGCTTTTCTAAAACCCGGGGCTTTAAATCGAGCACGATGGATGGCTCGGGTCATATATAGCTTGAAGATGTGGATCTTCTTTCCCCAGTTCTCTCAGCATCGACTTAAAAGACCCTCTTCTTCCCGTGTAGCACAATCAGGTATTTTGGAGAATTTAAATGATTTCTGCATTTTTATTGCCAAGCATTACGGGCGTGCCTGGTTCTTGGCACGTTCAGTTGTCAGTGCTCCCCGTCATGATATCGCCCTTTTCAACGCTCTGGAAGAAGACAACGAGATCGTCAGGAAGGCTGGGACGAAGACGCTGGCACGCCATCTGTGGTATCTGTCTGGTTGGAATGGCACTCTTTGATGAAGAATTCTCTCTTCAGAAGAAATTGTTCGTCGCAAACATGAAGGCAACTGACGGATCCGAAGAGAATTCTCCCCGTGCTAGGACTCTTCCTGATGGAATAAAAGACAAGACAGTGATCTCCTTTGTAACTAAAAATACCAAGAAATTCTTTGAACTCATGAATATCGACACAAGTTTTTTTAATGAGGATCCGGAAAAATGGCTGGACTCCAACGAGTAGAGGGACTGGTTGTGACCAACGATGCAGCGGAGCGTGGAGTGGCTCTGGTTCAGGAATTCACAAAGAGTGGGAGGACCAAGGCAGAAGTTCCTTCTTCATGTAGTCGAAGCCCACTTGAAAGAATTCCGAAGTCGGACCAAATCCTGCCTTATGAAAAAGTTGAAATGAATTGCGCGACATTATACCGTTGTCCGATGCTCTTCAAATTTTTTATATTTGATTTTTTATTAAAAAAGAACAAAATAAAAGGTTGCTCACAATTTTCAGTTGAATTAAAATTTTTCCCCTATAATTGTGAAACACCCTAGTATACAATAATAAACATATTCATATTTTCATTCAATGATACAAAAAATACTACTGTGCATATACAAAACAAACTCTTTTTCGATTCAAGTTTTGAAAATTTTTTCCACAATATACAAGAAGATTAGAGAAATAGTATCATAAAACTTTAGAAAATTCTGAATATAGAAAGAATTATTATCAAAACGTTGAGATAAAAATAAATATATCTTGATATACTGGTGCCAGTGACGGATCTAGAGGGGGGAGGGAGGAGGGGAAGGGGGATGGGCGATACACCCCCCCCCCTCCCCCACACTGGTGATACAAATAGAAGAAAGGATTTTATTATTTGATTTATTTTAAATAAAACTATTAAAATTTATATATTTTCTTCATACCCCCCCCCCCCCACTGAAAATTCCTTCATCCGCCACTGACTGATGCATTAGCGTAACAACCAGTTTTTGAGTACAGAGGGACGAACTCTGTTTCTTACGTCAATTTAATTACGTGCAACAAATTATATAGTTGGTGAAATAACAAAGATTTAATGACAACGAATAAACAATTTTTCTATTTTGACATTAGCAACATCCCTTTGCTTCCCTACTAGTTACTTCATTTTCATCACTTTGTGCAGAGTGAGACGAAAACGTGAATATTATACATAATAAAAATACAACATATGAGATGTTATCATAATTCTTTGTGTTAAAAACTAAGAAAAGTGTGACGTTTAATTTTTCGAGTGTGAGAAATGTCATACAATGTCATAATTTCAAATTTCATTTCGTATTGATTCAATTTTCATTAGTTTCATTTTTTGAGCTAAAACATTTCGTCCTCTAATAAAGAAATTTCTTCGCTTGTTTGAGTTCAAGTGATAATTGTGAAAGTTTTAGTTATTTTTTGTGAAAGTTTTAATGATTTTTTGGACGCCGAGATCAGCTCTGAAGATTCCTCTAGCAAAGAAGAAATTGAAAGAGAACCTATTTTGTTAAGTATTCGTTCAAATAATAATGGTTCGTATTCATCCTTTTCTAACACGCTGGTCTCAAAGAGCAACATAAATTGATCAATAAATCCTTTTTTTCAATAGACTGTTATCAAGAAACATAATAAATTTCAAATGTAGACCTATTGTGACACCGTCAAGAGAAATGGATTCTTTCAAGCTCTTTTTCACTGATGAGATGGCGTCAAAAGTTTTGGAGTACACAAATAAAAAGTGTTTAGATAAAGGAAGAAAAGTTTTTTCAATGAGAGAGTTTACTGCTTGTTGCGGCGTTCTTCTTAGAGCTGGAGCAGACAAAGATAATTTCACATCTGCAAACAATCTTTTTAAAAAAGAAGATTCGAAGCCTTTTTATAGTTGTGCCGTTTCCTGGAATCGCTTCAAAGACTTCGTTTCTATGCTATCACTAGATGATAGATCCAACAGAAGAGAACGTCAACGAGAAGACAAATTGGCGGCCATTCGCGAAATATATAATTCCTTTGATTCCAATCTAACAAAATTCTACGTTCCAAGCGAAAACTTGACTATAATGAGCAACTTTATTCTTTCAGAGGTTTTTGCCCCGGAAGAGTTTATATGCCTCAAAAGCCCGCTAAGTTCGGCGCGAAAATATTTTGGCTTTGCGACTCAGCAAATGGTTTTGCACTTAAATCGTATGTTACCTTTTACCTTTGTGAAGCTTACTTCAAAAATAATCGCAATGTGTATTTAGACAGGTTTTTCGGATCGTTTGATCTCTGTCGAATGTTTCTCGAAAATGGGCTGTCAATGACAGCTACGATAAAAAGTATTTCGAAAGATGTACCACAAAGTTTTTTTAGAATTGAGAGAAAAATATTTGTACAACCACGATAACAAAATTGTTTTATGCTCTTGTAAGCAAAATAAAAATAAAAACGTTCTTCTAATATCATCCTTCCACACTCAGTTACAAGTAAATGAAGAAAAGTATGATCTTAAATATGAAATCATTTTAGATCATAACAAGTTCAAAGGTGGAGTGGACATAATGGACCAAAGAGTCGGAAATTTTACATGTCGTCGAAAATCTAACAGGTACCCGCTTTTGTTCTTCTCCAATATTTTGGATGTTTGTACACTCAACTCTTATTTAATCATGAAGAAGACTGCGCCAGCAGGCTCTCATTACGACAACGTACTTGTGTGTATCTTACGCTCATACTGCACTATCGAAAGTCAAGGCTATCTCTCCTCTCATTAATAATAGCCTAACGTTGCCATTAGTACTGTACTTACTTGAAGGCCAGGATACACTATAAATACTCACTCATGTTTCACTTAAGACATCACTTCTCTCTTTGCTTTCTAATAAACTTCACCTATTCTTGTCTCTTTATTGTCGTGGTGACAGCGGTG
Source organism: Nectonema munidae (assembly GCA_030549495.1). Classification (NCBI taxonomy): domain Eukaryota; kingdom Metazoa; phylum Nematomorpha; class Nectonematoida; family Nectonematidae; genus Nectonema; species Nectonema munidae. Next base: position 891,289 of record JAUIRK010000897.1, read on the forward strand.
GGATGAAGAGGAAAGATGAGTTTCAGACCTCCAAAGCAATGGCTGCTTGGTGAAAAAGAGATGCTTTCTTCTTTTTCAAACTGGCATTCCAATATGATGTTTCACCTTTCATTATGCCCAGAGTTTGCGATCTTTTTAGAGTCATCATGGGAACCTAAATCAGTGAAAAATCATGGGTTTAAAGATGACGAAACTTCTGAGCATGAAATTTTAAGTCTTCAAAAGACCATCACTTTGGAACGAATGCTAGGCTTAATCGCTACTTTTTCCCCACCTTTATTAAGAAACGATATTCTCAAAAGCAGTACTAGCTTAAATTAGATATGGAAGAGAATAAGAAAATACTATTGTCTCTCTCAAAATGAGGTTAACTTTCTTAATATATGTAATTTTTCTTTAGAACCCGATGAACGCTATGAGGCATTCGGCTTGGCTATGAGCCAAATTTCGACTCGCATGCCTGAATTAGAAGACAAGTTTTATGAAAATGGAGTTTTCCTTGGCAAAGTGGATTGCGGAACTTCTCCATATCTTGATGGATACTGTCAACATGTTCCTTTTCGTTTAATAATTGACACTGGGGCAACATCATCAATAATTTCATCTTCCTTTGTTCACAAACTGAATATGTTACCGCTTCGTACTGGACATACAGCTAGATCTGCCGATAAATCAGTCCTTCCTATTTGTGGAGAAATATCTTTAGACTTGAACATAAAGAATATTGACGTTTCAATTAAAGGCCTTGTGATGGAGAAGATGGACTATGACATTTTAGGTGGCATTCCTTTCTGCAGAGCAAATGATATAAAAGTTTACATCAAAGATCAACTTATTAGTTTTCGTGGCAGATTGTTTCATTATGGACCAAACGAATCATCTGTTTTTCAAAAATCCCATATGGTTAGAACAAAAAAAAACAAGTGTTACTGCCAGGAGACCATATTTTAATCAAAGATAAATCTTTAAAAAAAATTCGATGGAGAAATTGCAGTAGAACCAAGTAAAGAAGTAGAGGATTCTGGATTTGATCCATATTTCACAAAAGTTATCGATGACTCTTTTAAAATATCTAACTTCAAGGAAGTGCCTATCACATTTAACAAAAATCAACACGTTGCCATGATCTACCAAACCTACAATCCTGAAGTTTCAAGTGCTTTAACTACCGAAGCAGGTATCTCTTCAAAAGTTTCAATTGATCCTGATGGAATACTCTCGAACAAACAAAAACAAGCGTTTAAAATGCTACATCTAAAGTTCGATAAAGTCTTTTCCCCTGAATTCAAAGTTTACAATGGTAAGAGTCGAAAAATTTACGCAAGGGTTTTGTTCGGCCCAGTAAAACCAAGATGTGAAAAAGGAAAACTTCCTCATTATAATCACTCTACTCTTCAACTACTTCAAAAGGAAGCGGACAAACTGGAAGATCTCGGCGTGTTAGCGAAACCAGAAGACTTGGGGATAACAGTAAAATTTGTATCACCTAGCTTCCTTATAAAAAAAAAAGATGGATCAATGAGGTTTGTAACTGCTTTCAATAATTTAAGTCCATACACTACACTTTTACCAACGTGCTCAATATCATGTGATGACATCCTTAGAAAAATATCTTCTTTTAAGTTCATAACTAAAAGTTTTTTTCAGATTCCATTGGCAAGATCCTCAATGCCATATCTTGCGACACTAACTCCATTTAAAGGCATCCGAGTATATACTCGTTCAGCAATGGGTATGCCTGGTTCTTCCGAATTTCTTCAAGAACTAATAAGTAGAGTTTTTGGCGATTTTCTTCAAGAAGGTTTCTTATCTATTATTGCCGACGATCTTTTTATAGGAGCCAATACGATTGAAGAGCTTCACCAAAATTGGTCAAAAGTTTTAAAAAGACTTTCAGAAAATGATTTGAGTCTCTCGGCTTCAAAAACTATAATTTCTCCAAAAACAGAAGTAATTTTGGGTTGGAAATGGACAAAAGGTACAATCACGCCTTCTAACCATAAAGTCTCCTCTTTAGCAAACATTGAAAAACCATCCACTTGCTCATCCATGCGCTCCTTTTTAGGAGCATACAGAGCTATATCCAGATGCATTCCAAGGTATTCCACAGTTCTATCTCCTTTGGAATCAGCGATCAAAGGATTGGATGGAAAGCAAAAAATTGTTTGGGATGAAGATTTACAAATTTCATTCAAGACTGCACAAAATTTATTAAAATCAGCAGAAGTTCTAACACTCCCTAGAAAATCGGACAGGCTTACAATTACAGTGGATGCGTCTCCAATGAATAAAGGACTTGGAGCAACTCTTCTTATTGATAGAAATGGTGACCAAAAACTAGCTGAGTTCTTCAGTTTCAAATTAAAAGATCATCAATTAAAATGGTTTCCATGCGAGCTCGAAGCCTTAGCAATATCCACCGCAATAAAGCATTTTTCTCCAATTATAAAAGACTCAATTTTTACGACAAAAGTTTTAACCGACTCAAAACCGTGTGTTGATGCTTATCAAAGATTAAAAAAAGGACATTTTTCTTCTTCAGCAAGAGTTTCTTCATTTTTATCTACACTTAGCGGTGCTAATATTGAAATATATCACATAAAAGGTTCAGAAAATATGGCAAGCGACTTCTCTTCTCGTAACCCTAACTCTTGTTATGAGAAAAACTGCCAAATCTGCAACTTTGTTCAAGATTCCATATCTTCAATTGTCAATACAATAAAAATTGATGATGTCCTTCAAGGGAGAATGAAAATGCCATTTACGAACAAACTCACGTGGTCTGCTTTACAAAAAAGGTGTTATATTTTAAGAAAAGTTTTTGCACACTTAAAGAATGGAACAAGCCCATCAAAAAAGGAGAAGTGCACTAGAGTTAAGAGATTACTCGGTATAGCTACAATAGATAGAAATGGTATCATAGTTACTAAAGGCGATGCAGCAAAACAACTCATCATAATTCCAGATACTTTCCTTCCAGGTATTCTTCATTCTCTACACCTTCAGTTTAACCATCCTGCGAAAACACAGTTGAAGCGTCTTTTTGATCGTTTTTTTATGGCTTATACAGTGAGAAACTAATCAATAGTATTGATGAAGCATGCAGTATTTGTCGTTCTATTAAGTACATGCCAAAAAATCTCTTGAAGCAAGCCCCTGCCTTAAGAGGATCAAAGCCTGGACAAGTATTTTATGCAGATGTTATCAGAAGAAATGATCAAAAAATTTTCGTTTTGAGAGAAACATTTTCCAGTTTTACAACAGCTTCTCTCCTTGAAAGTGAGAAAATAGAAGACATCAGAACAGCAATTATACTCAACTCTTCTTTTATTAGGTGTGATAATTGCAAAATACGAACTGATGCAAGTACTTCTTTTCAAAGCCTTCAAAAAGACCCCTTGCTAAAAGAATTGGGGATTGAAGTTGAAATTGGTCACATATAAAAAACAAGAACTCAAACTGCTTTGTAGACAAAGCTATTCAAGAACTAGAAACAAGCATTTTAAAGATGTTTCCTGAAAAAGTTAAAATAACCAATGTGGATTTACAACTAGCAATCAGGAGCATCAATCTTCTTATACGGAGGCAAAACCTATCTGCAAAAGAAATCCTTTTTAGAAGAAATCACTTTACAGACGAACAAATTCATTTCAACGATAAATGTTTCTTTGAAGAGCAGCAGAACTTAGCTAACAAGACCAGATTTTCAAAGTGTTCAAAATTTTCAAAGGAAGATTCCAAAATTCATAATTTTGAAATTGGAGATTTAGTATACCTAAAAGAAGAAAAAAGTAAGATCAAGATAAGTTCAAGGATTTAGTTGAAGATGACGATACAGAAGATGAAAATACGAAAGAGGTACCTTTGGAGACAAGCAAAGAAGACTTTGACTTGAACGACGGCGGTCAACAATATAACCATTCAGAATTACCGGAAAGGCATCCAAAGTCGTTTGAAGATATGATGAATGGTAGGAGACATTCCGATAATTCTATCCAAAAAAGCAAAAGTCAGACAGACTCAAAGGGAGATGAGAAAGAAAGAGATGACTCTTTACAAAAGAATAACTCCAGAAGCCAACGATGTAGAAATCCCCCTAAATGGCTACAAGATTACGAGAGAGAGTAAAAGGGAAGCGCCAGCAGGCTCTCATTACGACAACGTACTTGTGTGTATCTTACGCTCATACTGCACTATCGAAAGTCAAGGCTATCTCTCCTCTCATTAATAATAGCCTAACGTTGCCATTAGTACTGTACTTACTTGAAGGCCAGGATACACTATAAATACTCACTCATGTTTCACTTAAGACATCACTTCTCTCTTTGCTTTCTAATAAACTTCACCTATTCTTGTCTCTTTATTGTCGCTGGGTACACCAATTCAAGGCCCAATTTCATCAAAAAAATTGCTCATAAAAATATTTTTGCTAGATTCAACAATGGGCATGTTTACAGCTACTCGAATTGAAATTCATCCAAAAAAAGCGTCGCCAATACATTTAAAATGTAAAGAGGGTGAATGAAGTCATCCAGGCGTTGAACATGTGACAAATGCGATAAAAAAATATGTTTAAGGCACAAATTTAGTCTTTGTAGAAATTGTTTATAAAATAAAATTTTACCTTTCTCTATCTCTCAATTTTTTTGCCAGAAGCCTTCCAATCTTCATTTTTTATTCAAAAAACAAGAAATTTATACTTCTATACTTTATTTGTGATATCTCTGAAAATAAATGTTTTGGTGCCTATTCGAAATATCTGACTTTGATTCTGGGCTACAATTGTAGTAAGGTGGTCGGCCTGGCTAGAAACTAAAAATATGTGGTTCAATGAGGATTAATACAATTGACAATATTTTACCTTAAGAGAAAACAGAATATCAAAAAATAAAGGACCCAAAAAAATTGTTTTTCGACAATCCTCTTTGAAATATTCTACTTTCAATGTTATAATTAGATTGAAATTATCTTTACAATTTGCGTTAAATTTAATCACTTTATCAAAGGCATAATTTTTTTTAATTCAAGCAAAGTTAACATATATTTTATCTCTCCATTTTTGAATTGTCAAGGTTTTAATGTAAGTAAGAAACTTTGTTAAAAGCTTTATTTGATACTTTCTTGCTTAAATTTTTATTCAGTTTAACGACTACTGTACTTTTTACTTCAAAAAAGTAGTTTTTGAAGAATCCTCACTCTGCCACCTCAGATTACTTTCGATAATTTACACTTTCACGCATCAGAGTTATTTTCTTCAATGGGTTTTATAACCACTTTTTTAAGGTTGTTTAGTCTCTCATTTATACTTATAGAGATATTGAAATTTTGAATCAATTCTTTAATCTTTACTTTTATTGCATTTTTATTTAAAGAATCAATTGAATCTTTCAATCTCTTTAAAGAGTTAACCAACACAGTTGAATCCATAAGACCGACAATAGGGATTATATCAATAATATTATAATGGCTTGAAACAATATTATATTATAAGAATTATTGAAATAATCTTATAAATAATATTATACGAAGACTGTACAATTTTAGAAATGAAACAAACAAAAAATATAAAATAAAGTAGCTTATTTCTCAGAAGAAGTTTTCCGCCATTATTGCTTTCGATTATTTACTTGATAGAGAAAGAAAAAAAGTATAATGTTATAGTTTGTAATTTGTTTGATGCGCCACCATACAGTACCAGATCTACCAAGTGCAGGGCCTATAAAGCAGATCGATTAAATTTACAAATGATAGTCAGGAAGTAAAAATTTTTTAATAAAATTGATCTAGATTCTACAAAAATGATAAAAACCATAAAATTTAAAAAAAAAATAGTTTTTTTCGACGCATTTTTCAACTAAGCGCGGGGCCTGTAGCAGCTGCTACATCTGCTACTATGTTAAACCGGAAATGCCACCATACATAAACCACCTATGCTAGTTTACAGACAACCGCACATTACCCGGCAAAATATTTTATAATGTATAAATATTTTTGTATATATACAGAGAGAGAGAGACGCACACGTAGAGGGCGATGTGATTTTTAAAAATGGTTTTCGCATCCACAATAAAAAATTTTAAATGCTAACTTAATAATTAATATATCGTGAACCAATATATTTTGGGAATGTACGTTCCTCTAGTATTGGCATTTACAAAATTATGGTAAGAAGAGGTATCGGAATCGGTAAATTACAATAAAAATATATAGGCATCGGTCCCGGTATTAGCTAAAATAGTGGAATCTGTACATCCCTAATCATTATATATATCTACAAGAAAAAAATAAAAAAAGATTTTTGTTTTGAGTCATGAAAATGTAAAGAAAAGTAAAAACGAAAATGATTCTACAAACTGTAGAAGTGAAATAAATTTGGCGTTGATATTATAGATCATATAGCAAGAATTTACAAAACTAAAGCGTCTTCAAGAAGATAACATCAGGGATACCAAGTGGGAAAGTTTGGGAAGCGGGAGATTTTCTAAAAAAAATCGGGGATATGCTAACTCAAAAATTTTTTCAAAATTGAGTAACAAATGGTTGGTTGGAGATATCAAAGCAATTTCAGCCATACGGCTGGCTATATGCTCGCATTATGCTTAAGATGGTTAATCACAATTTTTGTGAATTTGTTTTTATGAGTTGGAAGCCTTGGGGGTCGAACCCCTGACCTTCAACTTTTAAGCTGAGAGATACACCCTAACAACCATTGAGGCTCAAGTAACAAATGGTGCATTTTGATAAAATTAAAAAAAAATAGGAAATTAAACAACTGAATTTTTTATTATTTTTTGAAGCAATACAAGATAAATTGATTAATGAACAGCAAATCAATCATATTGGTAGAGCATAAAATTTTATTTTAGTTAATAAACAACAAAGCAAAACTTTATTGTTTTTATGAATGAAAATAATTATAGGCCCACGTGACTTTTTTTTTTAGCTTTTTTTATATAGCTCAGTACGGAGAAAATTTGTAGCATAAAAATATGATTCTAGACAAGCCAATTTTACTGTTAAAGAGATGACAGCGTACCATCAAGAGCATTCGGCCTATATATTGTCTTGTTTTTTGTTATCAAAGAAAATACTCTTTCCTCCTCAGCATTTGAATGTGGTGAAGTCAGAACTGCTCTTGCCACTCTGGATAAAAGTGAGAATTGAACTTTTCCTTCAATAGTTTTTTCTCAGAAAAATAACTCCAAATGACATCCATTCGGTATTTTTTTATAAAAATGAATCAAACTTGTCAAAAATTGATTGATATTTGACAGCTCAACTAAAAAAAGAAACTTTTATTTTAAATGGGTATACAAATTTTTTACATATATACCCATTTTCAAGTGTGCTGAACACAATGGTCACGTTTATTATTTTTTTAAAATCAACCACATCTGTCAAAAAATTGATTGATATATGACAGCTCAACTAAAAAAAGAAACTTTTAGTTTAAATGGTTATATAAAGTTTTTGCACATATATACCCATTTTCAAGGGTGCTGAACACGATGGTCACGTTTATTTTTTTTTAAATCAAGCAACCTGTTAAAAAATTGATTGATATATGACAGCTCCAATAAAAAAGAAACTTTTAGTTTAAATGGTTATACAGAGTTTTTTTACACATATATATCCATTTTCAAATGTGCTGAACATGATGGTAATGTTTATTTTTTTAAAAAATCAATCAAATTGGTCAAAAATTGATTGATATATGACAGCTCAACTAAAAAAAAGAAAGTTTGAATGGTTATACAAAGTTTTTTTTACACATATATACCCATTTTCAAGTGTGCTAAACACGATGGTCACGTTTATTTTTTTTTAAAAATCAACAAAACCTGTCAAAAAATTGATTGATATATGACAGCTCAACTGAAAAAAGAAAGCCTGTTTTCCCATGGCACTTCGTGTAATGCTAATGCATCTTCCATTTTAGAGAAAATTGTTTCAGCAGTACCTGCCGTTTTTCCAGTAGTCAAGCACATGTCTAGCAGTTCAGTAACAACATAACGCTTGTTAATATCAAAAACACGAATAGTTAAGGCATTCATCTTTTCAATACCGTTGTCACTTGACCCATCTATTCCAAGAGCAAACAGCTTTTTCTCAATAGAAATTACGTTTTCTCTGTAATATGGCGCTGGTGTACCGTTGATTATGCTTGTAGTTTTTGTCCAGACTGACGAATATGATCTTGGAATCGAGCTGTCAGGGAATATACCTTTGAACAAAGGGCCTAGGTGGTCAGATACAGCTATTGGTAGATCGTGGTGAATTAAAAAATTTGCGACTTTCAATTCAGCTTTGATAACCTGGCTATCAGATTGAGGTACGAATCCCAGCTTAGGCCATGATTGCAGGGCTTTGGCTATAGTTTTGTGTGTGTTGGATGTGCCTTTCAATGTCATCTTTTCCTTGATGACCACAATTAAAAATTCGCTGACATACATTACACCTATAACTATGGACATCTTCACTTACACGAGAAATAAAAGGATATATCTTTGTCGATTCTTCTTGAAACTTGCTTTTATATTGGTAAGATCCTTTTTATTTAGTCATCTTCTTCTTGTCTCTACATGAGAATCAATAGTTGAACTCATTATAAATTACTGCAATGAGAAAAACATGTGATTTACAAAAAAAGTGAAAGATTGCAAAAAGTTGCGTGAAAATTGCTTTAAAAACATGAAATTTAACTTTAATTTTATAAAAAAACAGATAGTTTTTAAAATTATTTTATCAAAAAAATATGCCAATTTTAATTTCATATAGATATTTAAAAAAAATAGAAAAAATTTGGTTTTTTATATGAAGAGTCCTCATCATTATTATTTAATTAATCTAAAAAAAAGAACAAGTAGACTGCTAAAATAGTTTGATAAATGCTTGTAAGCCTATAATCAGTATAAACATGAGTTTAGCTAAGCTAGACAAGTGCTTATATCGAAAATAGACTGTATATTAAAAAAATGCTCTTACCTATTTATTATTAATTTTGAAATGATATTTAAAAGATTTGAAAACTCAAAAGTGAAAACATAAAATAGTGATGTATAAAGCACAGCAATGTAATAACGCACATCTGTTTACTTAGTGAATCATTTACTTTAGTCGATACAGACTAGCAAAACAACACACCATCAATTTTGTAATACTGGAATTTTTATCAAACTTTCTCGTAGCAAAAAAAAACATTCATCAAAATCAAGATAAATGTAGTGTGTGTGTGTGTGTGCTTCGATTGAAGCATTAATTTTATACTTGACATGGCATACATGTTTTTGATTCCTATTTTAGTATTCTTATTAACAAATTATTACAATTCTGAGGCAAGTTTTCTCTCTTTTTCAGTTTAGAAAAAAAATTTTACCGAGTCAAAATGCGGGTGATTTCAAAGTTAAAGCGGGATAGTGTGAGACTGAGGCTGATTGCGTGAGTCCTCGGACAAATGCGGGAGACTTAGCATATCTGTGCACTAGGGTGATTCATAAAAAAAAAATTTTGACATAATAATACAGTGTATTGTAAAAACGTTGGGTACAGCTTTCTTCAAATATGCCATAAAGCCTGTGTAACGAACGACCTATCATCGAGAGAGGGCCGTCTGTTGCACATGCAATAATATTGGTCATTGGTATTTCTCTTTGTTTGAAAAATTGTTTAACAATTCGAAACACTGATTCCCCTTTTGTGTCTGTTTCAACCTCCTCTCACAGCGCTGCCTCAAACTGTACTGAAGCACTGTTCAAAAAACGGCTACGCGAGGCACAGAATTCTTGCCATTTGGCAATCGCGGGTGACGTGTTAAATGTGTAAATAAAATGTTGGTTGGGTTAAATAAATACGCCCCTTTTTCGTTCCTATCGTCCCCCTAGCGCTCATAATTTATTATCGACCCCTGATTTCGTAAAATCGCGCCTAATGGGACGATATCGCCCATTTTGGGAACCGCTGGAGTAGATGATGTAACAATTTCACTAGTACTGGTGAAACCGTAAAAAGATAGCAAGTTTCGAGTAGATAAACGAGTAAATTAATTTTGGCTTGTAATTACCATACACTTATCGGCTAAAAGTAAAGCTAGATGTCTTATAAAACATTTTTTCCTCCTTTTACAACTGGAGGATACGCACTCGAATCGTTTGCCTTCATAATCACCCAGCTATTATTAGCAGCAATGCTAAGAAAGTTTGTGAAAATAGAAACTGGCCATCGTCTCGATGCTTTATAACAACTATAATCTCTAACCATCTTGTTGATAACATCAACTCCTCGCTTATCTTTATTATAGTCTAGGATTGTTTGAGCTTTTTTTTGGTCCTAACGTATGAATTCTTGAAAGATGTTGACTAGACAACACATAAACAAGCTTAATTTTTTTTGGAATGTTTCTACGAAATGTAAATTGTCAACGAGGAACTTTGTGTAAATAAAAATCTACTCTCACATTCACTCAATTCCAAACCTTTCAAATGTTCTGGCCGTATAATATGTGGCATGGACATTCTATTGCTTCTAACAGTACCACAAATCTTATAGTTTTTACTTTTAGCCCACTCACACAATTCATGATACATAAAAAACCGATCTACATAAATGCCGGAGCCAGAGGGTAAACAAGGAAAAGAAACCAATCTTTTTGACAATATTAGCTGATTTAAAATATTCCCTATCCAATAGGCTATTCTGATATACTTCACCGGAAAAAAACATAAAAACTGGTTGAGTCAACGAAGTGGTATACTTTCATTCCATACCTAACTGGCTTAGAGCGGTCCTAGACTTTGATAGGTGATCTCCCTCTATAATTGACACGTTGAGCATCAATAGTTGGACAGATAGTTGATGACCAATACTTATGATAATAATTAAAAAAAAAATTGAATGCATCTTACCGGTGCCAATTTATCTGAAATATTCCTTTCTCTCCTTGAATCAAGTCTTAATGAAGTGCGGGTGAGAATAAATACGTCCCTACTAATTGCAGCTTTCGAAAAAGGAGTTCCATATTTTTCTGAACAAAGATTCTTGACACCCATCTGTTGGTCTTTCGATTGACCGATATACAAGATACACGTGAAGTAAGCATATACAAATGTTTCATATACATTTCTGAAGTTTTCAAATAAGCCATTTGAATTTTTACAAAAAAAAACACACCCTTTTTGTACGTATGAGCCTAAGAAAATTTTTACCTGTAGTTCTCTATAATTCTTTCTCTAGTGCATACATAAATATGGTTCATCATACTCTCACTGAAAAAAGACTGAAAATTTTCACCGGATCTTTCAGATTTTTAGCACCACCTTTTGGACCTGGGGTAGAAGAAATGATGTTGCTTGATGATCTTCTTCCTTGAACTTCTTTTGATCCCTAAAAAAACTCTGTTCCATCTGGCGCTCTCTGTGAGTTTTTTTCTCCCTCTTTTATTTCTTGATCTTCTTCACTGGAATTTGAACCCATGCGTTCACAACTTTGGGAAAGATATCTGAACCAGAAGTTTCTCCTTCAAGACGAATACTTGTATCGAAGCTTGAAGAGCTCATGGCACAAAATAACAAAGATGGTGGAAACGAATGATTGAAATGAATATCAATACACAAATGATGTGTAACAAATCAATGCAACAAATTTTTCAGGTTTGTTAGCCTAAACGTTCCATAAATTCTGCTGTAGCGCATTCTTATCCAAACACAATATGAATCTTTATGTTTGAATTTATAAACAAAACTTTTTTGTTCTTGAAGCCTACAAGAAAGCAGTTTTAACACCTTTATTGTTTCATAATTCATGCACAGTAGTGTACATCACCATATGATACGAAGAGAGTATCATCTAACAATTCTCTTTATATATGTTGCGAGGTATTGAATCAGGCAAACAAATAACCAAGATCTGTAAACCACCACTATTTTTTATGAAAATTGTCAGAACTTATTTTGTGGTTGGCGATTATCAAGCGTAATTATGAAACAGAGCATACAGCATGATTTTATAAAAGAAACGCTATACTATTCTATAGGGGTTTACAACAGATGTAAAAAAGCAGTATACTTTGTAGGATTAAACGGTTTGAAGTTGCTAACATTTATTATAAAAACCAAAAAGTGGAGCTTTATATAGAAAAACGAAAATACATCAAATAACAGCGTGGTCTTGATTTTTATTGTGATAGTTGAAAAAAAGAATTTTTTCACCTAATTTGTATTAGTTGAAAGATGTCGTAGAAGCATAAATAAACTGGCTATTTTTGAAGTAAAATGTTAATAATTATGACTTATAATTGTGTTATCTAACAATATGATTGTAATTTCTCCAAAAAACTATCTTTTATGAAGATTATAGATGGCGTTAATCTCTATGTTTTGTGTAAAGATTATGCTGACAGAATTGACCATCTTCGTTTTGTTTCATCTTTAAGTACGTAAAAAAATTATAAAATACATAATATCTTTTATATAGGTTTTTTGATATATTCAATTTTGAGTAAAATGAGTTTGAAGATTTTGCTTGCCATAAAAAGCCCTACTCCGTCCTTCTAAACGATTAAGGGCAGAAAAAGTGCATTCAACTACAGAACTCGAATATCCTGCCGTCAGAGCTCTTATAAAATTTGTTTTAAAATGTCCCCCATCTAAAATTGAAACAAAACTCGTTATATTTGAGCTTAAATTCATTTTTATTTCTAAATTTAGCTCATTCAGTCTTGCATTTTAATTTTGGTAAAAATTTTCTACGACTGCCCAAAATACGCTGCAATCAACTTTAAATTGGTCTAAAATTAGAGAGGTTTTCAAGTGTATCCTTTTTATGAAGCATAGTAGAAGTCTTGAACTAATTATATTTGTATAATTTCTTAGTCTTAAAAAAATAATTTACTAGTCTTAAGAAAGTCGGTATTACCCTGGGCTTAGAGTTTCAAAAGATTGCCAAAGTTTTATATTATATTCTCTAAACCTGGTCTACGTAGATGATTAAATTTGATGATCATACTACTGGGCATTTTTATATAAGAAATAAATAATATATGTAACACATCCATTTTTAGAGGAGGTGGCAAGGGAAGCTAAGGGGCAGTGCCCCCCCCCCTCTCTGCCCCACTGGCTACGCTTCTGTCCGAGGTATGTATGTATAAAAATGAGTGTGTTTATATCAGAATGGAAGAATAAGAATAAGTTTATTTAAATTAATTTCACTGTAAAACAAAACAATTTGTTAAATGTGAAAATTCTTCCATTATCTGCCGCTGCAAACGAAAGATCTTCAAAGGGAAATTGATCCATCATGAATGTCAGGGCTTTCATATATAAATATACAAAAAAAGAAGAATATACATATGAAAAGAAAAGATCATTTCTTTTTGAGGTATATGATAGGGCAGACTTTTTGAATTTGTACAAAGGACTCCTTGAGACAAATTTGTCTTAAAGGAGATGTCACCAAAAAATATATCATGACACGCATCGAAGCAAACTCTTCCCCTACATAACATCTCAATCTCTCCTCCCTCCCAAACTTCCATAAATCATCGTCTACACCCAACAATTTTCACATTTATACCAAAATCAGTTTCATCACTAGACACCTCATCCATACAACATTTAATCACTCGTCATTTCATCACACGACACTTAATCACAAAGATATTTTACCACTCGACATTTTATCACTAATTATATTTCAGCTAATTAGATTGAAAAAGTAATAATAATTTTTGACACATGCATCATCTGTTTCTTCACTTTAATAATTGTTTTTTGTATCCGCCTGCCTATCTTACACTTATCTTTTCTTTTTGCTTCTCATTATGCTTTTCCATTAATTATTTTTAACAGAGATTTTTGGAATTTTTTTAATATAGAACACTTTTGTGAGTTCAGAAGACAGTTTTTTTCGATAATTTTGAATATAATAAGTATAAACAATATAAAGACACTCTCTTTATACGTTGGCGATGCAGAGAATATCAGAAAAAATTTAATACATTTGTTACAACTTCGGGTAATCGTGTGATTTCACTCTCTAAAGCAGGGTTTCAAAACGGTGGGTAATTACCCCCAAAGGGGTAATTAGCTAATTTCCAAGGGGTCACTTTAGTCTTGAGGAAAACCTTCGATCAAATCAAAGTATTTCTCTCAGAACAGAATGACAAATCTAAAAAATTATTGGATTATGTTCAGGGATCCTTCAAACTTGAATAGGCTTAACCGTCAAATGCAAGGACCTGAGCAAACCATCGTTATGCACACTGATGCGATGATCAAAGTCTTTCTCGATAAACTTGCCTTCTGGAAAAGAAGAGTAGAAAAGGGAGAGTTTACTTTTTTTATCGCCTTAATGAGGTTTTTAATGATAACACCTTTGAGTTTTCAGATAATAATCGAAAAAAGGATATCGTTGACCACTAAACATGCTTCAAAGCGAGTTTAAGTATTATTTCTATGAGATTGGAGAAGAAGAAAGCCCACAAGTCCTACTCGCCAGAAACCCTTACCCTTGTGCTGTGGATGATCTTCCCGAAGGTATTCAAGAAGAATTTCTGGAACTCATCAATAACACTTCGGCAAAGAAAGAATTTCAAAGAAAAAAGATCTGAACATTACAAACTTTTGGCGCAAAATGTTACCCATTTTTCCCAAGATTTCCAAATTTGCCTTGAAATTATTAATTCCATTCTCTTCAACATCTTTGTGAAACTGCTTTTCCGAGTCTATTGATCATAAAATCCAAGGCTAGGAATAAACTCAAGGCTGAAGCAGATATTAGATGTGCTCTGAGCAAAACAGAGCCGAGAATTGATCTACTCACCTCTAAAAAACAAATTCATATTATATTTATTATATTAATTTGGTAAAAAAAAATTCTTTTTCAAATATATTTTTCTGTTTTTTTGAAATTTTTACGTTTATTGAAATGTTTGGATAGGGAGGGGGTAATGAAAATTTTGAAGTAAGCTAAAAGGGGTAATCGTCAAATAGGTTTAAGAAGCACTGCTCTAAATGATGTTACATGCCATTTGTTAAAATGCGCTATGTTAACGTGGACCGAAAAAATGAAATGTTTTGTTTGTTATACATTTATCAAGCATGCAGTCCTTCACTTCTTGCAAAGAACTGAAGGTGGTATAAGACCACCGAAATACTTTCATTTGATAAAGACTCCTTAAAAGTATCAAGAGGTTTCTTTAATATAACTATATATAATAATAAAGTGGAGTTTTCCTATAGTCTTCATGTTTTGAAAAGATATACATGAGATAGCGATTATAATGAAGTTTAATATTTTATCATTGCCTCATATTTGAGCATATATGTGAGAATTAGAGTGACGTTGAATCAAATTTAAACCATGATCATGAACTAATATTCTCATTAGAAGCATAAACTGTTCATAATATATTGGCACTATGGTTGTTACCAACCAATGAGCGACAACAATATTTCCACACACCGCAATATCCTAATCGTTTGTTTGGTTCAGAGACAATTCGGTCTCAAGACAATTCCGCCTCTGGACATAATTAATATCAATATATTCAGAGGTCAAATTGGCCACAGGCCAAATTGACCAACTTCTGCTTGTTTTATAACGTAAGAAATGTTTTTTTTTCAATAAATGTAGAAAAATCTTACCTCGGAAATTAAAATCGATTATGCAAGATAATTGAAAATAATTTTAGCAAAAAAAGTTGTAAAAAAGTGGCCAAATGATAGAAAATGATCCCATTTGTGTTCGGCTTAAGGACATTATTAAGAAATGTCTTCGCGGATGCCATGGGACCCGCGAGCTATATTTTACGCAGACCTCATAGGCACAGAAGTAGAGAAATAATATATTAAAAGTTAGTTGAAGAGTTAGCAGAATAACGTAAGAACAAAATCGCAGAATAAGTTTCCAAGAAGACTGTCAAAAGAATATAACAAAATTGCAAATAAAGTGCAAAGATCAAAACAAAAGTATTATGAAGATTTGGGGCGTGAGTATATGGTTGGTTAGATGCTGGATTCTATAACTCAAGGTCTTGGGTTCGATCCCGCATCAAGCCTGCTTTCCTCACAGTTCGATTCAAGCGGCGCAATTGTGCCTTTTCGATGAAACACCCTACGCTACCATTACCATTATTATTTGTATATATGGGGAAACTCTATCGAGTAAACTAAAGTGTTTTGTGATAATTGTGCTTGATTTTTCAGTTCACCAATAAATTTTTTATATTTATGACATAAATAACATTAAATATGATACTTACAGAAAAGATAAACTAAAAGTCACAAAAATTAGGTAAATAATTTTGTAAAAATTCTTAACATGCTTTGTTAATGTTTTTTCAAAAAGAAATGGAGTCATTTTGACCCGAAAAGGGTCATTATTCCTCTGAGAAGGGGAATTTTAACGACTAATCATCTTTTTCAATTTACGTTTATATTTTTTAAAGTAGACGATTTATAATTCATCTAACACTCGTCCTCTAAGCGTTATAGGGTTATAGGCGTTTGTGCTAGTTCTATTGTTGACCTATTAGTGACGGGTTACTTTAGCCCCTAAACTAAAACATCTATTGTATAAAATTGTATGAAGTATATCTCTCTTGACTGTCAATCAAAATCAAATGCACATTTTTAAACAAAATTTTGACATAATAATTAATGTCTATAACTTATAACTTAATGTTTAACCTAGATGGATACCCTCTTGAAAATTTATAATCATGTATATAGAGTTTTTCACTCTTTAGTGAACTATTTGCATTCATTAGTAAATTAGATTCATGGAAAATCCACCTTACAATACAAATTTTTTTCCCAGAAATGTAAACTTTTTACGAGTAAATGCGAAAAGATTCTGACAAAATTTCAAAGGCCAAACGCATCTATTCTCTCTGATAAATTTTTTTCCGAATATCTTTGAAACCAAATTCCGAGGTCAAGGACTCGAAACCACCAAAATTTAAATCAGATACAAACATTCTTTTTTTTCCCAAAATTTTCATGACAAATAAACTCCATACTTTTGACTATTTGGAGGAAGTTTTTTTTAGTTAAAAATTTTTTTTATTTGGCTATTTTTTAAAAAGAAGTTTGAACGTAGTCAAAAGATGCTATATTTGTTCTACGCAAACTTTTGAAAAATCTGGAAAACAAAAAACATGAAAAACATTTGATGCAATACCTCGAAGGAATCACTGTAGTGAAATAGGTGGAATTGGTTCAAGACTTCAATCAGTACCTGTCAACAAAAAGTGGATGAGTTCGTATTGTGTGATAAATTTAAGTAAAACCTAAAAATGTCTACCTATTATAATATGGTGAATAATGGCACGTATATGAAATGGTTTGAATTTATTTTTGTGACTTATTTCAAAAAATAATGGAATGACTTGCATAGTGGCGATTCAGCTCTTTCTTTTTCTCTGTGATTGCCTTGAGCAATAGTATTGTTATTTGAAAAAAAAAAATAGAGAAGAAATACTTGTGAAATTCTAGCTTTCAATATAATTTATGAAGAATTCCACACGCAAGCTTGGATGTAACCTCACATTTTCATTTTTTATAATTGTCAAACATGCTTCGAAGACTTACGTATTACGAAGATTTTGTATTATAAGCAGGAGAGTGTAACTACCATATATGACCCATAGCAGTTTTATCAAGATTGTTCGTAAAAATTCGGTACTCGATGCACCCCATTACGAGGTGAAGCAGTTTGCTTATAAAACCTTAGCCGCCTATTTTAATATCGCTTTATCATCGACATTGCATAAAAAGCAATATTAAAATAAGGATTTCATGATGAGGCATCCAACTTGCAGGACTCGATCTAAGCCCGAAGCTTCATCCATTGATCATATATCCTCGACTAGATCTTTAGTTAGATATTTCTTTCCCCTATTATTTTAATTTTATCGATATCAGCAGTTTTCTATTCCCTTAGAAGTAATGAAAATGGAACCATTTTCACATGCTAATTCTGATATAAGCTTTCTTTTCATAAATGTAAAAATTCGAGAGTACGCCAAAGGGTGTTGATTCAAAGAGAAAGCTGCCAATAATATGTCAATTTTATTTGAAATCATATTACTTATTTCATGATACACACAAAGTATATTGGAATAATATATAGTAGCGAAAGATATGAAGTTGGATTTAAAATTTGTTAACTTTTTATTATTATTACATTTCATTTTGTATCATTTAATATTATATTTTGTCTACTATTAACGAATAAATATGCTTACTACTTCATTCTTCTATAAAAACTAAATGTCTGGCAGATGGCATTACGTTTCTGATACTTCATTCTTATAAGTAACGTATATATTTGGTCAAGGGTCGCTAACCTTTTATAGGGTACGTGCCAAATATAGTCTTTTCTAATGATAATGTGCGGATTTTTTAAATCTTTTATTGATGGCTACATCATACACAAATTAAATTCGAAAATTTTAAATGAATAAAATTCTATTCCTTCTATATCAATTGCTCATCATTTTTTTTTAATTTTCCAATATTGACCCATGCGCGCTGCATTTTGCATCCCCTGTTTTGACGATCTCGTTAACAGATGAATGTTTTGAGCTGCCCAAATATCTCCAACCTTTCCGTGTGCATATGAAAACGGTTCCTGATATTACGTGTAAACTGGATTAATCTAACAAAAATAACAAAGAAGGTAAAATGGAAAGCGACGTGGTTTCACAAAGAACACCACCATCTATATTAATGATATACAAGTGGATTCCCCCATTGGTTTGTCTCTTCGCTCGAAGCATGGGAATCATTTAAGGTATTTCGTAGGAGGGGTGGAACTACGAAATATTCTCCCCTCCCGCTTCACGCTATGCGAGTCTTAGTAAAAGGGTATATTATTGGTTGCCTCCATTCTTAAAGATTTTATTGTGAAAAATTGAAAAAATGATATATTACAATGATCTTTTCAACCCTCTAAACCAGGGGTTCTCAACCTTTTTTCCGGTTAAGCACCCCCTGAGTTATAAGACCATCTTTCCGAACCCCCGAATAATCTGACAATGAAGAAAATGGTAATTTATTGTCTAACTCATTAGGGTACATTGTACAAATTGAAGGAACAGACACTGCTAGCACTAAATTTCATATGCCGCTATTACTACTATTTAAAATATTTCTTTTGTCAGCCATCTAAGTATCCCTAGAAATCTTGTTGTGAACACCAGGTTTACCTGAAAGCTTCACACCTAAGTCTCAAACTTATATCGATTTTTTTGGGATTGGAAAACTTTTTATTGCAAAATGATATAAAAGTAACCAAGAAATAAAAATATCATTTAGACCAATTTATTAGAATGAAGTTCACGATGTTGCACAGATTAGTAATACGGGTTTGAAACAAAATTAAAATATATTGCCCACGCTAATTTGCTGGTCTAATTTTCAAACCCTAATCCATCCAGGTTTAGAACGTAGTGGTGTTCTGAAATATTTGTCTTTTGAATAAACTTTTGGATCAATCTATCCCTTTCTTTTCAAGTAAACTAAACAAAATCAGACTAACATAGCAAACTTGTAGAAAAAACAGTCTAACAATATCATATTAAAAAGATTAGAATTTGCAACGTTTTTAAATATTTGATATGTAGTACATTACCTTTTTTGCTGTAAAGAGTATTTTTATCCTTCTATACTAGTTATTTTTAACCTATTTTTTGTATTATATACTTTTTATACTTTGATATTTACATTTTATAGATATATCCTTATTCTTAGATTTGTGTCTAATAAACTTTTTTCTTTCTATTTCTTTTTTCACTTATTATTAACCCCTACTAATATTTTAATTAAAGTTATTCGTATCATAAAGATTTTAAAAGAAAACATCGACAAAGATTTTAAAAGAAAAGTTGGAAAGGCAGGAATTGAAAAAAAAGTAGCTTGGGTATCACACAAAATACAAATAGCTGATTGCCTCACAAAGAAGGAACCAAATCCCAGAAAGTTATCCCAAGTTATCAACCAAGATATGAGATTCGACCTTGGAAAGAAGATGTTCTTTTAAGAAAAGAAAGAAAATTGGGTAGTGTTGAAGTTCAAGGCTAATCAACTAACTAGTAGCCTCACGCATTTTCACTAACGCAATCGTGTGACCTCTCACACCTTATGCAATTATCGTGTAGCCCAGTGGTTCTTAACCTTTAGGATCTGTTTACGCCTAAATATTATGAAAAAAATTTTATGACCCCTATAAAATTCTTTTTGATTCAGCCGTTTAAAGTTAAAAACAAGAAAATTTACATGTTATATTAATGTTATATTTTAACACTTGTTAAAAGAAAGTTTAATTGAAAATTTTTATTTAAATTAATATAACCTAACAAATACAGTATACTTTCATTCGAAGGTTGGTATTGTTTGTCAGACAAAAGTTTTTCAAAACATGGTGTAATGCTCGACAGACAGCATCTCGTGTCTGAATCAATTGCAAGCTTATTACGTGCACTTGTTTTTAAAGACATCATTGCACAAAATTCAGTCTCGCAACGATAAATTGAAGGTGGCTGTATCCAAAAAAAAGTGCTTGTTCGGAAAAATCGAGTTTTAATTGACTGTCTTCTCTTATTTGAAGAAACTCCACTTTGGCAGCAGCATCAGAGTCATCAATGCAACTTTCGCCCACTGAAAAAGGTCTGGTGATCCAAATGTCATTAGAACGGCTATTTAACTTCGGAAAATAGTTTTCAATTGCTTGATTGCAAGCAACATGTGTGAGATTTAAAATGATTGATTTTAAGAGCAAAATTATTAATTGATTGCATCATACAATCAGGATTAATGAATACATCAAATAGAAATAGTTTTGCAACTGATGGAAAGACGTTCATGAGGATACACTTTTTGATACCAAAAGTTTTTCATGACCCCTGCAAAAACTTCAAACGACCCCCAGGTTAAGAACCACTGGTCACACACCTTATCTTGTAGCCTCGCACCATCATTAATGCAAAGATAATCTCACCTGGTATCCTAAAGACAATTAGAGAAAGACTACTTCTCAATAAAACTGTTTTTTCTTTATACATAATCAGCTCCTTCAATGATTGGATGCAAATCTGGGTTAGCCTTTGTGAAGAATGTTGCTCCGCATGTCATATTCACTCACTGCATAATTCATCGTTATGCTTTGGCAATTAAAACACTTCCACATGAACTTAAACAAGTTCTTACAACCTTTGTTAAGATTGTGAATCATGTAAGAAAAAGCGCTACTACTTCAAGAGTTTTCAAGGTTCTTTGTGAAGAAATGGGTTCTGATTTTTCTATGCAGCGTTTCAGTCTAAGTTGACATTTTTATGAAAAATGAGTTCAGATGAAATATTAGCTCACCTTGTAACTGTGAATCAAGCAATTGAAAACTACTTTCCAGGATTGAATTGTCCTTTTATGACGTGTGGATTTACAGGCCCTTTTCAGTGAGCGAGAATACCATCCATCAGATGACACTGATGTTGCCGCTAAAGTATAGTTTCTTCAAATTCGAGAAGATACTAATTAAAAATTGAATATCCTATTCTTTCTAAACATGACTTGAATTCTTTAATACAGTCGCCTTCAACTTATCGTTGCGAAACTGGGTTCTGTGCAATGATGACTTTAAAAACAACTGCACGGAATAAACTTGTAATTGATGCAAACATGGGGTGTTATCTCTAGAGCGGCACTCCACGCTTTCATAAGCTTCTATCTGCAAGACAGTACCAACCTTCTCATTGAGGCGAACTAAAGTTTCTATAATTTTCATTAGTTTTATAGATTTTCTCCACTTTTAATACCTCTTAACTTTTAGATAAAACAATATGAAGATGGTCATTGCTGTCAGAATAATCTTTACACAAGACCTTTAACCATTTTAAGATTAACGCAATATATATCTTCATAGGCGATTAATTTTTGGAGAAATTCCGATCATATTATTGGATAACACAATTATAAGTCATAAAATGTAAAAATTATTAACATTTTAGTCCAAAAAATACTTAGTTTTTAAGCTTCTACGACATCTTTCAACTAAAACAAATTAGGTGAAAAAAATTCTGTTTTTTTGCAACTATAACATTTTCCAGATAAACTGTGGAGATTACAGTGAGGAACAAGGGAGTGCGATTAACATGTTAGCAGATTTCTGTTGGTATTTGAAACGTGGCCTGCCTAGTTAAAAGCTTAAAAAATCGCTGAAAAAATCTTTTCTCTCAGACTAATTGATTTTTTTGTGCATTTTTAGATTAAATAAAACTAAGTTATAATTTTTTTATCCTTACTATTATTATTAAGAAAATTTAATACAGTTAGATTTATTGAAAAAAAACAACAATTTTTAAGAATTTTTTTTTGACAAGCACACTATTCTTTTCACACTACACACTAATGAATATTGAGGCTCTCCCAAACAAAAAGGGTCATTTTACAATCAAACAGAGTTTTAGATTCGGAAAATTAGGTGACGAATATATAGACACTTTTTTCTCGCACTATTAACGCTAAGGACTAAAATTTTGAAGATTATTCGTGCGCTTTCTTTTTCAATGGAATTTTGTATATCAAAAACAGACGGTTTTTATTTCTTGGGACACCGGTGTTGCGCTATAGTCCTAAAAGGGTTAAAGAGAAAAAAAATTTCTTAAAAAAAAATTAACTTTAAAATTTTTAATTATGAAAATAATTTAAGTTTATAATTACTAAGCATAGATAATTTTCTCAATTTTATTTTATAGGTATGGTAAATATGTAAAATAACCTATCTTATAATAAAAAATTTTGTTAAAACATTAAAATAAATTAAGAAATATATTTAAATTATCATACATAAAAAGATAGAAAAAAACCAAAAAATAAAGAACTATCCTGATTTTGGATGGATTATACCGATTTAAACACATTAATCAGACTCTCTATTTTCGGATAAAAATTATAGTCAAAAATTGTAAAATTCTATTTGATAGGTTGGAATTGAGGCAGCTTGTAAGACAGAGGATTTGAAAGCTGGCAAATAGCTAGTAGGATTTACAAAATCAAAAAGTTCAAAGTCTAAAACTCAATTAACAAGAAAAAAAAAAGTAAAAAACAATACAGAGAACAAAGATGAAAAAAAGGCAGAGGTGGTTGGTTGGAGATATCAAAGCACTTTCAGCCGCAAGGCTATATGCTCGCGTTATACTTGAGATGGTTAATCACAGTTTTGTGATTTTGTATCTAAGAATCGACAGAAAGCCATAATCTTTGCAATCTTTAGAAGAATTTTTGAAGATCAAAATTCAAAAAAGAGATAAAGACACGTAAATAGTTTTTCAGTCGATAGAGAATGAATTTTTTTATGAAAATCAATCAAACCTGTCAAAAAATTGATTTATATTTGACATATCATCTCAAAAAGGAATTTTTTATTTAAATAATTATGTAAAGTTTTTACACATATATACCCATTTTCAAGTATGCTGAATTCAGTGGTGATATTGATTTGTTACGATTTACGAAAATCAATCAAACATGTCAAATAATGATTTAAATAAGACACCCCATGTCAAAATTAAATTGTTTATTCTTATAAAAAGTTTCTTGTAGATATATACTTACTTTCAAGTATGTAGAATTCAGTGGTTATATTCATTTTATATGAAAATCAATCGAACCTGTCAAAAAATAGATTTATATATGACAGCTGATGTCAAAATTAAAATTTTTATTGAAATATTTATAAAAAATTTTTTACACATATATACCATTTTCAAGTATACCCAATTTAGTGGTGATGGCTATTTTTTATGAAAATCAATCAAACTTTTTTAAAAAACGATTAAACCTGTCAATCAATGTCAAATATATAAACTTGAAAATAAATTCTACTTACAGTATTTCTGTTCTAATTATTTTCTTAATTTATTAAATAAATTAACTTTAGTTTTTTAATTCACTCAAAATATTTCATTTTTCAATAAATTAGGTATCTCGATAAGACCTCCATCGTTTTGGCTACAAATTCGTTATCGACGGTAGTCTCTACATCTTTTCTTATATACTTTATACAGTATGCAATTTTACTATTCATTCTATGATGATCCTTTCTTGGCAGCTCTTTTTCATTAGAAATTTATTTTCTTCAATGTGTGTTTGAAAAAACATTTTTAAGGATTGATTTTGAAAAGATTTTTTCCTCTCAAAGCATTCTGATTAAAGAATCTTCTTGATGATCTTAGGCTTTTTTTTATCAGTATTGTGTATTTTATTATCAGGCCTGAATATTTGTCAACCAATCTCAATTCAAAGGTTTTTTTCGGATGAATCATTCGTGTTGTTCATTGTTCAATTACAAAAAGTTGTCCATCTTCTTCATCTAAAAGATTTTCTCTTTCACGCAAAAGGAAAAAATTCAATTTAAATTAAAAAATATCTTGATAGTGACTAAATTCTTACATATTAGCATCTACCATTTTTGATAAATCTGACGTATTCTAAATTTTCAGATTTCTTACCCATCTTAGTTAAATGATAATTGTAATCCTAGATGATAAGCTATAGATTTAAATATTTTTCATTTGTAAAAGAGGAACTTCTTTTTCACAGTTAAAATCTTTTTTGAAGCATCTAATATTATATAATTAAACCACTTCCTAGTTCATTAGAACATGGTAGATCTTCCATTTAGTCAAGATACATATTATTTTAATTATTTGTTTTGATCACATGTTCTCTTTTCAATTAGTTTTCAGGTTGCTTCCTTCTCTCATACAAATTTTCAAAAGATTTTATAATACGTTTTTTTTAATAAATATTTCATAATCAAGATGATTGAAAAAAGTATTATAAGCCAAAATATAGAAAAAAAGAAAGTTTATTTTTACCATAAAACTAAAATATAACAATTTTTTTAATTTTTTTTACAGAATTGATTTTCAGGCATACATCACTAATTTAATTGACACTTTCAGATATTTTAAAACCTCTAAATGTAAGTTCTGAGTTTAGAAATAAAACTAGTATGGTTGATTTGGTATATAAAGATATATTTCATGTAAAATTAGAGAGAATATTTTTGGAGATAGTTTTCAAAAGTAAACTTCAAATTTGATTTTCACTGGCATGTTTTAAAATCTCTAAATGCGACAACTAAAACCAGAAATGAAATCAGCATGGTCGATTCGGTATAAAAACATATATTTCATGTAAAATTTGAATCAATATTTTTGGAGACAAATTTTAGAAGTAAACCGCAAATTTAATTGAGACTTTTAAGTATTTTCAAATCCTAAATACAAAAACTGAGTCCATAAATGAAACTAGCATTGTAAAAAAATATATATTTCATATAAAATTGGAGATAAAAATTTTTAAAGACAATTTTCAGACGTAAACCACAAATTTTATTAAGTGTCTTTTCAAACATTAAATCCAAAATCTGAGTCAAAAAATAAAACCAGTATGGTTGATTTGGTTGTTGATAAAAACATATATTTCATGTAAAATTTGTATGAATGTTTTTGGAGACAATTTTTAGAAGCAAACCGCAAATTCGATTAACACGTATGTATTTTCATATGCTAAATATGAAAATGAGTCCAGAAATGAAACCAGCATGGCCGATTTAGTATAAAAACATATATTTCATGTAAAATTTGAACGTATATTTTATTAGCTATATTTCTCATCAATCAAAATTTTGATTGACATTTTCTAAAAAGTAGCCATGATTGTTGAAAAAAAATTAAATATATAAAGTGTTATGCGTTTACAACTCTATATAATTATAAATTTTGAAGGAATATAGAACCTAATTTATAAGGTTTACTAGAGGTAATCTCAAACTTTTGATGAAAAATTTTAATTTTTGGTTTTTATTGACAGTTTTTGACAAGAGTCACTCAACTTGAAGGGATATGATTCCGCTAATTTTGTACAATTAATTTTTAAGACTTTAAGTTAAGACATTCAATAAGAGATTGGTTGATTTACACATGTAAGTCAATGGGGACTCGAAAGCTGGCATAAAGCTTGATCAATTGATTTTGATTGATTGAACAAGGAGTTGCCTGGTATAAATTTTGCAAGTGAGGAGTGATGATTGTAAAAAAAAATTAATAAATAAAAAAGGAAAGAAATAAAGTTAGGAGATTTAAATTATGCCGTTTTTCAATATCTTTGATTAAGGTTGATAGGTGTTTAATAAGTTGAAGGTTTGGTTGATTGAAATTGACACAGCTTGTAAGACGCAATGACTTGAAAGTTGTAAATTTGAGGTTTTATGAAAATTTCATCAAGTGATTTAATAATAAATCCGCGTTCTTTCATACATTTTGCAATAAAGTTACCGGTCAAATGTTGAGTTTTCTCGCATTCAAAAATTAAGTGGTTGGCATCTTCAATTTTTTCCAACGTAAAAGGCAGAGTAAATCTGTAGAGATTCCTTTCAGATATAAAAATTTCTTGCATATACAGTTACCTGTTAACCATCTTAAAGGTTCAGGTGGAAGAGTTTACAGTTTTAATTTACAGAGACTATTAATTTTATATTTCTTTGAATACTTAGACAATAAGAGATTTACACATATAAAAAATTTTAATGCGTAGAACGGAACATATTATTCAAATTATATTTGTTTAACAATAAATTTATTATTTTATAATAAAAAAATCCCATACTCAAAAGCTTCGTGTAAAAAATTTTTCCGTTTGGTTAACAGAAATTATTATGAATTTGAACATAGAAAATACATCTTGAAGGAGGCTAAATAAAGCATGTTTTATTTATAATAAAGAAATTGTTAAATAATCTGGGCCATTAGAAAAAGAATATTCTATTGCAAAAAGAGAAAAGTGAGTAATGTGAATAAAATGCGTATTTATGTAGTATATTCAAGGCTATTAAAGCATTAGTGTTATTTCTAAATGAGTAAGGACTTTGTTGTCCAGGGAATATTTTTCGTGACTGTGATGTAATAAGCATTACATAAACATTATTTAAGATGTAATAAATTCTTACATAAAGAATTAGACCTTTTTTAAATACAATTTACAAACTTTTTGATTAAATAACCAAAAATTATGATACGCCTTAGCGTCTACAATCGCGAATATCAATTCTTGTTCTACAATCGCAAGAAATGTAAAACCCAACATGGACGCATCTAATGAAACTCGAAAAGTTTTCGGCTTCGCAATCTCATCAGACACTTTAGCCATGCCAAATTTTCCAGTACCAAAGATAGGTTTCTTCCAGATGACTGGCAATGAAAAGTACCTCATTATGTTCACAAAGTTTGACGATACATTCAATAAGTTTCTTCCTTGGACAATCCTGCAGATGAGCCTTCATGACGTTCCCACTCCATCATATGCACGATTCAATATCTTAAACTTTGGCAATTGATTCGAAGTGGTCTTTACACTAGACGTTTCAACTTACCTGGCGATTAAGCTGACCAACAAAGATATGGTGCAGGGACAACTCGAAGCTAGGCACCTACCAAATGAGAAGATACAGACTGGACCAATCATATGCTCTTCTATTATATCCAATTGACGGTGGGTATAAATACACAAACTCTAGGCATATATCACCTCTGTTTGCTCAAAACTTAAGCAAACTCACTTGTTGTTTTCCCTTCTATTGTTTATGTGCTATAATCTGTGTCTTTTATTAATAATATGTATGTATATGTAATTTCTATTTGCTTTATTTTAATTTTAATTAAGTTTTAGAGTATTTCTTCTTGGAAGAATATACGAAAATAATTTTTTAGGGAAAAAAGCTTCAAATAGTAAATATTTTATGGCATCAATATGAAAAATATAATAATGAAATAATTAGTTTCTCAGTACAAAAAATATTTTTAACATTAATTTTTTTTATAATTTTTAAAATTATTAAACTTATACTGCAGATATAAAAAAAATGATAAAAATTTATAAGCATTCTTAACTTGGCTTAACAAAAATTGTGGTAGGTGTTCTAATTAAAATTGAGAATAAGATTTCATTAGAAAAATTATAACCTTTTAAAAGGCAAAAAAGAAACCTATGTAAGTATTTTGAGTTAGAGTGAGATTGAATCCGCACCCATACTTTTTATATATTTTTACTTTTGAAATGGGATATAATTTTGCAATCTTTTAAGAACATGGTATAGAATGATTTGTGGATCATATAAAATTTTTTTTAAAAGAATTCCATCCAATCTAAAAAATGCTCTAATGAAAATAATTTTATATGTGAAAATTAATTCTTTGTTGAGTTTTATTTTTATTTTTACAACCTACTTTTGTTTATATTGTTTTCCTACTTGCAATCAATATTACTTCACCATTGTATTAAAAAGACTCCAAGTAATAGCTAGTTTTCAAATTACTGATAAAAAGTCTTTTTTTCTAAGGGAAAATATCTTCTTAAGAAATGAAATATTACCTATAGTAAAAAAATATGGTTGGAAAAATAATGCTCTTTAAATGAAATATTACCTATAGTAAAGACAAATGCATTCTTTCGTGACCCAATTACAATATAAAAAAATGGCGCTGTGTCTTTCTTTCAAAGATCTCATACCCATACATGATTACAAATCCTCACTTTTTTCTCATTGTTCTATCTCCTAAAGTCTACTTTCTTTGTCGCAAGCCTCTTTTTATTAACATTTTAATTATTATTATTATTATTTTTTTTTTAAATAACTTTTAACTGCACTCTATATTATTTCCCCACCTCACATTTTACATTTCCACCACTTAATCGCTTACTAACCTCCGCAACAACCAGTCTCACATCATTCCATTCATGTCTTCTCAAACAAAACGCCCAAGAAACGATTCCCCTACAACCCCCACATCTTCTCAAATCATCTCCCATCTCTTCGACCAATTTATTTCCAAGACCACACTCCCCTCTGAAACAACTTAATCCAACAGCGAGCGCACCACCTACATTACACACAATCCCTAAACCTAAGAAAACTCTCAATCCAGATCTATCAATTATGCTCACACCACTAGATCCACCCGAAAGTAGAACCGATAAAGCTAACTTCAAAAAAAACATAATAAAAAATATGGAAACCCACAAACATCCTATAAACATTAAAAACACGCGCAGCTCATCTTCAGGAACCCTCTTATCAATTCGAAAACAATAGACAAAAAGAAATGGCCATAAAATCACTAGCGAACAATGGCATCACCGCCCACGACATCCACCTAGTATTCCACGTCTAGTGCTTTCTTGCATCCTCATTGTCATCCCTATTGAAAATATCGCTACCCAATTCCTACATGAGAACTGCTTCCTTAAAGACTTAGGCTCACTAACGTCAATTAAACAATTAGGCAAAAAGGGCTTGTACTCCTACACTATATCATTTACACACTTTTCAAGCATCTTTGCGAAAATCCTAAAATCATTCTAAACCACACAATTCTTCAGTCCAAAATATTCAAATCACGTCTTACACAATGCGACAACTGTCTAAAATTCCACCACACATCATCAAAATGTAAATCCTCATCTCCACACTGCAACCACTGCGGCAACAGGGGTCACTCAATCTCCACATGCATTTTCAATAAAGATCCCTTTAAAATATCATGCTCAAACTGCCATCAGAATCATCCCTCCACATCTGATAAACCTCAACGAGGCACACGCAAATACCATCAAAAACTACATATGCTAAATTTTCTTCACATTAATCTGAACCACTCCTCCCATAGCTGGTCAAATCTTCTCAACATTCTCTTCTCTTAATCCTACGACGTTTTCTCTCTAAATGAACCCTACACTTCAAAACTCTCTCCTCCACCTCATACAAATGAATACACCTCTCTCTACACCTCTAACTCATTACTCCGCATGCATTCTAATAAGGTCCATACTAAATTTCTCTTTTCTTTCTCAATTCTTGTCACAACAATACGTATTCACAATAATTTTCTCTCAAAACGCACCTCTCCTATTCTGCTCCTATTACTCGCCTCCTTCCAACCCCAAAGCATTCAGCCACATCGCATCACTATCTAATTCATATCATTTAATAATCTCAACGGACTGTAACGCCCGATCTTTTCTTTGGGACCATAAGGAAAACATGCGCGGCGTTGAATCTCTATCTTTTATCACAC
This sequence comes from Nectonema munidae, assembly GCA_030549495.1. Lineage (NCBI taxonomy): Eukaryota > Metazoa > Nematomorpha > Nectonematoida > Nectonematidae > Nectonema > Nectonema munidae. The sequence goes on from JAUIRK010000897.1 coordinate 921,419, forward strand.
AAGATAACCTACGAATATCCTACGACACAAAAAATCCTACCTTCTTTAAAATCGTTCAGAACAACTTAATTTCCTCTCACATCGACATCACTCTAGCGTCACCAAACACCCACAATCTCATTTTTAACTGGACCATCTCCGACCAACCATCCGCATCTGATCACCACTACATCACTTTCCAGATTGATTTTACCCCAATTTTCTATACGCACGCCCTAACAATATCTGCAAAGCACACTCACTGGTGCACATTTTTGCGAACACTTGTAACCCAGTTACCTGAATCCATACCCGCGCTATCCACAACCACCGAGATAGAAGCTGCTGCTCTCAAAATCAATAACATACTTTCTTCTGCCATCAACCTGTCCACACCTTCTAACCCCTTTCCCAGAAGGAAACATGCATACTTCTAGACCTCAACCTTAAACCAACAAAAGAAAATCTTGCGTCACGCTCTAAAAAATTTAAGAAAGGATCCCCCTTCATCTAACATTTCTCTGTACTCAAGTATTCGACATCTCTACCTTCGCTGCCTAAAAAAAGAGAAACGAAATGCTTGGATCAATTTCACTTCCAATTCATCGTCCAACCCCTGGCCCATAATCAACACACTCACGAAAGTAAAAAAACATCCATCGAATCTCCATCAACTTCTTCCCCACACAGACACTTTCCAAACAGACCTTTTCTTCGACATCGATAACACATTCAACAGCGCCTGACACCCCGCCATCATCCTCAAGATGCATCTCAAAAAATACCCACCCTACATAATCAAGCTAATCAGCAACTACCTACAATACCGCTGCTTAATCTTCCGCAAAAAATCCATCCGCGCAGTTCATACACTCTCTCTCTCTCTCCACTCCCCAAGGAGGTTGCCTCTCTGACATCCTCTGGCTCATTCTCATCAATCCTCTCCTAGATCTCCTCGAGTCCAAATCTCACTTTTCCCAGTGCTACTCCAACGATTTTCTCTTTTCTTTCTCAGCAAACACACAACACGAAAATCTCCAGAATATCACCTCACTTACTTCAAAAACACCTACATCAAACTATCACAGACTCTGTTCCAACTAAGACAAGCAATCTCATACAAATGGGGTCTAAGTATCCTTCATTCTTTATTCATCTACAAGTCTCTCATACTTTCGGTAATCCAATACAGCATCCTCTCATGGGGCTCATCGCTCGCTCACCCATCCACCCTTACATATTTATTCAAAATTCATAGACTCAGTCTATTAGCCATCTTGAAAGCTTATCGCACAACCCCAACATCTATTCTAGAAATCACACTGAACTGCATACCACTTTTAATCCAACTGAAAGACACCTTCATCAGACGCTACATTTGCACATACAAATCTCTACTTCCCCCATCTTCAGCCTCCCATTCACATCGTCCACTGAACGCATCACACCCTCACACGAAACTGCTTCACACATCACTTCCCACTTCGCACCGTTACCTCATACACACTAAGGTACACCCCACCACATTAGTACATCCCTCTTCGCGCCTTCCTTTTGCTATCACTACTCACACAAACAAATCTCTCGCCGCTAAACAGGTAAAAAAGCTCAGACATCGCTCCGACCCTTCAACACTGAGAATCTTCACAGACGCTTCCAAGTAATTGCAAAAATGCGCTATCGCCACCGCTTTTTATGCAGGCGCCTCTCTATCTCCCTTCTTTTCTATAAGCTCTCCTCTAAATCATTTAACTACAACTTATGATGCTGAATGTCAAGCTTTAATCACCTCATGCGATCAGATCACCCAACACATCAATACCTTCACACGTTTCACTCATATTCATTTCTATACAGAGTCCTTGAACATCACGCGCGGTCTACACCTTATCAAAAACGTTCCCTTCTTTGCTTCCATCTTGTTCTCAAAACTACGACTCCTCTCCACTCATTTCACTGTCTCCATTTTCTGGTGCCCCGCTCACCTCAAAATACATGAAAACCTGCATGTTGACCATCTCGCCAAAAGAACCTTATCAAGACCCTGCATAACACATTTGACCTCAGTACACCCCAACGTCTTACTACGCAACATTTCCATGCACACTCAAAACCAATGGCAAAACTCCCTCACCAATTCCACAAACACCCGGCTTTCGTGCATATCAAACATCAATACCATACACCAATCTTGGGCTTCGCACAAATACACTCCATCGAGATCTCTTATTAGGTGGCTCTCGGGTCATTGCCCCTGCAAAACCTACTTTTTTCGCATCAAACTCTCAGACAACATGACGTGTCGGTTCTGCAACGCACTTTTCGAAACACCATATCACCTCGCCTTCCTCTGCCTATTCTTCATCTCACACCGACACAAACTTATCAACACATGAGCCTCAACCCTTGGCCACTTTCCCACTAATCTAAGCGACATCATTACTTACCCAGAACTCTTAAACTTACTCTCCGCGATAGGCACTATTGAACCCTTCACCTCAGCCCACAATAAAACCGCTATCCTTTTCTATATATATTTATTATTTCTAGAATACTCCTAACATTCTTCTTTGCATTCTTCTCTTCAACCCCCATCAAGCAATTTGGAAAGTGCTTTGACATCTCTACCTACCTACCTATAGTAAAAAATATGGTCGAAAAAATAATGCTAGCTTTTTGCTATTTGGTGAGACTTTTTAACAAATACACCCAAACAGATGAAAACACATTTAAATATTCACAGAATAAGTTAAATATACATAGAAGAATTATGCTCAGCATAAAACTAATATAAATTATTAAAAATAATTTAAAACATTAAAAAAAAAATTATTTTTTATTTGGTTGGTTGGATATCAAAGCTCGTTCTCCTGTAAGGCTATATGCTCGCATTATGCTTGAAATGGTTAATCATAGATTTTGTAATTTTGTTTTTAAGAGTTTAGAACCTTTGGGATTGAACCCGCTGAGAGGTATAAAATAGCTATATAGAATAATATTTTATTATATATAATGCTTAGGTATTCAATTTTTTTTTAATTGTAATAATTATTTGTAAATAATAATATAATTATTTTATAAAATAATTTTTTATTTTAAATATTTGGGTGTAATTGGGTAAAAAGTCCTACCGGTTTCAAAGTTCTACGAAAAAAGATACCGAAACTGATCATTTTTTTGATAGAAATTGCGGTTCAGACAGAGTTAAATGCAAGAGAATAAAATTAAAAGTTCTAAGCTCTGATGCAAGTATTTCAAGTATTTACTGTTAAATAATATCAACGACACTGCATTGCAATTTTGATTGGCTTGAGTTTTTAAGGGAACTGAGTTTTGTTCCATTTTAGAAAATTCTAGGTATTGCAAACTTACAGTGTAAACATCATTATTGGAATATATGTTATTCTCTAAAAAATTTGTTCGCTTAAGAATCACTATTTTTTCTTGCATCACTGCATATAACAGGCCAATATAGTCAGAACAAACAGCCTAGAAACAAAAATATTAATAACTTCCATTGAAAAATCAAATAAGTACTTACAAATAGGGATAAACGTGCAAGGGCACTTTAATAACAATAAGACAGATTGGTCAAATATTTCAGGCAAAGAAAACAGTTTTCAAAAAATTTCAAATAAATAAAATGGATAGTAATAGGTGAAAAATTCAAAAAATGAATTATTATAGAAAGGGGTGCTGTTATATTTGAAGCGAAAACACAAAGCTTTATATTTTTTTGCTAGCAAAGTTGCTTTGTAAACACGCGTACTTGTAAGTTGTAATGCTACTATTAGGCCTATACATACGATTCTTAACAACCAATTCTTGGAGGTTATTAAATTATAAAAACAGGTTCATACTACCCGGTGCGAAGCGGCTGAATCATACGAGTGGTTATGATTGTCTAATGTATGGAGCAAAATGCTTAAATGCTGTTGAGATAGCTAAAGCTTCCAATTCGCAGGAGAACGAGTTAAAATGATTCTCTTTTAGTTTAAAACTGTAAAACTTAGGAAGTTTTTGCAGACCATTTACTTGTAAAAGTAGTATTTGTTTATCATCGTGGGTCTAGGTTTTTCTTAAAGCTTCTGGTAATTTTACAAAATCATTTGAAGTTTATTCAATCATTTTTGGCCATCTTTTAACGATTCTTCCTAATCTCGTGCTCAAATAACTTTTTGTCTACCTTCCAATTCTTTTTTACCCGTTTCTAAAGAAAAATTATGAAAGAATATCTTAACCCTATTTCAGGCAGGTTTTTTTAATAACTTTTTTGGCAGGGAGGGGCGGATTCCGCCCCCCCCCCCCTCTCATTAGATTCTATAAAGGAGAAATTTTTTCGCAAATAATTTAATAACCCATTTTCAGGTACGCTGAATCCATTGGTGATAATTATTCAAGGAAAAAAATGTCTACTTCTATTTAATCACTCAAAATTGACAGATACCTGTCAAAATATCAAAATATCAATATAACTTTAATTTTTTTATGAAACAAGTGTAAAATAAGATTCTTATGTTGGCTCAATTCATTGGTGATTATCATTTTCAGAAATAATCATTTAATTTTTGAACAAATTCATCAAAATTGACAGATACCTGTCAAAATATGTAAATGGAGATCATTGAAATTTTCTATACAAAATAAATAAAAAATATAATTTTCATTTACGCTTGATTCATTGGTTACACTCGATTTCAAACACAATGTTCAAATTTTTAAACGAGTTAAATCAATCAAAATTAACAGATACCTGTCAAAAGATCAAAACTGGTATAACTTGAATTTTTTTATAGAACAAGTATAAAATGAGGTTTTTAGATACGCTATGTTCATTGGTGTATATCTTTTTCAAAAACAAACTTTATTTTGGAGAAATCAATCAAAAGTGACAGATACCTGTCAAAAAATATATATAAACATCATTTGAAGTTTTATTATAAAACAAATATAAAATAAAGTTTCCACCTATGCTGAAATAATTGGTTTTACTCAATTTCAAAAAAATGTTCGAATTTTTGGCAAATCAATCAAAATTGACAGATGTCTGTCAAAATATGAAAAAAGACATCATGAAAGATTTTTTATGACCTACGTATAAAATAGGGGTTTTTACAATTATAAATAGGATTCTTAGATTAAAATTTTCATTATAAATTTACCTATTCACGAAATTTAAATTTCCTCATCTCCTTTTTACACTCATGGTGATATTTAAAATAATTTAGAGTAAGACGAATTTTAGAGTGAAATAAGTTGAACATACCATTTTCAAGTACGCTGAGTTGATTGATGATATTATTTTTTACCTAATTCTTTCAACTCATCAAATCAATCATTTTTGACAGGTTTGATAAAATCAATACTTAACAAGTTTTAAAGTAAAATAATTGAAAATAGCATTTTTGAGTACGCCCAGTTGATTGATGACATTAGCTTTTTACGAAATCATTTCAATTCGTCAGTAATCAATCATTTTGACAGGTTTGACAAAATTAATAATTAACGAATTTAAAAGTAAAATAAGTAGAAATAGCATTTTTATTTACACCTAGTTGATTGATGACACTAGTTTTTTATGAAATTATTTCTATTGGTCAGTAATCAATCATTTTGATAGTTTGTCAAAAATAGTGACCAAGTATTTATGAAGCAATTATTATTTTTATGGAGAAAAATTGTCTCTTTTGATATAATTTCAATAATTAACAAACTTTTTTGTAAAAAAATTTCTACACAATAAAGGTGAGTTACTTGATTTATAACCTCGAAAATGTTTTTGATACTTATTTAGCTGAATTACTGTATATGTCACAACATGGTCATCAATGTTACCAGTTCAAAAAAGTGTATAAATTTTACCAATATCAAACAAAATTGATGAAATCTGTCTGAATATAAAAGTTTTGCAACGAGAAAAACACATACTAACATTTTCAAGGAAGCTGAGTGACTGATGATACTGGAAAATGTGGCATTCTCAGTAACACTATCAGAATTATAGAGATTGAAAACTCTAATAAATTCAAAATTTTTGTATTCTACTAACGTTTTTATAAACGCCAGACTTTTTTCCAAAACGTATTTTGGACAAATGTGATAATCAAAGTCAATAAGCTCTGTAAAAACATCTGAATTCTGGTATATACAAAAAAGAACAATTACAAACAAAAGGATATTTTTGTTAGTTATGAAGAGTTTGCTACTATAAATTTAAACTGAACAATAAATTTCTAATCCCTTTTCAAAAAGCATACAAAAAGAAAAGTTACTAAAAGCGTAAAAAGGAGAGCAAAGTTTTAATAAACTTGTAGAACACAAAATATATTTCACAATGGTAAAAGAGATAATGAATAAGCAAGATTATGAGCTTTGATAGCAATTAGTACACAGGCAGTATGAGTGATCGTTACAACATGCTTTGCCACACTTTTGACACTGCTGCTTGATTTTTTTCAACTTGTCTTTCGAACATTTGTAGTTCTTGCCCGAAATTAACTTTAGGCAGTTATCACAACGTCTCACAGGTCCAACTTTTGACAAAAAGTGTTGACCTTGTGTTGAAGTGCTGCTTTCATTTGAACTAAGTAGTGTGGAAACTTTAGCTTTGATTTTGCTAGAAACACCATACATGGGTTTAGATTTTATATAAGGATAAACCAAAGATTTCACAAGTTCCATGCCAAATGAAAAGGAGTCAATCTTTCTAGGATCAACTGATTTTTTCAAACAAAACACACTGCCAGAGTATATTCTTGCAGTATCCAAAATAAAGCTCCATGCTTTTACAGTCCATTTTTTACTTTTTCTATTACATGATGTATAAGAAATTCGTTGATCAAATATGTCAACCCCTCCTTTCGTGTAATCATAAAGTTTGTATATGGCAGGTTTTTTATTTTCTCCCTTAGAAACACCGAGAATTGGGGGTAAGGATGAGGCAATCAAAATGTTCTTACTACTACTTTTTCTTTTAACAACATAACTATGCAGAGACAACCATTTAAAATGGTTTTTTTCCCAGAAAACTTTATATGAATAATTTTCTCTAGTATTGAGTGAGTTTAAATTTATGGGAACACCTTTTCTTCTAGACATAATAGTTCCGATACATGTTATTTTTTGTTTATATAACCAATCAATAAGCTTAATTGATGTATAAAATCTGTCTAGGGTAATATTTCTACCTTCTAAACTATTATGTATTTTAACTTTGTTTACCAGCTCTTTCACAATTTCTTCCGTACTTCCTATGTGAAAAGCTCCTCCACTTTTTCTTGGTTTACCAGCATATACGCTAGATTGATATGTAAACGGGTATTCAACACTGCATAACGATCTAAACAATAGTCCATATTTAGCAGGTTTGAGGGGACTGTAAATCTTAAAATTTACAGCCGTTTTCGACGGATACAATGACTCATCAATCGTTAAAAAAGGGGTAGGTTTAACCCATTTGCAACAGTTTACATTAAATATTTCAAAAACATTCCTAAAAGCTGCAAACCTATCAAACTCCCATCTTTCTTTCCTACTATGAACTGAGTCAAAACAAATGTGTTTATTGAGAAAATAAAATCGTTTCATGCTCATTGTGCACGTAAATATATGACAACCTAGATCGGACCATAGAAACTTAACCCTGAGATAATTCTGTTTCAGTAGAGCTCTTAAGTAAGTTAGTCCAATATATGCATACATTTCCTCAATATCTAAAACTTTTATGTGAGGATATTTACTATCGTTCAACTTTTCTGTATTGTTTTCTTCGATATTTTTATTAGTATGATCAATTATTTCGACCAAAAGAGAATCATTTAAAAACAAATTAAAACACTCTCTTGGGGTTTCTGCTGAAATATTTGGTCTCAGTCCAATTCCACCTCTTATTATGTTTTCACTTGTCTGTCTACCGACTTTGGTCGTTTTGACAGTTGACCAAAAAAGCTCTCTATTATTGATCCCTAAAACTTTCTCAGAAGAGCTAGCCTTCAATGAGGAACAATAAGACTCTTCTAACTGTTCAGGTAATTCATCAAACATATTCTCATTTAAGCAATCATTGACGCTTGTCAAGTATCTATGCCGAGCTTCTTGCTCCTCAAAACTCCTAAATAAGTCGAAAGGTAAGTTTACGTTGTTTGTATCTTCTTCATCTCCATCCTGGTCTGATGATAAACGTTCATTGAACATAAATTCCAAGTCACTTTCACTCGATGATGACGATATTGAAGTCAAGTCCTCTGGGTTATGGAAGAGTTGAAATATATTTGAAACGCTTTCCTCTTCTTGAGAGCTCACACCTTGTGAAGATCGTTTTCCCTTTCTTTTCTTCGAACTTTTGTCAGACATTACTACAATTAGCATACAGTTAGATAGTACAACAATTATATTATTATAAAAAATCATACTTTGATTGCGCCAAATTATAAAGTTAGGATGCTTAGCAAAAAAAGTGGCAGTACTGAAGAACGTAGTATCAGAATAGAAATCATGAAAATTATGTGCTGTTCAGTGTAATAAAATGAGATGATAGTATTTCACACTAAACTTGGTATAAATTTGCGAGAAACAATTCCGTTTGTTTATGTTTTTTACAATGCGATGAGGTCGTGAACATATATTGAAGGTCATATCAATGTTTAGCAAATTATATATAGAAGCAAACACATGATGATAAAAGAATCGTAATCATGAGCTATGTAAGTGTATTCAATGCTTGCTATATTTGTGCAGTGCCATTCAAAAGATGGTGATTCTTCTATCAAAAATTGCTTCAATTACAATGAATTTCTGTTTGTTTACAAGGTTGTAGGTTTATGAGGCCAATACAAGTTGAAAATTTAGTTATATACATTGATGAATGAAAAGTTATATGTGAAGCTAATGGATATGATGCTACAGATCAGTATAGATTGCTGAAAAACCCAACCAAAATAGTACCAAATCTCTCAAACATATTCAACTAAAACCAAATAACAAACCTATAAAAATAAAATTGAAAAAATCTATCTGTTTTATACTTGAATGAAAAACTTCTAAATGTGGGTGTGTTGAAAAAGTAACCACATGAATAACTCAAACTTTTGAAACATAATCTTTCTAAACATGATTTACAAAAGAACTCTTCATATTGTGAACTAATATTTCATTCAATTCTCAATCACATCTAGGTTATGTGAAAAATAAAATAAAAAAGGTTATAGTACTTTTGTTTACTATAATTAAAAAGTTCACTAACCTCAAGAAAATTTTTGGTCTACACAAAATTTTTGGTTACATTTATGGTAATTAGGGTGTATTTTTGGTTCAAAAAATTGATTCTATGAGAAAAAACTTGACAAGATAAAAAAAAGCCTAGTTTGCTCTTTTGTGGTTAGTATCACCACACAGCAATTGACAGTACTACATGTAAAAAATATGAGTATTCATGTTTAAACAACAGCAAATAGGTATTTAGGAAAAGTCAAAAAAGTGTGGTTATTAAGAGCTAATAGCTTTGAAGAAAATGATGAAAGTTTTTTTAGGGGGCGGATTCCGCCCCCCCCCCCCTTGCCTTAAATAGGG